>JAMPIV010013873.1:600000-931512 GCA_024509875.1 Oreohelix idahoensis
GAAATAATGCTGGAATTGCAGAGGCGTAGTAACCATTAGGGAGGGAAATACTGGTATAAAGTATTTCAGATGAAGCTGACAGTTGGCCTAACGCTCTGAACTCAATGTTTGTGATGTATTGTGCTCAGTGTAGAAATGGAGTATAAATTAGTTCTGACGTAGAAGGTACAACCTTCTTGTTTCAGGGACCGTGGTCTTAAAGTTATTGAGCAGCACCTGGTCAGAGCTTTGTTGAAGCCAGAGGTGGACAGCATACTCCTTGGTCCATATAGCAACCAGTGGGGTGGCTCCAGAACTCATTTAAGTAAACGAGCAGAGGAGTCTTTTACTGCAGTCATCACGCAAGATAAGAGAGTGTGGCCATGGAGCTCAACATTATGTACCCCCATCTTAAAATGACATTATAAACTAAAATTAAGAGGGGAATTTAATTGTTTTAATACCAGGAACTGAGAACATCTCCAATACTAGTTCCAATAGAAACAAACTGTTGAAGTCATGATGACAAATACCAACAGAGCTTGAACAAAACAAAACCAGTATTACCTCAAATTACCACTACACAACTGACACACATAGGATACCATTAAGAATATATGTCACTATAAGAATCATATTAATAAATTCTGTACATATAACTTGTAATTAAAATTGATGGTGATTCCTGGTTCCCTTTGTATTTGAATCAGGACACATATACATTCATGACAGCACTGAATACATATTGTTATTTGAAAAGTTATCAGTGACTCCTTTAAGATATCCTCTTAGAGTGTTATATGTATGTGAGTGTCACAGTGTTGTCAAGTGTGGTGGAATAAATTAAATTGTTTATCTGTCTGTTGTTGTTATGACTTACACTTCATCATACACATACCCTAGACATATAACGTAGTCATCACACTATTCCAGAATAATTCTGACTGAGGTATACATATGTGGCAGTAAGTAAGGTTATCTATAATACACTACTCTTATTAGATATAGATACCTTCACAGCTGATCTCAGTCAGTACAATAAGTCCCCTATAAATATTTATAACATCCCACTTTACCACACCTATCCAACTAAAATGTTCTGTGTTCAGCGCTGGTTTAGCCATGCTCGCCGCATGGAATATGGTCGCACTCCTAAATATATCTACTACGGACAACTGGCAGACAGTAAAAGAAGAGCCAGGCGACAGCAGTTAAGGTTCAAAGATATGTGCAAGACTGGGCTCTTACAGACGAGCGCTTTCTTGCTGCGCGTTTCTCGCGTGTGACGAATAAAAGAGTAGGGATTTAGAGAAAGCAGACAGTCTCTTTCATTCGTCACGCACGAGAAACGCGCAGCAAGAAAACGCTCGTCTATAGGCACTGGACATAGGTCCAACAACCTGGGAGGATGAAGGTGCCGATCGCGTCAAGTGGTGATGCTCCCTATGAGACCACCTCAGACTGGGCGAAAAGAAGCTATCACAGCAAGCAGAAGAGACAAAAAACACGCCGAAAGAGGGACACAATGTAAAAAACAACAGCTGATGAATATCACCTCAGGGGCGCTTTCCCATAGTCATTTATGACTGAAGGGTGCTACGACTACTAATCCAACTAAATTATACGACACAAATGTAAATAAAATAAACTGCCATTTTATTGCTTAACATGGTATGTCAATTTACAATTACAACTCAACGTTAGATCTGGACTGTTCTGTATAACTACAGTGTATGTATATGTAGAACAGCAGTTACTGTTACTTGATCTGACATTCGTTTCATAAGTATTCACTGGATACAACTGAAGATATCCGATGGATACAACTGAAAATATCCGATGGATACAACTGAGGATATAACAATTTACAAATAAGAAATTACTTTTCAATCACGCTGTACATTTAAGTGTCCTTTAAAGCCAAACCTGCCTCTCACGACAAAGTTACCGGGTTCTGGGGTTCGAATCCTTAGGGAAATAAAGTATTATATTAGAGACTTCACCATACTAGTTCCAGCTTTATGAGGTAGGGTGACCAGTTTCCTTCCTCGCTGCCTTTGCCTTTTCTAACTCAAGAGTAGAACCAGATACCCATTTACAGCTGGGTTGACTGCAGCGTGACGTTACCAGGTTTAGATCCCGGAACCCAGTAAGTATGCTGCGAGAGGAAAGTGTCTTAGCCACTTAGCCAATCGGAAGATATAATATATAGGCCCTATATATATATATATATATATATATATATATATATATATATATATATATATATATATATATATATATATATATATATATATATCATCATCTCAGCCCGTAACCCGTCATGGGTCGTAGGGGTGCCATGGTGGAAGCATCAGCAGACAGGGTCCTCCACTGCTCTCTATCCTCAGCAATGCGTACAAGTGTGGAAAAACCGTGTCCTGCCCATTCTTTGATGTTATCAGCCCAGGATTTTCTCTGCCTTCCTCTTCTCCGTTTACCTTCGACTGTTCTCTGAAGGATCGTTTTCGAAAGGGAGTCATGACGAGTTACATGCCCAAACCAGGCAAGCTTTCGACGTTTCACTATTGATAAAAGTGGTTCTTGGTGGCCTGCATAGGTGTTTATCTTCTCTCTAACATAGACATTTGTTTTGTGCTCTTTATAGCAAATGCGCAAAATTCTTCTATAACATTTATGCTCGAAAGCCTGAATCCTTCGCTCCGTTTCTGCAGTGAGTGTCCAGCCCTCACACCCATACAAGAGAATAGATAATACAAGTGATTTGTATAATTTGATCTTCACAGGAAAACTGATGTTACTTTTCCAGATCACATTCAACCTTGTCATGGCAGCTGAGGCCATCTCAAGTCTTGTCTTGATTTCTTTACTTGATCTTCCATCACTACATATAGTGGACCCGAGATATTTAAAGGTGTTAACTTCTTCTAACGTTTGCCCATTTAACGTAATGTTGGTCGGAACATGTTTCTTATGGCTATTCACCAATATCTTGCTTTTTTCTATATTAATTTCCATCCCATACGTTCTTGTTACTTTCTCCAGTCTAGAGGTAAGGTCTTGAAGTTCTGATTCTGATCCAGCTATAGATCAATATCATCAGCAAAACGTAGGTTGCACAGAGGTCGGCCTCCAATCGATATGGTTGATTTATAATCGTAGAGAGCCTCCTGCATAATATGTTCTAGATATATATATATATATCGTATTTAAAATGTCAGAATAAATATGGTTGATGTACCTGAAGACAAAAGCTGGTACAGAAGATTAATGGGAACATGATATCATTAATCTATGCATTCCAGGATGCCAACTGCATCGCTTAGCTGAAAGCGAGAATTCATCCACCACTACCTCGCCCTCAGTCAGCATATGTCAAGGACATCTATCATAATGTCTGGCTGTAAAGATTCAACCACAGTTAACTCACCTCCCCACCAGTGAGCACGTGACAAGGCCACCCATGAAAAACTGCAGAAATTCATTCACAACTAACACATCTCACCGATTACCACCTGTTACGGTCGCCAGCTGCTTATTCAGATTAGCAGGTAATATCCACATCCCGAGGCAGGGGCGGACTGAGAGTGACTCGTTGTCCCCAGGAAATAAGTCATTGGCCAAAAACTACCATTCGACCTAAATGGAGGCTATGGGGGAGTGGACCGCCTACTGCTGTGGGCCCTCAGTCACTGCACAACTTCCTGATCGTACAGCCCCCCCCCCCCCCCCCCACCCCCGCCTAGAGACCTTTCTACTGACCGGCTCACATAGGTAGACGTATAGGAAAAGAATAGGTCCTCATGTCCGGATGATTTACATATTTGTCTTGTCTTTGATCCACCATCACTAATCGTTAGCTCTAGGTGACAATTTACATATTTGTCATATCTTTGATCAACCATCACTAAACGTTAGCTGTAGGTGACAATTTAAATATTTATCTTGCCTTTGATCCACGATCACTAAACGTTAGCTCTAGGTGACAATTTACATATTTGTCTTGTCTTTGATCCACCATCACTAATCGTTAGCTCTAGGTGACAATTTACATATTTGTCATATCTTTGATCCACCATCACTAAACGTTAGCTCTTGGTGACAATTTACATATTTATCTTGTCTTTGATCCTTTACTTACTTACTTACTTAGTCGTTCCTCTTCTACCGTGAGGTGTAGAGGTTTGGAAGAGAGAGCGCCAGACTATTCTATCAGCTGTCTTCTTCCTGGCCTGGTTCCATTCTAGTCCTCGGTCCTTCAAAGATTGTCTAATGTTGTCCTCCCAGCGGACTCTGGGTCGTCCTGGAGGTCTGGATCCCTGGCTCTTTGTTTCCCATGCTTGTCGTGGTAGCCGATCTTCTCCCATTCTGCAGACATGGCCAAACCATCTTAGTTGGGACTGTTCTATTTGGGTCTGCAGCGGGTGGGATTTTAGGCCTTGACGTATCGTCTGGTTGCGGACCATGTCTCTTCTTGTTACTTCAACCACCTTCCTCAGATACCTCATTTCTGAGGTTTGGATCTGGCTTTTGTGGGTTGTAGTCATTGCCCATGACTCGCATCCATATGTCAAGACTGGGACATAGGTGGAGCGGTATACAGCCATCTTCGTTTTCTTACCAACCTCTTTCTTGCTGAGGAATCCTCGATTTATGGGCTGATAAAGTCTCCCAGCCGCTGCTTTTCGAGTGGCCAACTCTTCTTTGATGCCCCCCTTTCGGTCTATAATAGCTCCGAGATATTTAAAGTGGTCGACCTGCTCCAGGACCTGCTCTCCCAACCCAATCTGATGTTTTCTTTCCTCTGGATTTTGTTTTAGAGCTGCTTATGACCATCCCTCTCTTCTCCAGCTCTTCCTTCCAGACTTGCAGGTTGGATTAGAGATGTGTCTCTGATTTAGCATCAGGACAACATCATCAGCAAATGCTAGCTCTGAAATACAGACCTGTCTCATCTTCCAATACCCCACTGAATACTTTCTTGTTCTCTCCTTACATGCCTTGATGACATCGTCCATGAGGAGTATGAAAAGATAAGGTGACAGGATATCACCTTGTCTTACACCAGTGGTGGTCCTGAACTCTTCTGACTTATAGTTTGCTGTCCTCACATAATTTCTGCAAGACTTGTAGAAGCTCTGTATAGCATGAATCAGAGGTGCTGGAATGTTCTTCCTTGCCAAACAGTCCCAAAGTTTGCTCCAGGGGACCCTGTCAAACGCCTTTTCCAGATCTATGAAACAAAGATGGATCTCACTCTTATACTCAAGGGCCTTTTCACTCAGCTGCCTGAGTGTGAAGATTAGGTCTTGAGTACTTCGGTTTGCTCGGAATCCGCACTGGGCTTCATCCAATTGTGGCTCAGCTAGGCATCGGAGTCTTTGCTCTAGGATTCTAGAGTAGATTTTACCAGGGACACTGAGAAGGGATATGCCTCCGTGGTTTCCACACTGTCGATTGTCACCCTTTTTGAAAATCGGTTTCATGATGGCAATCTCCCAATCCTTCGGTATGGCCCCGTTGCACCATGCTGCCTGTAGGACCCTTAGGAGTAATAGGTCGCCTGATGCTCCCATGTACTTAACCATTTCTGGTGTTATACCATCATGTCCTGCTGCTTTGCCCATCTTGATTTTCTCCAGTGCTGCCTTCAGTTCTTCCATCTTTATGTCATCTTCATCACCATTTGTATCCTCTTCTGTGCTAGTGGTTATCATTTCTGATGCTCTACCTTGCTCACCATCAAGGAGTTCTGAGAAACATTCTTTCCATCTTTCCACCCCCCCCCCCCCCCGGGGCAGTAAGCAACCCGCCCTGCCTGTCCTTTATAAACCTAAGAGGGCATTGCCTTTCCCCCCTCATGTTCCCCAGGGTCCTACAGAACAATCTCTGGTTCTCCTGCGCATCCCCTTCTAGCCCCTCTCCAAATTCTTCCCAGGACTTGTGTTTTGCTGCTAGCACCTTGTTCTTTGCTTCTGTTCTGAGTATCACATACTCTCTATATTTCTCTATTTGTCCTGCTGTGTTTTTAGCTCCTAAGTATTGTTTCCATGCCATTTTCTTCTCTCATTTTCTCTTTGACTTCTTCTGTCCACCAAGGTGTCCTCTTTCTCTTGTTTCCAAGTCGGACTTCACCACATGCTTCTGCAGCAGCTGTCTTTATGATGTCCTTGAATTTAAGCCACAGGGTTTCCAAGTCATCAGGTTGTTCTTCTGTGTTTCTCACCGCTGTAGCAATAAGCCCCTGATATCTGGTCTTAATTTCTGGCTCTTTCAGCTTGTAGGTCTTAATGCTCATTTCTTCCGTTCGTTTACCTGGTTTCTTGCGTGGTGCTTGGCAGTTCCTAGGCTGAGCAACTCTTTCAGTTGGTCTTTTGATTGTAAGCAGGTAGTGATCACTTCCAATCTCTGGCCCCCTCCAGAATCTAGCATCCCGGACATATTTGAATGAGCTCCTCCAAACAATGGCACAGTCGACCACCGACCTCTCACCCTCCGTTGGCTCACACCCAGTATATGCATGTATGCGCTTATGGGGGAACTCTGTGTTGGTAATGATCAGATTCTGCTCACTGCAGAATCTGAGGAGTCGCTTTCCATTGTCATTGAGAGCATCCTCTCCATATCTTCCGACAACCCCACCCCATCTAGCATGGTCATTTCCAACTCTGGCATTGAAATCTCCGAGCATGATAATTTCATCTAGGCAGTCATCCACTGTCCTTTGAAGCAGCTCGAAGAATTCTTCCTTGACCTCTGCTCTCTCATCCTCATTTGGCCCATACACTATGACCAGGTTGACTATGGTTTCTCCTTCTTTTAGTTTTACAACCATAATGCGCTCCGAGAGGAAAAGAATAGGTCCTCATGTCCGGATGATTTACATATTTATCTTATCTTTGATCCACCATCACTAAACGTTAGCTCTAGGTGACAATTTACATATTTATCTTATCTTTGATCCACCATCACTAAACGTTAGCTTTAGGTGACAATTTACATATTTATCTTATCTTTGATCCACCATCACTAAACGTTAGCTCTAGGTGACAATTTACATCTTTGTCATATCTTTGATCCACCATCACTAAACGTTAGCTCTTGGTGACAATTTGCATATTTATCTTGTCTTTGATCCACCATCACTAAACGTTAGCTCTAGGTGACAATTTACATATTTATCTTGTCTTTGATCCACCATCACTAAAGGTTAGCTCTAGGTGACAATTTACATATGTCATATATTTGATCCACCATCACTAAACGTTAGCTTTAGGTGACAATTTACATATGTCATATCTTTGATCCACCATCACTAAACGTTAGCTCTAGGTGACAATTTACATATTTGTCATATCTTTGATCCTTTCTTCTTCTTCTTCCTCGTTCTTCCTGAAAAGGACGTAGTTGCGTTGTGCCCGTTTACAGCTAGGCTGCGATATTTGAGCCTTTCGGCCGACACATCCGACTTCCGCACGGCATTTTTTGGGACCGGGTTAGCATTCCCTCTTCGATCCCTACTCACTCAGCCAGACTGCAGTGATGCAGCATGTTTCCAGGACCACCACTTGGAGGTGGAGTAGGGTCTTGGTCAGCTCTGGTTCGCTGACCCTGACGCAAGCAGTCACGCTATGGGTCGCTGACTGCATTGTCTATTGTTGCCTCTTTGGGTCCCATCATTGATCCACCATCACTGAGTGTTAGTTCTAGGTGACAATTTACATATTTGTCTTATCTTTGATCCACCATCACTAAACGTTAGCTCTAGGTGACAATGTACATATTTATCTTAACTTTGATCTACCATGACTAAACGTTAGCTTTAGGTGACAATTTACATATTTATCTTATCTTTGATCCACCATGACTAAACGTTAGCTCTAGGTGACAATTTATATATTTATCTTATCTTTGATCCACCATGACTAAACGTTAGCTTTAGGTGACAATTTACATATTTATCTTATCTTTGATCCACCATGACTAAACGTTAGCTCTAGGTGACAATTTACATATTTATCTTATCTTTGATCCACCATGACTAAACGTTAGCTCTAGGTGACAATTTACATATTTATCTTATCTTTGATTCACCATCACTAAACGTTAGCTCTAGGTGACAATTTACATATTTATCTTATCTTTGATCCACCATCACTAAACGTTAGCTTTAGGTGACAATTTACATATTTATCTTATCTTTGATCCACCATCACTAAACGTTAGCTCTAGGTGACAATTTACATATTTATCTTATCTTTGATCCACCATCACTAAATGTTAGCTCTAGGTGACAATTTACGTATTTATCTTATCTTTGATCCACCATGACTAAACGTTAGCTCTAGGTGACAATTTATATATTTATCTTATCTTTGATCCACCATGACTAAACGTTAGCTTTAGGTGACAATTTACATATTTATCTTATCTTTGATCCACCATGACTAAACGTTAGCTCTAGGTGACAATTTACATATTTATCTTATCTTTGATCCACCATGACTAAACGTTAGCTCTAGGTGACAATTTACATATTTATCTTATCTTTGATCCACCATCACTAAACGTTAGCTCTAGGTGACAATTTACATATTTATCTTATCTTTGATCCACCATCACTAAACGTTAGCTTTAGGTGACAATTTACATATTTATCTTATCTTTGATCCACCATCACTAAACGTTAGCTCTAGGTGACAATTTACATATTTATCTTATATTTGACCCACCATCACTAAACGTTAGCTCTAGGTGACAATTTACATATTTGTCTTATCTTTGATCCACCATCACCAAAAGTGCACATTCACTGTATATGATATTCCAGGGGTACTCTACCCGGTGCCCGCCAAGAGGTACCGTATTTGTAAGCCCGAGGACAATCTGAAAGAATAAATATACAATTGGTAAAGGTAGTCCCATAGAAGATTCTGCCATAAGGGAGTGAAGTGTTAGAGACTTGACTATACTAGGTCCAGCATCGAGGTGGGGTGGCCAGTATCCTTTTCCTTCCTCAAGAAAAAGTCAGATACTCATTTACAGCTTAGTAGACTGGAGCGTGTCGACACCGTGAATCAAACCCAGGACTTATGCCGCGAGAAACCAGCGCTCTAACAACTCTGTCAATCTGACGCTGATACAATTGGTAGGCAGATAAAATAAAACAATTGGTATCCATTCTTAACAAAATACGGGGTATAAGATACATTAATATTTAGGCTTCACATATCTGTCCGAACCATTATTTGTTAGCAGCGAACATTGTCAAATTTAAGTACAGGCCGCGGTTCACTGATGCTCAGTTGATGGTTGATCGCATGCAGTTACACCATCATATACTCCTAGCTATAAAAAAGTTGGTCAGTGACATGTAGTACCAAAGATCATACTAACTATACATTTGACTAAAATGTTGTGAAGATCAATTTAAAAAAAAAAAAAATCCTAAATATTGCTTATATCATTAAAAGTGTTTATTTGGGCTCATAAACGTCATGTAAGTATTTTTTAAATACTTTTTTGTTGTAAAACTGAACTTTATTTTCTAATATGTCAGTTGCCCATATGAAGAAACACATTTGCGAGGATATATTTAACAAAAAGTACTATCTTAATAGTGCCCGATGGCACACCCTTCCTAGCTGTCACCCAGTGCGGACTGCCATTCGCAACCCTTTTAGTACGCGCCACTGGTCCATGGTATTCTACACATTCTATACTACTCGTCAAAAGTCAAGGGCCACCCTGTTATTTTCAATACTCTTTTATATAAGCGCATAGAATGATTAAATGAAGGAAGTTTTTAGTAAAAAATGGGTGCAATATCTTCCTATTTGGTTTGCTGACCATAAATTCACATTTTTAATCTGTTTTTTCAAACTTTCGTACAACCAAACAGGTAAAGTAATCGTGCTGATTATCATTCCACGTGCAATGGCGACTTTTCGTGAACAGAGTTCACTCTTAATTTGTTTTACAATCAGCAGACTTAGGGTAGTTTCATCACTTTTGCAAAAACCATGCCACGGAGAAGAAGTCTTGACACCTTACAAAGAATGAGGGCTATAGCGTGGGTTGAAAGGGGTTTATCTGTCCGTGAGGTTGCTAGACGGCTTGCAGTGTCACACTCTACTATCCAAAGAATTTTGGAGAGATTTCAGGCCACAGGAAGTGTCATTCAATGATGGCAGGATTCGAGTTTGGAGACGACCAGGAGAGCGATTTACTGATGACACAATTCAAGAGGTGGATCGTTATGGTAGGGGTTCTATCATGGTATGGGGAGGTTTCCTCCAAGATGATAACGCTCTACCCCATCGAGCTCGTGTGGTGAATGAGTTTATTGAGCACCTCTGGGATGTCTTTGGTCGAAGATTGTCAAATCACCCCCTGCCAATAGATGTTGCACAGCTGACTGCATTTCTGCTTCAGGAATGGCAAGCTGTTCCTCAGGATACTCTTCGGACCCTTGTGGATTCGATGCGTCTACGCTGTCTTGAATGCCTTGCTGCAAAGGTGGTCATACCCGATTTTGAAATGTCTATTTGTCCAATATCTATTGACTTTTGAAAAGGTGGGTGACACTTTACAGAGAGAGAGAGAGAGAGAGAGAGAGAGAGAGAGAGAGAGAGAGTCAATAAAAATTATCATTATGAGACTAAAAAACCAGAGGCTACGTTACAGTTTTAACTCGATATAATCAAATCTCATCTCATCTCATCTCATCTCATTAAGACTGAGATATAATCAAATATATTAAGGGGTGTATATTTTCGACTAGTGGGTATATTCTGGCCAAGCCCAAATATTCCTTAGGGTTTGAATTGTCCTAGCCAGAATATACCAGGAGTAAAAAAAAAAAGCCTTAGGCGTTACCGTGGCTCGAAAGAGCAAGAAAAAAATTAAAATTATATTCTACCAGGTGGTAGAAGGCACTAATGTGCTTAAAGTAGAATGGTTCCATTCTAGTCTTCGGTCCTTCAAAGATTGTCTAATGTTGTCTCCCAGCGGACTCTGGGTCGTCCTGGGGGTCTGGATCCTTGGCTCTATGTTTCCCATGCTTGTCGTGGTAGCCGATCTTCTCCCATTCTGCAGATATGGCCAAACCATCTTAGTTGGGACTGTTCTACTTGGGTAGAAAACTAAGTAATAATAATAATTCCAATCCAAGAAGGAGGTGAAAACGTGGTCCTCTGTTAAATCACAATTGACATTGACACCTCTGCAGAGTAATTATACACATTCCTCGGTAAAGTCTTGGAGAGAGAAGAAAAACCAGCATAATCGAAGTAAAGATATCTCGTCAGCACTGTTATTGTTGATCAGAATCGACGTCACTGCACTCGGGGCAAACCCATAGGTGCTCAGTCTCCTTTAGCAAATGTCGAAGCGTATGAATGCTTTATTCTTGTTGCGCGCTGGTTAGTTAGTTGCTTATCCTTTACAGGACGTGGCAATCAACCCCAGCTTTTATTGGCTGTTTATGATTTTTCTAGGCAATATTTACGTTCAGTAGTTTGCCATTGCTTTCTGAACGGTACGGCGCTTATACCATTGTTAAAAATCCACACAAAGCGATCTGCTAGCTGGTTAGACGTCGAATATTAATTATTCTTGTTGCGCGCTGGTTACACGTCGAATGCATCCTCTCATAAAAGTTGCCAAAGAAGGGAGTCGAACAAGAATGCGTAAATTACCGAGGAATAATGTTGTTATTAGTGTTAGGACAAAAAAATATTAAACATGATCATCCTTGAGAGATTAAAAGAGTCCATAGACAGAGAAGGAAAACATGCAGGTTTTCGACAAAACAGATCCTATGGATAGCCAGCCACTCTGAGCATACGGTACGCATAATTGTTGAATAGACCAGGGCATCATTTTCCGCTTATGTACTGGTCACGTACGTTGATGTACCATCTATATCACAAGTACAGGATTGGTCCAACAAATTTTTGATCCTGTGGCACTAGCCTCATGATAGCAGAACATCTGCTCCAGTCCTGCCCAACTTACAGCAGTGAACGCGGAGTGGCATTATTATGGCCACAATCCACTTCTCTCCACGAAAAACTGTTTGGAGATGTTAGGAACCTGAGCAGAATACTGCCTTTATTAGAGTCATTAATGTAGACGTCTGAGCGCGAACGCGTTTGCAGATGAGTCTTAAAGATGTAGTGTGTTTGTTAGTTTTGTAAAGTGTTAAAAATGTGTGTTTGTTAGAGTATGAAATATGTGAGCGTGTTTGCAGATGAGTGTTAAAGATTTAAGTGTGTTTGTTAGTTAAGTTTTAAAGATGTGTGTTTGTTAGACTACCAAATATGTAAGCGTGTTTGAAGTTGAGTGTTAAAGATATAAGTGTGTTTGTTAGAGTATCAAATAGGTGAACGTGTTTACAGATGAGTGTTAAAGATATAAGTGTATTTGTTAGTTAAGTGTCAAAGATAGTGCGTTTGTTGAGTGCCAAAGTAAGTTTTTTAATGAATTTGATTAACGAATGAAAAGCAGGAAAATGAGAAGAATCGGTTCCTCAGTGCTACAGTTTTAATAATGTCATAATGTGAAAGTTCAAGAAAACAGCGTACTAATCAGAAAAATAATATTACCGATTAGGTTGAACGGGACGCGCTTCGCCAAAACGAGGTTATATTTCGGGTGAATAGCAACAATCATTCGAAAGAAATAAAAAATAAGCCGCTTATCGACGCGGCAGGTTGGGAGCCGCGCTGGTGTAATGGCTTCGGCGTTGTTCTGGCGACCAGGTGTTCATGGTTCAAACCCGGGCGTCAGCGTTTGAAGAAATGTTTACGGCCGGAAATTTGACTGAATAACCTGAACGGCTCCTGTGATAAATCCTCTGTGGATGGGAAGGAGCGAAGCTCCTGACCGGGTTGGAAGGAAAGTCCTCAGGTTCCCCAGCCTCGCAATGACATGTCATTGGGCCGAAGGGCTGAAAGCCCAAGTGCCGCTGGTTAAGGAAAAAAAAAAAAAAAAAAAATCGACGCGGCAGGTAGTAGGTTAACGGCAAACGACCTACGACCCAGAGTCCGCTGGGAGAACAGCGGACTTCAATTTCCGTCATCCTAGGGAGGAAACAAAATAGAACAATTAGAAAGAAAAACTATTTATGTGTGTTATATTTGTGTACGTGTGTTTGAGTGTTTATGAAAGTTCTGAGAATGAAAAATGAAAGAATGGACAACAAATGTTCACGTTATTTTCCGTATACACAACTAAAAAATTCTGGTGAGTCCCACCTAGAGGCAGACAAGAAAATAAACGTGAAACGGACATGAGGGGGAAAGAGAAACATGATGATATTCATGATATAAAGATATTTGCTAGTTTTTTTTTTTCTTAATTAGTTGTGTGTCAAAGATTTTAAAAAAGAAATAATTTTTTTTTTAAGCCAAACATGGCTATAATTATTAACATATGTACAATTTTTGTTGTTGTAGTTTTCGAAATAGCTTTAATTTTATAATATAATATTATAACTTTTCATTACACTGTTTTCGTGTTTCTGTGCGTTCTTTTTAAAGTTTTACATTGTGGACGATAAAGGGAAAGAATTTTTTTTGTGATGCGACTAAAATGTGTTAAAGGGAAATAATATTACGTCTTAAAAGTATTTAACATTTTTGTAGATTTTATCATAAAATTTCATGCTTTTCAAATTCGATTAATGTAAACTATTAAATCTATTTATATTTAAAAATAATTTATAAAAATATTGAAATACAAAGATATGTGTAGTATTTGCAAAGAAAATGTTCCGTTACCTTTAAAAACATGCCAAGTTGCATTTTACTACAGGTAGCGGTAATCAATTTGAACTGATATTTGAATCAATTAAGGAATGAACAAAGGGACACCCCACCATGCACTTTCAGCTTCTCGGCATAATTAAGAAAAAAAAACCTACAGAGTATTTTACGCTGTACAACCCAATGCCTAGAATCCGGCTTTTGGCTGGGATCATGTGTCTACACACAGGGACCGGTACAGTGACATTCATGTGTCATTAGGTCTCTTGTGTGAGAACACAGAGGATCACTACGGTGACACATGTTGTCATTGGGTCTTCTTGTGGGTATACTCATTTTATCTAGAGGGGAAACGGCATTTGCAGTTCCCCGAAAAAAAAAAATGGTGGGGATACCAACTTTTTCTAGAGGGGAAACGGCATCTGCAGTTTTTCTTAAACTAATTTTGTATTAAATTTAAATAACTGTTGTCTTTTGCTTTGTATACTTGTGTTTTTGTTTGTTTTTATTTTGCAAGAAGTCAATAGTTGATTTGAACACATGAAGTGCAGGAAAATGGGAATGGTCGGTTCCTCAGTGCTGCTGGAATTTTAATAAAATCATAATGCGAATGTTCAAGAGAACAGCGTACTAATTAGAATATTTAAAACACTTTTACAGGAGTACGTTGTCAATCCTAACATACGGAAGTGAGTCATGGACAATTAAACAGAAATCGCAGCAGTATCTACAGAGATACGGTTTTACGGAAGAATTTTTAAAATACCATCGTCTGCTGTACAGAGTATCCTGACAGAAGATAGTTAGAAAAGGAAGCTTATTTCTCATGTTGGAAGGAAG
Source organism: Oreohelix idahoensis (assembly GCA_024509875.1). Lineage (NCBI taxonomy): Eukaryota > Metazoa > Mollusca > Gastropoda > Stylommatophora > Oreohelicidae > Oreohelix > Oreohelix idahoensis. Next base: position 614,589 of record JAMPIV010013873.1, read on the forward strand.
AAATTCACTTTCTTTGATCATGTTTTGAGAAAAGAAATGCCGGAATGTATTGTGACAATAGGAAAGATTGGACAAAGAGGAAGAGGACGTCAAAGATAGAATATACTGGACAATTTAACATCATGGCATAGAAAAAAGTATACAAAAGATTAGATAAATAGTACTGTAGACAGGAAGGTGTGGAAGTAGATGATCATACAGGCCGACAGGTAAAATTTTTCTTACATTCAAGTTGATCTGCAAGATGATGATCTCACACACTTCTTGGACGGTAAGAGAGATGCAATCAAGTTTCCACCTGCCAGTGCAAAAGGGCTTTGGGAACAGCTGGACGAAGCCTTGGCAAAAGAAATGGATAACAACCTGAAGCAGATAACTTTGGAGAAGAAGCTGGAAATCTTCGGCGACATAATATATCTGCACTGTCGCAAAGTGTTCGGAGTGAGGGAGGCAAGGGAAGGTAACTGTTACGTACATTTATTACCTACGGGGGTAGTCTTCGGTCCTGCCAAATGTACGCACCAGTTTTATATAGTTATATTATTTGTGCGTTCGATTGATTCACGCACTGACGTGCACAATGCTGTGTGAGTTGCTTTGGACGCACGTGTAACCTAGTTGAGTAGATTGTGACGTCATGATAGGGGCAGCTCGGACGACATTTATGTCCGCAGTGTTATTCTTTGATTCCTGGCAAATTTGAAGATGCCATCAGTTGTATTCGTATCTATTGGTCTTCATGGCGAAGCCAATAGTGGATGTATGAAGTAAGTGTCGCCCCATTTCTTATGGCAAGTTTAATTATGTAAATTAAAGTATCAGGCCGCTCCTATTAATGGTCTAGCGGGAATTCATCGGAGATGACATTCCTAGAATTGGACACACGGAGTCGATAGCCTTTGGAATCTTTTGTAGAGGGAGAATCCATATGTGGAATCAAGTTAATGAATATATATATATGCTTCACATGTTGAATATGCCGTTTTACCTATGCCAAAGTCGTGGTATGGATACCGAGAGGTTAGCCAAGATGAAACACTAACTTGGTTGTATTGTTATATCTGCCTTTGTTTGGATTGGATATGCTATCTAAGAATTTTATGAAGAAAGTCTGGGATGCTTACAAGTGTGATATAAATTATTGCTCCGTGAGAATGAATCCGTTTGCCTTAATAAACGTCCTTGGGAGAAGGTCAACGGACGTTAATACCATGTCGGTTATATGGTAATGGAAGTGATCCTTAGTCACTGGAATATAAGAGAACTTAACTGTTAGAGAATCTACAACAACTATTAACAGTGATATTAACATTTTGACGTATGATCTTCGCATCTGTAACTATGATTGTCTTGTTCCACTTCGTTGGTGTCACGTCAATAAAATATATGTACAGTAATCACCGACTTGTGTGCTGCCAATACTTGTCCAGTTCACCCAATGCAACGATACTTGTTGGAATTTTCGTTTGAAGAACTTTGTTGACATTTATTCCGTTTTAACCATTCGCGTTTCAATTTACCTCTTCACTGAACTTATCGATAAAATGGAGTCAACAATAAATGGTGTTCCAGTGTGGTCTGGAAATATCTAACTTCCAAGGAACGTACCCATCCAAATTATCGTTTGAAAAGAAGAATTTTTACTTTCAAGGCGACATCATCTCAATTTGGATCCTAGCGTGATATGAATCAGATTCAACTTACGTTTACCAAGGTCAAGGTCTTCAATCAACCTCCACGTCAAGTTTCACAGTGACTGATTACTTGGAGATCATCTCTTCATCATTATTACGTGCGAGCTGTAATCTAGAGAAGCAGAACGAAGTATTTTATCTGTAGACGTACATCCACGGAGACGAGGCACATTGATTTTTTACCTGCACTTGAGATGAGTATAACGTGTTTCCGTTGTACACTTTATTACGCTTAGTTGTGCCTTCCGTGTTATGTCCACATTCATATTTTCCGTGTTCAGTGTTATATGTTGTGTATTCTTCGTGGGAGGTAGGGAGGTTGATCTGACGAACGAGATCCATCTCGAAGCCAATTCGCGCTCTTCGTCAGACGTTCTGTAGGGCTCGTCTTGTAAGTTTCAATTGAGCGATAGTTCCGGTACAAGGCTAGAAACCTTGCCGAAGTTCCGATCGCTAGTTGCTTCTTATAATATTATCTATTTAGCTGTTTCGTCACGTTTAATCGTTGTTTTTGGTAGCTATTTTTATTCATAATTTAGTTTTATGATGAATTTTGTTTGTATTTTGCGTCCATCTCACCTTTCCTGTCGTTTATTTTTTTACAAAAACCTATGTTTTTACACTGTGTTGTCAATTGTACTGTTAATTATCTGATCGTAGTTATCGTCGTATATTTTTACGATATTCTATTTTAGTTATACATTTTTATTTTTTTTGATTTCTACGATTGTGTTCTACCGTCCAGTTTATCATGTCTTGTCGGTTATGTTTCTATTGTCTTTCTCGTTGTTCATTTCATGACATTTGATTACATAAATTTATTGATTAATAACATATTTAATAATTATATGATAACATTATACCGTTCTAAGGACAGGAACGAAGACCACGAGTTGTAGTAACAATTTTAAGTAGTATTATTACATAATAAAATTGAATAATGGCTACCTTAGACTATTTCATTAAGCAAGCAAAAGCTCTTCAGATGGCTCCTGAGGAAGCAAAAGCATTTGCACTTGCAGAATATAAGAAAGCTCAAGAAATAGAAGCTGATCAGAGAAGGTTAGAAACTTTACGTTTGGAAAATTTGAAATTTGAGGCAGATCAAAAAAGGATTGAGGCGGAGGAGAATGAGAAAAAAATGAGATTAACTGCTGAGGAGGATGAAAAGAAGAGGAAATTTATAGCTGAGGAAGAGGAGAAAAAATGAGATTAACTGCTGAGGAGGATGAAAAGAAGAGGAAATTTATAGCTGAGGAAGAGGAGAAAAAAATGAGATTAGCCGCTGAATTAGAAGAGAAACGATTGCAGCGAGAGGCAGAACAGAAGCAAAAAGAAGTGGCAGAAAGAAGATTAATAGCTGAACAAAACACAAAGCGACTTCAGCTTGAGATGGAAGAGAATGAAAGAAAACGACAGCATGAACTGAAATTAGCAGAGTCAGAATATGAAAGACTTAGGTTAACTCAGGAAGCTAATTCTCAGAGAACTTTTGAAAGCCAAACTTCATCCAGACATGATAATTTTAAGGAAATTCACCTTAAATTACCAAAATTTAATCCCCCGTCTGATGACGTGATATTCTTCCTAGATAGGTTTGAGGCCACCTGTGTGTCTTATAACGTGGATAAAGCTCTATACTGTACATATTTATCCAGATTACTTACAGGGGACGCATTAGCAGTTTATCATACCACCAGCATTGGTGAGAAAAATGACTATAATGCTCTTAGAGCGGCACTTCTGCAAAAATTCCAAATGACAGAAGACCAATATCGATCAAGATTCCATACATTACTACCTCAATCTAGCAGAAATTTTAGTGATTTTCTGTCACAAATACGACTAACACTAGAAAGATGGATTGAATTATCCAAAATTGAAAAGTCGTATGAAGGTCTCTTCGATTTACTGATGCGCGATAAGGTACTTTCGTCTGTAAATCCTACATTTCTCGCATTTTTACACGAACGGAAACCTTTATCTATGAAAGACCTGGAACAGCATGCTAAAAATTTTTGCACTGCTCACCCAAACATGGATCTAAGTAATGCACAGATTAAGAATGAATTGCCTGTTGCTTTTGCAGCACAACAAAACAATTTTTCACGCAATCGTTCTTTTAGTGCTGACAGATATGTCAATAAGGGAAATAATGACAATTTTAACAATGGTAATTTTTACAAAGGGAAGCAATTTCAACAATCTGCTCCATTTAATGTTTCTTAGAACCAGGCTCACAGATCGCGAGATTTTGGTAACAATAATTTTAAAAATAATCAAGGACATTATAATAAACAAAACTGGAGATCAAGATCTCAGGGTCCGCAAAACAAACAATTTTTTGGAAATAAACCATTTTACCAACATCATAACGATAATTATACAAATTATCGGACTAATCCAAATTTTAACTCTAGCAGAAACTACAATTATGGCAATTTTAATGACAAAAATCAAAATCGATCGCGTCGACGAGATAGATCGTTGAGTAATACGAATAGACATTCTAATGTCGCTTTTAGTGATACACAGGCTAACATTGAACAGGGTAAAGGAGCTGAAACTCATAATGCTATGTGTTGTTCTCTTGATTGTACCCAAGTCAAAGATTGTTCAGAATGCTCTACTCTTTTCCAGCCCAGGGCGATCACGACGCTGCGTTGCGGACATACCTTGCCTAGTCTACCTGCAGTCTGTACGGCCACTGCTGCTTCAGTACACCAGGGACAGGGCTCTCTTAAGTTTAACAAGGGATTTGTCAACAATATTTCATGCTCTCTCCTATTTGACTCTGGTTGCAATACAGTCGGCGTCCGGACTTCGCTGATCAACCCAAGTTGTGCCACGGGCCGGGTTGTCAAATGTGTAACGTTTGGTGGCACAATTGAAACATTTGCCACTGCTATTATTGATCTTAATACTCCATTTTTTTCAGGAAAGATTCAAGCTTGTCTCCTTCCGAATCCAATTTGTGATTTGATACTTGGTCGCATACATGGTATTAAAGAGTGTACACCACAGCAAATTGCTGAATGGGAAGAGCGACATATTCAAACTGCAAATGCAGTAGTGACTAGAGCGCAAGCTACTAATATGTCGCATGATACACCTATGGAACCTACAGTTCATACCACTTGTGATGATGATGCTCCTATTTCACGGGAGTTGTTTGCAACATTGCAAAAGAATGATGATTCATTAAAAAAAATTTTTCAGTATGTGAACAAAAATAATACCAGCAACAAACTTGCAAAATCTAGACATGATTTTATACTTAAAAATGGCATTTTGGTTAGAGTAATACGAGAAAAGGATTCATCCTTATGTTCTCAGATTATAGTCCCATCCTGTATGAGATCTCGTATATTACGACATGCGCATGACTCGCAATGTGCGGGCCATATTGGTTTTTCGCGTACCAAATCCAGAGTGCTTTCGGCATTCTACTGGCCAGGCGTACATAAGGACATCACTCTCTATTGTCGGTCTTGTTTGATATGTCAAGAAGTTAAGGTACGGGGTCCATTTCATGCGGCTCCTATTCAAGCTGCGGACATCCCGATTAGACCATTTGATAAAATGGCTATAGACATTATTGGTCCTATGCTACCATCTGCTAGAGGGCATACGCATATTCTTACGTGCATTGATATGTGCACTCGCTGGCCTGAAGCTATCCCTCTCAAGAACACTTCATCTGCCAGTGTAGCAGAGGCATTGATGTTAATCTTCTCACGCATTGGTTTTCCACGGAAAATCTTGTTGGATCATGGGGTTCAGTTCATTTCTGAATCCATGTCTCAAGTTATGAAGACATTAGGTATAGACAGATCTCTAAGTTCTATTTATCATCCGATGTCAAATGGGTTAATTGAGCGTCTAAATAGGACACTCAAGCAGTTGTTGGGTAAGATAACTCAAGACCACCCACAAGACTGGGATCGGGTCCTACCCGCTTGTCTCTTTGCGTATCGCGAAGTACAAAATCAAGCAACGGGGTTTTCTCCATTTCAACTTGTTTTCGGCATGCAACCACGCGGTCCGATGTCGTTAATCCACGACTTATTAATTGACGAGAATATTGAAGAGGAAACTCAATCCTCTTATGAGTATGTGATCTCTCTGAGAAAGAGAATCATAGATGCTTGTAGATTAGCTACTGCATCATCCGAACAAGCCAAAGAAAAAGCTCGTCTATTTGCAAACAAGTATAGACGTCTTCGCCAGCTTATTCCTGGTGACGAAGCTTTTGTCTTACTCCCTGCGCATAATAATCGTCTTTTAATTACCTGGAGAGGTCCTTTCAGGATCATCTCAAGAATATCCGATGTCGACTACATCGTTGATGTTAATGGTAAACATAAAACCTTCCACATTAATATGTTGAAGGAATATTACTCACGTCCTGATTATCTACAATCAGTATTCCAAGCAACTGACGATCCTACACCTCCTATTCAACACTATTCTAGTTTGTCTGTCATCCAAGAAGAGGAATCTTCTTTCGATGATGTACAACTACCAATACCAGTTGTACCACTCCATTCCACTGAGAAATGGAATGATGTTACTATCTCATCTACTCTTACTGATGATCAACGTCAGCAAGTCTCTAATATTCTACACACGTATGAGGATGTCCTCACTGACATCCCAGGTCATACGTCAGTCATCCAACATGACATTATTCTGACTGACGATACACCGATTCGAGTTCGCCCATATCCTATTCCTTTACACTTTCGTGATAAGGTTGATAAGGAATTGGATGAGATGCTTCAATTAAATATAATTGAACCATCTTCATCACCATATTCTTCTTCTATGGTAATCATTAGGAAGAAGGACAACAATATACGTCTTTGCGTAGATTACAGGAAATTAAACAAAGTTACAAAATTCGATGCGGAACCATTACCTCTTTTAGACGACTTATTAGAGAAATTGTCTCATGCCACATTCTTTTCGAAATTTGACCTTTCAAAGGGTTATTGGCAAGTGCCATTAACCCCTAAAGCAAAGCCATTCACCGCTTTCTCGACGCCACGGGGTCTTTTTCAATGGAATTTTATGCCATTCGGTCTAATGAATGCGCCAGCTACCTTTGTACGCATGATGCGCCGCATATTGTCTCATCGTCCCGATGTCATTACTTATATAGATGACATCTGTCTTTTCAGTGACTCTTGGGATGAACATATTCAGGGTTTAAAATCTTTACTTTCTACCTTACGGGATTATAACTTAACAGCGAAACCTTCAAAGGCTTTTGTCGGTTTTCATGACATCTCATTTCTTGGTCACCGTATAGGTCGCGGTTTAATGTATACAGAAGACAGTAACGTCTCTAAAATTTTAAACATCTCAGTACCTAAGACAAAAAAACAAGTGAGGTCGCTCTTAGGACTAATACAGTTCTATTCTAAATTCATCCCTCATTTGTCTACTATAACTGCACCTCTTTCTTCGTTACTGAAGAAAGGCACACCTAATGTAATAAAGTGGTCGCAGGATCATCAAACGGCTTTAGATTATATAAAACAATTTTTTTCAAATAAGCCTGTTTTAAGGTTGCCTAACAAAGATCTCACCTTTGTTCTTCGCAGTGATGCTTCTTCCTACGCTATCGCGGCAGTTTTAATGCAGGAATACGGAGGCACCTTATTTCCTGTTATGTACTGTTGCTGTCATTTTCGACGGAGTCATCTGTCAAGTTATTTGCTTATGTTTGTATCATAAGTATAATTGTGTCTTTACCTGCGATGTCAGGTTGATTAGGGGTTGTCTTCCCTTGTTTATTCATTCATTGTGTTTGACCTTTAGGGTCAGAGGTTGTCAGTTCGGGCGTAGGCCTATGGGAAGGTTTTTTAAGCGGGAGTGAGATATACTTCCGGGAAGCCGGGAGGTCCTGTTTTTCTGAAGGGACCAAGAGTCCATTGTTTTTCGGGGAGAATCTTCGAAGTAACTGCTATGGCAGTTTTCCCCAGTGAATCTCTGTGCGTCGGGATGACGACAGAATTCCTTGTGTAGTTCTGAGGATTCATTTACCAGGTAATACCGACCTTTATGCATTATTACGCTTTTCGGTGGCGGAACATGTAAAGGATTACCTAGGGTGAACAGCAGTTCACGGATCCGCCATTTCAGAACTTATATATTTGTGCTCGAGGTAGCCATCCAAGACTGTTAGTCTTATATTGTCCAGAAATCCAGTGACGAAGATATATTGTGGGAGCCGCAGATTGGCGGAACTTCTATCTACAATAAGTATTACTGCAGGGTTGATGATAACCTATTTAACAGAAGTACACGGCCGACGTTAGGACGAGGCCTGTGCTTCCGGCTATTATACTACAGCCTGATATGTGCAATTGGCAGGGAGTGCCAAGTTGCACCTGTGTGTCAAGGTAACTAAGGCATCTGACGCGTTTAGTCAGAGACGCCAAGGGCGACGCTACGAACTGTCATTATTGAAGAACTTTGCTATTGACCATGCACGTCTATTCTGATGTTTACCTTTTTGAATGCCAAATGTATACCTATCGATGTCAGGTCAGCATGACCTTGTTACACTGACTGTTCCTGTTGATATTATGTGTGTTCCCGTCAATAAATGTCTTGAAACATGCCTGCAGTGTCAAAGCATCCTTGATTACTGCATGTGAGAGTATGGGTTGCAGGATCTACATCTATACGAGCCTAAACACATTCGCGTCTTCATTCGCACTCACACTCAACTCATCATACGCTCGCACCACACATCTAACAACATGTAAACTGTCTTGGGCCAGTGATCACCTCAACAAGAAAAAAAAGACAGTTACATTTCTGGTGGACCAGTTACGTGGGCTCTTATGATACATTTCTTGTCGCCAATGTGGCCTAGAAACTTACATTTCTGATGGACCAGATCTGTGGGTTTAAAAAGAACAGAGCGAGCATTTGACATTATTGTTGACATTTATGGATTCAGAAATTTACATTCCTGGTTGGCTGTTACATGTATGATGTCTCCAGTTTTGTCGAGAAAGTTACAAGAAGGACAAGTACACATTACACTTCTGATCTGTGGGTCTAAGCTACACACGGGACAGCCGTAACACAGCGCTAATTCTACACTTGCAAGTTTTGGCTACAACAGGACAGATATAGGTCATTAACGGTTGACCCAAATAAACAGTACGAGCATTTATATCATAATGCTACATAAACCATAACAAGACATGTACTGAAGGTAACATCTAGGCATTTGCTACGTGGACCATAACTGCATAGAAGGCGGGTTCCTATTGTAAACAGTACTGCGGGTTGTGACACGTTTCATTCAACAACAGACTTTTCTAGGTCAGAGCATTCAAGCTACATTGTTGGAGGTCAAGTGTCTGTAAACAGTACGTGAAATTGTAAACATTCAATGTGCAAGCCCTAATTTGAGAAGGTCATGGTAACTTTGGTTCGTGAATACCACTTTATGTTACAGTGGATTTGACGTTCAGTGCGCGTTTGACATTTCGTTTCTGTGTTCGCAAGGAGCAAGAAATTTATTTTAGTTTCAGCTGTGACTGAACTTGTTCTGCAACACATTGAAATTGATTGCTATATGTTTATGTCACTTCTACTGTTTTGTTTATTTTTCTGCGGGTTTTTCGGTTGGTGGGTCTTACGGTAAATATGCCACTTGATCGAGGCTTACTGTAAGCGGTCTGTAGGTGCAAATTTTCTTAATTTGGAAATTTGCTAGTGACAATTGGTCGCTATTGATGTTAGCTGTGATGTAATTGTACTTAACGTTGTTTTTGTAATATTTTGTCTGTTTTTCAGTTTTGATTGTCGATTTGTTTTGTTTGTATTCTGTAGGTCTCTCCTTTCTTGTGTATTTCTCTACACATTTTTGGTTAAAACAGTGTTGCCATTTGTATTGTTTTGTATTTTTGTCTTTGTATTTTTTTTTTTTTTGTTGTACTACATTACTGTCATGCACAGTCTACATACACATACTTGGTCATGTTTTGATATTATTGATAAGGTAGACTCTTCATATAGAGTTTGTTAAATAATATTATATAAGATATTTATACAAGTTCTTTGATAAAAGACTTGTTATCTACAAAGATTGAGACAGTAAAATAAAGTGAAGTGAGTATACGAGTCTAGCATTTCAGACTTGTCTCCCATTGAAGTGGGATAAGGTAATTTATTTAATTTTTTTTCAGGTTTCTGATCTCATTAGACAGAATGTCTACATTGGATTTCTTCATCCAGCAAGGGTTGACCCTTGGTAAGTCTGGTAAAGAATTGGAAGAATATTCATCTGCTCAATTCGCCATTGCATTAAAGTCAGAAGAAAAGAAACAAAAAGAGGAAATTAAATTGAAAGCAGAAGCTGAACTAAAGAAGCTAGAAGCTGAGAATAGAAGATTAGAACTTGAAGAAAGAAGGTATCAAAGAGAGGCTGAGGAGAGAAAAGCTCAAGCTGCTGCTGAGGAGAGGAAAGCTCAAGCTGCAGCTGATGAAAGAAAATTCCAGATGGAAATGGAAGACAAAAAACTTCAAGCTGCTGCAGAGGGGAAAAAAACTTCAAGCTGCTGCAGAGGAAAAAAAAACTTCAAGCTGCTGCTGAGGCTGAAATTAGAAAAATGGAACATGAGGAAAGAAAACAGAAGATGGAACTTGATGAAAAACTCGCAATTTTGGAGTTAGAGAAATTGAAATTGGCGAGTACGGGTGCTCAGCAAACAACTTCGAGTACGACAAAGGAGTTTGTTAGTAGGATTAAATTGCCTCATTTCAATCCTTTAAAGGATGACGTAGCAGATTATCTAGATAGATTCCAATTTTTGTGCGATACGCATAACATAAAAAAGGAAAAATATGTTGAACAACTGATGCCATTTTTTACAGGTGACACAGTGACTACTCTTATGACAATAGACGAACATGAGAGGACTAATTATGATGTTGTCAGGGCAGCATTACTAAAGAAATACCAATTAAAACAAGAAGACTATCGTCTTCGTTTTAGGACAATGTTGCCAGAAAATGGAGTAGATTTCTCTGATTTTGTTACAAAGATACGTCGTACATTTACACGATGGGTTGAGTTGTCTCAGATTGAGAAAACATATGAAGGTCTAATGGACTTATTATTGCGAGATAAGGTTTTGTCATCTGTTAATGATTCTTTTCTTGCATTCCTTCATGAGCGTAAGCCTAAAAACTTAAAAGAAATGGAGGAATACTGTTGTCAGTATGCCACAGCACATCCCCATGCTACAGTTAGCAATTCTAAAGTGAAAGAAGGGTTGCCAGCTGCTTCGGCAACACCATATGGCCCTAATTTCAGAAAAAAATTTCAGGGTGCTCAACAAAATTGGAATAGGGGAAGTAATCAAAATTACACTCAGAAGCGGAGTAATCCAACACATGATGGTTCTTCGTCTATGCAGTGGAGACAAGATGGTAGTTCTCGTAATTTTAGTGGTAATAATTTGAGACACTTTCGTAAAGGCTATCCAAATAATAACTATTCAAATTTTCGAGGTAATCATTCTCGACGTCAAGATTATGACGATGGTGAATTTAGAAACCGGGATTCAAACCGGAATGATGATTACAATAGGCAATATGATAACAATTACAGGGGAAATGATAGTCGAAATAATTACAGGGGAAATGATAATCGAGGTAGACCTAGGTTTAACAAAAAAAGACCTTACCAACAGGCAAACTCTGCGCAACAAGAGTTTGATGGAGCCTGTAATACAGTAAATGATAGTGGTAACTCTAGGGCTATCACTGGTTGTGCTTTCGATTTTGGGAGAGCAACTGAATGCCCCCAATGCTTAACATTGTTTGACTCATCAACTGTATCTACGCTAAGTTGTGGTCACCCTCTTCCTGCTCTACCTGCTACAGTTGCGCATGATGGGAGAGGATCTCTCATCTTACATAAAGGTCTAATAAATGATAGGCTAGTCTCAGTACTTTTCGATTCGGGATGTACTACCGTCGGGGTTAAGGAGTCTCTGATAGATCCTTGCTGTGCCACGGGAAAAACAATCAAATGTGTTACATTTGGTGGTACTATGGAAAGCTATCCTACTGCTATTATTAGGATTGACACTCCTTTCTTCACAGGAGATGTCCATGCATGTCTTCTTCCTAATCCTATTGCGGATCTTATAATCGGTCGTATTCATGGGGTTAAGGAATGCACCCCGCAACAAATTTCTAGTTGGGAAGAAAAAAACATTCAAACGGTCAATGCAGTGGTGACAAGAGCTCAAGCTCTTAATCCCCCAACTTCATCTGATAATAGTAATGAAGTTGATAGCCAAGACGAGCACTTGGTGATTTCCCATGACTCGTTTGTTAAACGTCAAGAAGAGGATCCTTCTTTGAAGAAATACTTCCTTCTTGCAAAGAAAGGGGATCCCAATCAAAATACGAATCACAAATCGTATATCACTATGAAGAATGGTATATTGGTACGAATGGTACAACACTCGGACAAGTCTATGCATTCGCAAATTCTTGTGCCTAAGTGTATGAGAGCCTTAATTCTTCGGCATGCACACGATTCTCAGTGTGCGGGACACATGGGTTTTTCCAGAACTAAAACTAGAGTCCTTGCGTCATTCTTTTGGCCATTCGTGAATAAAGACATCCGAATTTATTGCCGATCTTGCAAAATTTGTCAAGAGGTCAAGTCTAGGGGTCCGAGACATGCTGCTCCTATTCAGGCTGCAGATATTCCGATTCGGCCGTTTCAGAAAATGGCTATAGACATCATTGGTCCGTTCAAAATTAAGTCAGCCAGAGGACACCAATTTATCCTCACTTGCGTGGACATGTGCACGCGTTGGCCAGAGGCTATTCCTCAAAAGAGCATATCAACTGTCGATATCGCTGATGCTCTTTGGCTCGTATTTTCTCGTCTGGGATTCCCCGGAGAAATACTGTCGGATCACGGCACTCAGTTAATTTCGGACGTTATGTCTCAGGTAATGGCTACGCTAGACATTAAAAGGTCTCTCAGTAGTATTTATCATCCAATGTCCAATGGATTGGTAGAACGTCTTAACAGGACACTAAAGAACTTACTTGGCAAGATAACGGAGGATCATCCTGAAGATTGGGACAGGGTTTTACCTGCAGTCCTCTTTGCCTATAGAGAGGTTCCCAACGAGCATACAGGGTTTTCTCCTTTCGAACTTGTCTTTGGCGCGCAACCGCGCGGGCCAATGTCCTTGTTACACGATTTGATAACTTCCGATAATATTGACGATGATACACAATCGTCATATGAATATGTTATAGCTCTTAGAGAAAAGATTATCGAATCGTGCAGGTTAGCAACTTCATCTTCCGAATTTGCGAAAGAAAAAGCTAGGCGATTTGCTAATAAGAAAAGACGCCTACGTCAACTTTGTCCTGGAGACAAAGCATATGTCTTACTGCCCTCAAGAGAGAATAGACTTCTCATTTCTTGGAAGGGTCCATACACTATAGTCTCGAAAATTTCTGATGTCGACTATATTGTCGATGTGGATGGAAGGCATAAAACCTTCCATATAAATATGTTAACAGAGTTTATTGAACGTCCAGACTATTTACAGCCTATTTTCCAGGCGACGGACGACTCTCCAGTTCAACATGGTCACATCTCATCCCTGTCCGTTATACAGGATGAGGAAACTATTTTTTCTGACGTGAACTTACCTCTTCCTACGATTCCACTTATTTCAACGGAATCGTGGAGAGACGTTACAGTCTCTTCTAACTTGTCTTTTGAGGAACAACGTCAAGTATCCTCTACGTTACAATCATATCAGGATGTCCTTACCGACATTCCTGGACACACAGATGTCATAGAACATGACATCATACTTACTGATCGTAATCCGATCAGAGTAAGACCATACCCAATACCTATTCATTTTCAAGCACAAGTCGAGAAAGAATTGGATGAAATGATTCAACTACAAATAATTGAACCATCCACTTCAGCTTATTCTTCGTCGATAGTTATTGTTCGAAAGAAAGACAATAACATACGTCTTTGCGTTGATTATCGCAAATTAAATCAAGTTACGAAGTTCGATGCTGAACCTATGCCGTTATTAGATGATCTACTTATTAGACTTTCTAAAGCTAAATTCTTTACTAAACTAGACTTGTCGAAAGGTTATTGGCAAGTCCCATTGACGGAACACGCCAAACCTCTCACTGCTTTTTCGACACCTAGGGGTCTGTTTCAATGGAATTTTATGCCTTTCGGGCTTATGAACGCCCCAGCGACTTTCGTGCGCATGATGCGACGAATTCTATCAGATCGTGCAGATGTCATTGCATATTTAGACGACATCTGTCTTTTCAGCGATACTTGGGAAGAACACTATGTGGGTCTGAAGGAATTGCTATCTACTCTACGTGAGCATAGTTTGACTGCTAAACCCTCTAAAGCTTTTGTTGGGTTTAGTGAAATTTCCTTCCTAGGTCATCGAGTTGGTCATGGTCTGTTGAAGACAGAGGACCAAAACATTTCAAAGATATTAAATATCTCGGTTCCGAAGACAAAAAAGCAAGTGCGTAGTCTCTTGGGATTGATACAATTCTATGGAAGATTCATTGAGAATCTGTCCTCCATTATGGCACCACTTTCAACGTTATTGAAAAAAGGTTCTCCTAATATGGTGCGTTGGTCCCAAGAATGCCAATCTTCATTGGATCAGGTTAAGAATTTGTTCTCATCTCATCCTATCTTAAGACTACCGTCGATTGATAAGACTTTTGTCCTTCGTAGTGATGCCTCTTCCACTGGCATTGGAGCGGCACTAATGCAGGAATATTCAGGAACTCTGCATCCTGTAATGTATATTTCTAGGAAGCTGAATGCGACAGAAAGGAATTACTCGGTTTTGGATCGTGAATTGTTAGCTATGGTTTGGTCCATTCTTGAGCTACAAAGGTTCCTTCTGGGCGCGCATTTCTTTATGGAAACCGACCAAAAAGCTCTTACGGCTATGCAAAGTAAGGATTTGAAGAGCTCGAGATCTACTCGTTATGCTATTGCTCTTCAGCCTTTCCATTTCACGGTGCGAGCTATCCGTGGTTCGGATAATGTGATGGCGGACATATTGTCTAGATGCCCACATGATTCCAGTTAAATCTTGTGTCCTAGTTTTTCCTGATATATTTTCAGACTTAGGTCTGTCCTTAATATCATAATATGTTGTAATACAAATGTATTTGGATGATGTTTAGATAATTTAACAAATTTCATTTTGTCCATCCATCAGTGATATGTTGCTAAAATAGCATTGACATTTGTATATTGCTATGATTATATTATTTAGTAATGTTTGATATATGATTGGTATTGCCAGCAACTTAGGTTTCTTGAATGGTATCCCTTAGTTTGTTTGGCTGAAAGGAAATATTTTCTCCTATGTTGGGAGATGATTTGTACCCTCTTCTATTGTACCTGATATTAGGTTCATTGTTTGCATGAGCACAGAAGTGATACTGGTGCTATCTTGCTCATGAACATATTAAAAAAAAAAAAATTGCATTTTTTTTTTACAGGGGGGTGGTAGTAATGTTGCTGTCATTTTCGACGGAGTCATCTGTCAAGTTATTTGCTTATGTTTGTATCATAAGTATAATTGTGTCTTTACCTGCGATGTCAGGTTGATTAGGGGTTGTCTTCCCTTGTTTATTCATTCATTGTGTTTGACCTTTAGGGTCAGAGGTTGTCAGTTCGGGCGTAGGCCTATGGGAAGGTTTTTTAAGCGGGAGTGAGATATACTTCCGGGAAGCCGGGAGGTCCTGTTTTTCTGAAGGGACCAAGAGTCCATTGTTTTTCGGGGAGAATCTTCGAAGTAACTGCTATGGCAGTTTTCCCCAGTGAATCTCTGTGCGTCGGGATGACGACAGAATTCCTTGTGTAGTTCTGAGGATTCATTTACCAGGTAATACCGACCTTTATGCATTATTACGCTTTTCGGTGGCAGAACATGTAAAGGATTACCTAGGGTGAACAGCAGTTCACGGATCCGCCATTTCAGA
Organism: Oreohelix idahoensis; assembly: GCA_024509875.1. Taxonomy (NCBI): domain Eukaryota; kingdom Metazoa; phylum Mollusca; class Gastropoda; order Stylommatophora; family Oreohelicidae; genus Oreohelix; species Oreohelix idahoensis. The sequence continues at coordinate 630,356 of JAMPIV010013873.1, forward strand.
ACTTATATATTTGTGCTCGAGGTAGCCATCCAAGACTGTTAGTCTTATATTGTCCAGAAATCCAGTGACGAAGATATATTGTGGGAGCCGCAGATTGGCGGAACTTCTATCTACAATAAGTATTACTGCAGGGTTGATGATAACCTATTTAACAGAAGTACACGGCCGACTTTAGGACGAGGCCTGTGCTTCCGGCTATTATACTACAGCCTGATATGTGCAATTGGCAGGGAGTGCCAAGTTGCACCTGTGTGTCAAGGTAACTAAGGCATCTGACGCGTTTAGTCAGAGACGCCAAGGGCGACGCTACGAACTGTCATTATTGAAGAACTTTGCTATTGACCATGCACGTCTATTCTGATGTTTACCTTTTTGAATGCCAAATGTATACCTATCGATGTCAGGTCAGCATGACCTTGTTACACTGACTGTTCCTGTTGATATTATGTGTGTTCCCGTCAATAAATGTCTTGAAACATGCCTGCAGTGTCAAAGCATCCTTGATTACTGCATGTGAGAGTATGGGTTGCAGGATCTACATCTATACGAGCCTAAACACATTCGCGTCTTCATTCGCACCCACACTCAACTCATCATACGCTCGCACCACACATCTAACAACATGTAAACTGTCTTGGGCCAGTGATCACCTCAACAAGAAAAAAAAGACAGTTACATGTACGTATCCAGAAAGCTTACGACGAGCGAGATGAAGTATTCCGTTCTGGACAAAGAGCTTCTCGCTCTTGTCTGGTCAATCACAAAACTGGATCGTTATCTCCTCGGATCACACTTTGTGGTGGAATCCGACCAGAAAGCTCTTACAGCGCTGAACACAGGGAACGTGAAGTCATCAAAGTCAGCGCGTTACGCTATTGCGCTTCAACCGTTCCATTTTGAGATACGAGCTATTCCTGGAGTACAGAATGTGTTTGCAGACTGTCTTTCAAGATGCCCTAGTAAACACGTCGAAATTAAACCACTTCCAGATGGTGAAACGTCCGCACAGAAACATGAATAACTTTGTACATGGTCACTGATTATACATCTGTGGAGACTATGTGTAGTTCTGCAGTATTCGTATAGATATAACTTTCAGAATATACTTACGTATGGATTATAACATTATTTCTTGTGGAGTAACGTTTTGTTAGAACGGGAACAGTGATATTAAAGTAACATTTTTTTTTTAGTATGGAAACATTGGTAAGAGTGACAAATAGACATTCACTATTGTTATGGAACAGATTACACTACATATCGTGTTCGTAAACTTATTTCAGACATGGTACATTTAGAACATATTCTTGTCGATTTAACTAGTTCTAAAAGAATATTAACAATGAGTGAAATTGAAATCACTTAGAATAAATTAGTAATTAGTTATTTGTTCATAAATTAAGTACTACTAATTAGTATAATTCAATTTAATCAATTTGATTGATTATAAATCACACATCTACTAACTTTATTAGTGTTTCGCAATACGTGCATTCACGTATCCCACTACATGATATCTCACTTTTAGATAACTATTCAAACTTACTAATGTTAGGAAATAGTAAGTGCGTTGCTTCTTAAAGTGTTTAATTATGCTTTGTTTCATTTTGCATGTTGTATTTTAAAATTTTCTGTTTTATTGATTCTTTTATCATTGATCATCATCAGTGTTGCTGTTCATTTTCATTTTTGAAATCATATGTTTCAAATTTCTTTTAAAACAATTTTGTTGAATTTTATTATCATCTTTTTTTTTTATGGTTTATTTCATTTTCATTTTCAACTTCTTTTTACTTCGAATATTACCACATCGTTCCAAAGTAGGTCGATGGTGGATGTGTGCTTTAATGCATACTATCATTTAGTTATATTGTTTTCATTTAATATTCTTTTCTTAATATGATATAATTTTATGCATGTCATAAATCTTGTTGTAGTTTTGACTCACCTCTCTCGAGTAATTAGTTCGAAAAAAATTAATAGAATTAATTTTTTTTAAGGGGAGGTAATAAGGGAGCTGTTACGTACATTTATTACCTATTGTTGTAGTGGAATATTCTAATCCACATATATAAATTATCAAGTAAATATAAAGCCTAATAAATACATATAATAAATAAAGAAAAGAGCAATGGTAAATAACAGTGCTGTCACAATGACATTACTCGAAATCCCCCTTGTTTTCTGCTTCGTCTGCAAATTGTAACGCTTTCACGTTGATAGTAAAAGCTTACTGTATTATACCCGCTTTCTTCAATGAAACGTGTGCTGTATTTCTTGGAAAAACATTGAGAGGCACCCTGCGTAATGACCTAAATTAATCCTAACATTAATTATACTGCGTTACCAAAACGAACGAACAGATGGACTAAAGGATAAAAAGAGAAGGGAGAGGCAGAAAGCCGAACACTAAACACGCTTCGCGCGATACACAAATGCTGCCATCACGCGTGTAAGACTACATGCACTAAATTTTTTTCAGACGGACAGTGATAAATTCACTACCCTTCCCAGAGTTAGGTTTTAAAATCATAAAAAACGCTTATTAGGAAAGATAACATTAGATGGGATTACGGTTGAAAACATAACAGTACCCAGACAGCACATCTTCGAAACAGGAGGTAGAAAATACATATTTTGAACGCAGCCACGTAGCTCTTTTAAATTTGGATATTTGGGTTCCTTAGGGCTTGCTGACCAAGAATATGTAAAACGTTACGCAAATAGTCCAGGAATTAATAAATTATACCCAAAATAAAATAGTGGGGATGCCTGACAGCATGGAATCATTTCTGCTCATAAAATTTTTTTATAACGTGTTTGAAAAAATCTTACGTTACAGAAATAGCCTACCATGTAAACTCCAAATTGATTGGAGCGCAACAAATGAAAGACTAACCACGATTGGTCGGGCTATAAATACTATCTATCGTTGTTAGGGGAGACGGGAAAGGTAACATTTTTTCAAACACTTGTCGAAACGTGGCTCCATTGGCTAGACTCGCTGATATACTCACTTAGGAGCGTTAGTTCGAGACCACTAGTGCAAATAAGCTTGATAAAGCAACAGTGCGTTGAAGCCAGCTAATAGTTTGCTAAATAAAAGCCTGGAACATAAGCAGATGGGGAATTGTGCCAGTAATTGTGCAAGAATTCATTGCTAATCAACGTATCTGTGTTTATTTCCATGAATTGTGGTAAGCTTGAACCATTCAGTATCTTTTAATGAAAACTGAATGTAAATTGTTAATTTATGCCTGTATATATATGTGTAGTTCAGTGGCAAACAGGAGATAAAGCCTATAATGCTCCAGCCTGAACAGAGGGTGTCGGAGGGAAGTAAAACGGCATGGAATGGCCAAATAGTACACTGACACCTGGATGATTGATTAGACAGAAATAATGCTGGAAGTGCAGAGGCGTAGTAACCATTAAGGAGGTAAATACTGGTATAAAGTATTTCAGATGAAGCTGACAGTTGGCCTAACGCTCTGCACTCAATGTTTGTGATGTATTGTGCTCAGTGTAAAAGAGAGTATAAATTAGTTATGAAGTAGAAGGTACATCCTTCTTGATTTCAGGGACCGTGGTCTTGATGGTACTGAGCAGCACCTGGTCAGAGCTTTGCTGAATCCAGAGTCGGACAGCATACTCCTTGGTCTTTTTAGCTATCAGTGAGGTGTCTCCAGAGCCCAGGGGAGAATTCGAGCAGAGGAGTCCTTTCCTGCCGCCATCACGCAAGATAAGCTGATTTGGCCAGCTGAGCTCAACATTATGTCCCCTCATCTTGAAATGACTTTGTAAAAATAACATTCAGAGGGGAATTTAATTGTCTTAATATCAGGAACTGAGAACATCTCCAATACTAGTCCCTAAGACAAACTATTGAAGTCATGATGACAAATACCAACAGAGCTTGAACAAAACAAAACCAGTATTACCTCATATTACTACTACACAACTGACACACATAGGATATTTTTAATAATATATGTCACTACAATATTCATATTGATAAAGGCTGTACATATACTTGTAATTAAAATTGATTGTGATTCCTGGTTCCTTTGTATTTGAATCAGGACACATATACCTTTATGATAACCATGAATAAATATTGTTATTTGAAAAGTTATCAGTGACTCCTTAAGATATTCTCATAGAGTGTTATATGTATGTGAGTGTCACAGTGTTGTCAAGAGTAGTGGATTAAATTAAATTGTTTATCTGTCTGTTGTTGTGACTTACACTTCATCATACACATACCCTAGACACATAACGTAGTCATCACACTATTCCAGAATAATTCTGACTGAGATATATAGATATGTGGTAGCAAGTAAGGTTATCTATAATACACTACTCTTAATAGATATAGATACCTTCACAGCTGATCTCAGTCAGTACACTAAGTCCCCTATAAATATTTATAACATCCCACTTCACCACATATATTGGGGTCTCGCTCTTGGGATTTTGAATCTTTCCCTATTAAAAATATTGGGGGTAATTCACTTCAGGGAATATAAGAATTAAAAGGTATCCTTGGGTGGAATTAAATAAGGTTGAGCTCACGGTGCCTGTGTTGTCCATTAGATATATTTAGAGATTAAATTGTTGGTTAGACATTGTAGAAATTTACCTGATAGACAATGGCGGACCTGGCCAAATTTCGATCTGCTGCGGTTCAGACTGCAAAAGAGTTAGGATTAGATGGGCAAGTTATGGTTGCCTATGTCACTACGGAATGTGACAAATTTATTGAACGCGACGAAAGAAGATTAGAAAAAGAGGCCGAAAGAAAGTTAGAGGCTGAGACTAAGAGGTTGCAATTTGAAGCTGAGGCTGAGACTAAGAGGTTGCAGATTGAGGCTGACAAAGAGGCTAAGAAATTGGAAGCAGAAAGAGAAGACAAAAGATTAGCTGCAGAAAGAGAAGAGAAGAAATTAGCTGCAGAAAGGGAAGAGAGGAAATTAGCTGCAGAAAGGGAAGCAGGAGATAAAAGATTACAAAGGGAACATGAGTTACGACTAAGGGAGTTTGAGTTTCAAGGCCATGCTCCTGAAAATGGTGCCAGTCCCTTTGCCTCTGATGCTACGGTTACTCAAGGAGCCTCAACCTCAGCTATGAATTTTCATTTAGATCATTTTGTTGAGAAAGACGATGATATTGAGAGCTACCTAAATAGGTATGAACTATTAGCTACCACGTATGGGTTAGAGAGAGAAAGGTGGAGCTTAAAGTTATCTCAGGGACTTCGTGGGGCAGCTTATGAAGTTTTTGCAAAAATGAGCAGAGGTGATCAGGAAAATTATGACATGCTAAAGCAGGCTCTTTTGTTAAGGTATGAAAAGAATGCAGAATTTTATAGGAAAAAATTTAGGAATGCTAAACTACTGTCAGGTGAAACCTATCACCAGTTCTCTGCACGAATAGAGACATACTTGGAGAAATGGACTTCTCTGGGGAAAACCCAAGATCTTAAGGAAATGGTCCTTATAGAGCAATTAAGAGAGTCCATGGCTCCAGACCTGAGAAAGTTTCTCATGGAACAAGGTGCAGAGAGGCTGGGTGAGTTGCTAAATGTTGCTGAAAGGTATCAAGCAGCTCAAGCAGAGGTAACAGGTAATAAAAAGAAACAGGTGGATAACTTTAGGGCACCACAGAACTTTAATAAATTTGATCCTAAGGATCAAAATAAAGGTAAGCACCAATTTGATAGGCCACGGTATGAAAATAAAAATAAATTCCCACAATTCGATGAAAGGAAATATGATGAAAGAAAATCTTTCAACCAAGGAAAAAGGTGGTGTAAAAATTGTAAGATGAACAATCATGACACTGACCATTGTAGAAGGAAACCTCCTCATTTTGCTGCTATGACATCGGGGAAAAAGGAAAAGAAGGGCAAACCTGAAGAATTACAGGAACCATACCACCCCCCAGTGTGTGAAGATGTCATCTGTAATGGTGTCACTATAAGATGTTTATATGATACCGGTTTAGATTACGATTCCGTTGTGAGTTCTCACCTGGTGCAGGCCGATCAATACACCACAGAAACAGTGGAGATTCAAACTGCAACCAAGGATGTAGCTACCATGACACTTCCCGTCGCCCGAATAAAAGTGAAAACGCGATATGTGGAAGGAATCATAAAAGCAGCAGTGATAAATGAGCCAATCTACCCTCTAATATTGGGGTGTAGATATGTCTTCTTGGGGAATCCCAAGAGACCTGTGATATTGGCAACAGTGCAGACCAGATCACAGTCAAAGAAGGAGGAGGATAATCCCATAAATACTCACCCAGATGAGATGAGGAAGGCACAGGCTGAGGACAAAACACTCAAGCCATGTTTCAAGAAGTTGCCCAAATCTCATACACCTCCAGGCAAGGGAGAGTTTTATATGAAGAACAAACTGATATATAGGAAGGCTGGATCTGAATCCAATGGTCACGGACAGCTGGTCCTTCCCACTTCATATAGGACTAAAGTGTTGGAACTAGGGCATGCGATTCCCTTCAGTGGTCATATGGGAATCAGCGCAACAGGACAGCGAATAGCTTGTCACTATTTCTGGCCAGGAATAACTGAAGATATCAAACGATATGTAAAATCCTGTCCAGAGTGCCAACGAGTAGCACCTAAACATTGGACTGCACCAGCAACTCTGGGGGAAATGCCCATAGTGGGAACACCCTTTGAGAGAGTTGCCGTGGATCTTGTGGGACCTCTCACCCGAACCAAGAGAAGGAACAGCTACATTCTGACTCTGGTGGACACTTGTTCTATGTGGGGAGAGGCAGTAGCCCTGTCATCGATTGATTCTAAACATGTGGCAGAGGCATTGCTCACAATTTTCACAAGGTTAGGCTTTCCCAATCAAATCTTGACTGATAATGGCTCTCAGTTCAAGGGGAAACTAACTGAAGAAGTTTTCAGGATCTTCCAGGCCAAACACTTCCATTGTAGTGTGTATCATCCCCAAGGGAACGGCCAAGTGGAAAGATTTAACGGCACATTGATGTCGATCCTGAGAAAGTTGGCACACGAAAAACCAGATACATGGGACCAGTACCTGCACGCCGCCCTCTTTGCTTATCGGGAGGTACCCCATAGTTCAACCGGTATGGCCCCGGCAACATTATTGTTTGGAAGGCCAATAAAAGGTCCACTTGAAGCTTTGTTAAGAACGTGGACTGATGAAAAGGCAGAGGAAAACATTACATCTTCATACCAATATGTGAATGAGCTGACCACTCGGTTAAAAACTGGTTGGAAACTTGCCAATGAAAATTTGAAACAAGCCAGGAAGAAACATGCTGCCTATTATAACAGGAAGGCGAAAGACAGAAATTTGGCTGTGGGAGAGAAAGTACTGCTTCTTTTGCCCGGGAGTCAGAATAAGTTACAAATTGGATGGCAGGGTCCATATACAGTTCTAGAGAAGGTGTCTAGAACAAATTATAAGATAGATAAGAAGGGGAAAGAAAAAATCTATCATGTGAATCTCCTGAAGAAATATTTGGAAAGAGAACATCAGGAAGAGACACACTTGTTGACCTTGTCCATCGCCATGGAGATGAAAAAGGAACCACTTTCATCATTTGAATATCCATTACACCCCTGTGAGACAGCAGCACAGGTGAAAATCAGTACACATTTAACGAAAACTCAGAAAGAGAGAGTGCAACAGGTTCTAAATAATCATGCAGAGGTGTTAACAGACCGACCAGGGCATACAAACCTATTGGAATATGATATGAAACTAATAGACTCCACACCTGTCTGTATGAAACCATATTCGATTCCGTTTGCTAAGGAGAAAGCTTTGAAGGAAGAGATAGACTATCTATTGAAGGAAGGAATTATTTCGCACAGTGAGTCTTCGTATAGTTCCGGTGTTGTACTCTTAAGGAAGCCCTCTGGAGAACATAGACTCTGTATAGATTACAGGAGACTGAATGCTATTACAGAAGGACAGGTGGATCCATTGCCGGATACAAATCAGCTGTTTGCCAGACTAAATAAAGCTAAATATTTCTCAAAAGTGGATCTGAGTAAAGGATACTATCAGATTCCAGTAAAGCCTGAGGTTAGACCATACCTAGCTTTTAGTACCTCAGAAGGACACTATGAGTTTAATAGATTGCCATTTGGATTGAAGAATGCGCCTAGTGTCTTCTCTAGAATGATGAGAAAATTATTGGATCCTCTGAATAATCCCTGTATAACAAATTTTATGGATGATATCCTTATAGCAACAGAAACATTTGAGGAACACATTGACTCTCTGAACATGCTGTTTGATCGACTTAGGGAGGCAAATTTAACAGCCCGACCAACCAAATGTTGCGTTGGATGTAAAGAATTGGAATTTTTGGGACACACAGTTTATCAGGGAAACATGACCCCTGACCCAAAGAATTTAGAGAAACTACAGAAAGCCCCGAGACCACAAACCAAGAAGGACGTGAGATCCTTTGTCTCATTATGTGGTTTCTACCAGAAGTATATCAAAAACTTTAATTCCATATGTGCACCGTTAACTGAATTGACACGTAAAGGACATCCAGATCGCATTACATGGACACCACAATGTGAAATGACTTACCAAGAATTGAAGGAAAAGCTCACAAGTAAACCCATTTTGAAATTACCTGACTTAAGTCAAGAATTCATAGTAAGGACGGATGCAAGTAATATTGGGTTAGGTGCAACTCTACTACAGAAATCAGATGCATTGGATGGGGAATTAAGCCCAGTGGCATATGCTAGCAGAAAGTTGAATAAAGCTGAAATCAACTACTCAACTAGCGAAAAAGAATGTCTTGCAGTAATATGGGCAATAAAGAAATTCAATATTTATCTATATGGGAAGGCATTTAAGTTGCAAACAGACCACAAACCTTTATCGTTTCTAGCACAGGCTAAGCATGAGAACTCTAGGTTACTCCGATGGTCTTTACTTCTGGCTCCCTATAATTTTAGCATCGAGTATATATCTGGAAAAACCAATTTGGGAGCGGATTTTTTAAGCCGCCATCCGTGTGATGAGAATCACCGTAAACCCCAGAAATAATAATAAATTTCTCTATGTGTATATAGAATAAAGGACTGACATATAATGTCTGTTTTAAGAGGGGAGGTGTCGTGGAATATTCTAATCCACATATATAAATTATTAGGTAAATATAAAGCCTAATAAATACATATAATTAATAAAGAAAAGAGCAATGGTAAATAACAGTGCTGTCACAAAGAAGGTACTCGAAATCCCCCTTGTTTTCTGCTTCGTCTGCAAATTGTAACGCTTTCTCGTTGATAGTAAAAGCTTACTGTATTATACCCGCTTTCTTCAATGAAACGTGTGCTGTATTTCTTGGAAAAACATTGAGAGGCAGACTGCGTAATGACCTAAATTAATCCTAACATTAATTATACTGCGTTACCAAAACGAACGAACAGATGGACTAAAGGATAAAGAGAGAGGGAGAGGCAGAAAGCCGAACACTAAACACGCTTCGCGCGATACACAAATGCTGCCATCACGCGTGTAAGACTACAAGCACTAACTTTTTCGGACGGACAGTGATAAATTCACTACCCTTCCCAGAGTTAGGTTTTAAAATCACAAAAAACGCTTATTAGGAAAGATAACAATAGATGGGTTTACGGTTGAAAACATAACAGTACCCAGACAGCACATCTTCGAAACAGGAGGTAGAAAATACATATTTTGAACGCAGCCACGTAGCTCTTTTAAATTTGGATATTTGGGTTCCTTAGGGCTTGCTGACAAAGAATATGTAAAACGTTACGCAAATAGTCCAGGAATTAATAAATTATAACCAAAATAAAATAGTGGGGATGCCTGACAACATAAAATCATTTCTGCTCATAAAATTTTTTTATAACGTGTTTGAAAAAAATCTTACGTTACATAAATAGCCTACCATGTAAACTCCAAATTGATTGGAGCGCAACAAATGAAAGACTAACCACGATTGGTCGGGCTATAAATACTATCTTGGTTGTTAGGGAGACGTAGAAAGGTAACATTTTTTCAAACACTTGTCGAAACGTGGCCTCATTGGCTAGACTCGCTGATATACTCACTTAGGAGCGTTAGTTCGAGACCACTAGTGCAAATAAGCTTGATAAAGCGACAGTGCGTTGAAGCCAGCTCACATTTTTGCTAAAATAAAAGCCTGGAACATAAGCAGATGGGAATTTGTGCCAGTAATTGTGCCAGAATTCATTGCTAATCAACGTATCTGTGTTTATTTCCATGAAATTGTGGTAAGCTTGAACAATTCAGTATCTTTTAATGAAAATTGAATGTAAATTGTTAATTTATGCCTGTATATATATGTGTAGTTCAGTGGCAAACAGGAGATAAAGCCTATAATGCTCCAGCCTGAACAGAGGGTGTCGGAGGGAAGTAAAACGGCATGGAATGGCCAAATAGTACACTGACACCTGGATGATTGATTAGACAGAAATAATGCTGGAAGTGCAGAGGCGTAGTAACCATTAAGGAGGTTATTACTGGTATAAAGTATTTCAGATGAAGCTGACAGTTGGCCTAACGCTCTGAACTCAATGTTTGTGATGTATTGTGATCAGTGTAAAAGAGAGTATAAGTTAGTTATGAAGTAGAAGGTACATCCTTCTTGATTTCAGGGACCGTGGTCTTGATGGTACTGAGCAGCACCTGGTCAGAGCTTTGCTGAATCCAGAGTCGGACAGCATACTCCTTGGTCTTTTTAGCTATCAGTGAGGTGTCTCCAGAGCCCAGGGGAGAATTCGAGCAGAGGAGTCCTTTCCTGCCGCCATCACGCAAGATAAGCTGATTTGGCCAGCTGAGCTCAACATTATGTCCCCTCATCTTGAAATGACTTTGTAAAAATAACATTCAGAGGGGAATTTAATTGTCTTAATATCAGGAACTGAGAACATCTCCAATACTAGTCCCTAAGACAAACTATTGAAGTCATGATGACAAATACCAACAGAGCTTGAACAAAACAAAACCAGTATTACCTCATATTACTACTACACAACTGACACACATAGGATATTTTTAATAATATATGTCACTACAATATTCATATTGATAAAGTCTGTACATATACTTGTAATTAAAATTGATTGTGATTCCTGGTTCCTTTGTATTTGAATCAGGACACATATACCTTTATGATAACAATGAATACATATTGTTATTTGAAAAGTTATCAGTGACTCCTTAAGATATTCTCATAGAGTGTTATATGTATGTGAGTGTCACAGTGTTGTCAAGAGTAGTGGATTAAATTAAATTGTTTATCTGTCTGTTGTTGTGACTTACACTTCATCATACACATACCCTAGACACATAACGTAGTCATCACACTATTCCAGAATAATTCTGACTGAGATATATAGATATGTGGTAGCAAGTAAGGTTATCTATAATACACTAATCTTAATAGATATAGATACCTTCACAGCTGATCTCAGTCAGTACACTAAGTCCCCTATAAATATTTATAACATCCCACTTCACCACAGTTGTATTCGTATCTATTGGTCTTCATGGCGAAGCCAATAGTGGATGTATGAAGTAAGTGTCGCCCCATTTCTTATGGCAAGTTTAATTATGTAAATTAAAGTATCAGGCCGCTCCTATTAATGGTCTAGTGGGAATTCATCGGAGATGACATTCCTAGAATTGGACACACGGAGTCGATAGCCTTTGGAATCTTTTGTAGAGGGAGAATCCATATGTGGAATCAAGTTAATGAATATATATATATGCTTCACATGTTGAATATGCCGTTTTACCTATGCCAAAGTCGTGGTATGGATACCGAGAGGTTAGCCAAGATGAAACACTAACTTGGTTGTATTGTTATATCTGCCTTTGTTTGGATTGGATATGCTATCTAAGAATTTTATGAAGAAAGTCTGGGATGCTTACAAGTATGATATAAATTATTGCTCCGTGAGAATGAATCCGTTTGCCTTAATAAACGTCCTTGGGAGAAGGTCAACGGACGTTAATACCATGTCGGTTATATGGTAATGGAAGTGATCCTTAGTCACTGGAATATAAGAGAACTTAACTGTTAGAGAATCTACAACAACTATTAACAGTGATATTAACATTTTGACGTATGATCTTCGCATCTGTAACTATGATTGTCTTGTTCCACTTCATTGGTGTCACGTCAATAAAATATATGTACAGTAATCACCGACTTGTGTGCTGCCAATACTTGTCCAGTTCACCCAATGCAACGATACTTGTTGGAATTTTCGTTTGAAGAACTTTGTTGACATTTATTCCGTTTTAACCATTCGCGTTTCAATTTACCTCTTCACTGAACTTATCGATAAAATGGAGTCAACAGTAACCCACCACGAAAAAAGTAGAAGACAAATTAAAATAGAAGAAATCAGGAAACAGAAGAAGCATGCCCGAAAACTGTTCAAGAACGCAGTTGCCACAGAGAAGGAAGGGTTACAACAAGTTTGGGAGCACCTGAAAGGCCAACATAATTGTAGAGCAGAAAGGTTGTGCAGGAAGAGAAGGAAGACTCGAAGGGATAGGGAAAGATCTTTAGGGAGCCCTTTGTCGTAGATTGTTGATAGGAGAATTAAGACTTGGGTTGGTCCCTTCTGAATAGGTTGGAATGAGTGATAGTCACAGTGTGAGATAGAAATACAAAAAATAGATTTCCACGAGTGAGGTGGTGGAATAGTGATAGAGGCTGTCTCTGAGAGCGGGAAAACTTTTCTCTCTCTCTGACCTATCTTCTACGACAGATCTAAAGTAGTCAGACAGTCTAACACATATAAATTATATATATATATATATATATATATATATATATATATATATATATCCAATCACGTGCACGCACATTCAAGTGACGACAGGTAGACACACAGACGTGGGAAAACTATAACAAATGAATATATAAATATTCTAGAACGGGCTGACCAACGCGCTGATTAATTTCAAGAGAAACTTTAATTATCATTTAAAGTTTCTTCACAACACATAGAAATTACATCAAAGCATATACAAATAGTCATAAAATCAATAGAAACGCTACATAAATGATAGACCCCGTTATGATCTTAACTCTAGGTTTAGCCCACAGCCCCGTTAGGATGACAGATGATGGCCCAAAGAGTTATAGATGCATAGGGTTTGAGTCTAAGATGGGTTTTTTTTTCTCGTAAATGTATGAACAGAGTAGGATAGTCTGATTTAGCCTAAGAAAAAAAAAACTCTAGCATTTGCAACAAATTCTGCAGATTACAAAAATTAAGACAGCAAAAGGGTGACAAAAATACAACGGTAAAATAACACTCAGACCTGCGTACACTCTTATTCATTCAGCCATGGCCATGTGCTCACAGTTATACTTACAGCTTTGCTCGCTGCCTCTGGGAACATAATAAATTCTAGGACCTTCACACAGACCCGTAAATGCAGTATCGACCAAGAAATCCCCAGTTCCAAAAGACGTACTGAACTCTCTGTCTCAGGGAAACGATTCCTTGGGTGTTCTTATTTTTCGGATGTCTGTTAAGTCACATAAACTTTGTCCAGGCACGAAAGTTAGCAGAGCACAATGTCATTAGCTTTGGTTTCTAGAATTTAAGGAATGTCAGATCGGTGTCTACTTTCAGGAAGGTACTATATTCGGTCACCACAATACTAGTCAAAACTCTGTCGGACTGTTACTGATATTTGCTTGCCACAACGGGCTGAACTGTACTGAAGAGTTATTTTGGAAGAATTAATTCTGGCGCGAAGGCCTCTTACTTCATTTAACTGTTAAAGTTCAGGTAATGAAAGTGGTTAGTTTCTTCACAAATAATGTTCACGTACTAGAACGCTGGCAAAGTTGGGTACCACAGTTTCACTATATATATATAAAAAGAAAGAACACATATCAAATAATTTACATATACATACTCAATATAACTTACATTTTACACGACAAGCCTACAGCTTGACTTATATTTAAAACTTCCCGTGAAATAAGTTATATTTAAAAAATCATCAATCCTCATGGATTTAGGAACACGTGCGTATTCCGTCAACATTTCATGAGGCTTCTAGCATTTCTAAGTTAGTTTAGAAAAATATGATCTCGTCTGATTATTTAGCAGTAAAATTAATTCATTATAGCTACATTTTTGTTTAATGCTAGGAATATAATTTATTCTGCTTTCCACTGAAACACGTCACTAGAACATAATACAGACTATATAAATTTGGCACTCTGCGCAAAATCTAACTATTGAAATATGAAATAAGCGAATTAACACTTTATCACTTCACAAAATACTAGATATAATATATATATAATATTTACCTCACGCAGAACTACAGACTAAACCATGAACTAGAATACTGTAATCTAATGGTAATCTAGAACTCGGCAAATGCCCAAGAAACTCAGACTTCGCCAAAACACAGATATTAAATCTAGCATAGCGATCTGTCTACTGCGAATTTAAGAGTCAGAATGAAATTAAAGTTTCAAACTTGGGTTAATATTTTAAACCAGACAAAGGGTGAACTATTTCCCCCGCCCCGATCTCTCCCCCTTCTCATAACAGCTACGTTTAACTTAGAAGCGTGTCGTAACTGCCATCAGTGACCGAGAGCGCGCGTGAGTTGTAACTCTCAAACAGTCCTTCTCCAGTGCGGAGCGATTTTTCACGCTAAGCCGGAGCTATTTTGACGAAACGCTCGCGGTTTACCGAAAAATGCCGACACTCCGTCTGCCTGCCCTGTCCGGCGGAGTGAATTTAAACACTACAGGCCCAGAACTCAGCCGTAGAAAACACTGTCCCCGGGGAAACTGCAGACAGCTGTCGGCTCTCCGGTCTGACGGAATGCATTATAACACTTCTCGTCTGACTGACATTTATGTAATAGAATGCTAGTGCGATTCTCAGTTTTGAGAAAAGAAACAAGTAAAGTTTGCGAATTAGGAAGGAAATATATTTCGCAAACGAATGATGCGAAAAATACCGGAAAAAGGTAAAGACAGATAATAAATTAAAAGGATCCGGGTGAGAGAATAGGAAGAAGATCTAGGCAATTTAATGATCATAAGACCTACGTGACAGGACGTTCCCCCTTTAAGATATGGAAGCACTCCATGTCTACGTTATGGAATTAAATTTCCTATAACCGTAGCTTCGGGGTGTCTGTCTTCTTCCCTCTCATCTTCCCCCTCCATCTCTGTGCAAGTCCTACTCATGAAGTCCGCTCCCAAAGTTTCCTTTCTATGGAATGTCTCCCATGCGCGCTTGAAAGAGCGTCGCCGCTTCTGACATTTTTCAAAGATTTCCTGTAATTGCAGTGGAATTTCCCTGCCACTAGCGTCATCTTCGTCAGTTTTGGCGATCGTCAGGAGATGGTCGGAGGTTGGCACTGGTTTTTCGAAGTATCTCTTTAAGAGATTTAAATGGAAAACCTTTTCCTTTCCTTCAATAGAGATCTGGTAGTTAGCTTTAGAAATCTTTTTCAGGACGGTAAACGGCCCTTGCCATCCGATCCTCAGTTGGTTGTTTCCGGTAGGGAGTAACACCAAAACTTTCTCTCCTGTTTCCAATTCTCTCTCTTTCGCGACTTTTCTGTATCGGTTAGCGTGCTTTGTGCGAGCTCGCTTAAAGTTAGTCGTTGCTAGGTCCCACCCTAGTTTCAACCTTTCCTTTAAAACCGACACATATTTACTTAATGAGACAACTGTCTCATCAGCCTTCTGATCTGTCAGTGACCAAAGTAAGGCTTCAAGCGGGCCCTTAATGGGTCTGCCGAATAAAAGCGTAGCTGGCGGAAATCCTGTGGAAGTATGAGGAGATTCTCTGTAGCCAAATAACGCTGCAGGAATACAAAGATCCCAATCTTCAGGTTTCACTTGTGCCAGTTTACTTAGCATCATGTTGAGGTTTCCATTTGCACGTTCCACGAGCCCATTTCCGGCCGGAGTATATGGCTTAGTGTGAATGTGTTGGGTCCTCAAGATCTTAACGATCTCATCCATCAACAGGTTTCGGTATGGAGATCCGTTATCCGTCAACACTTGCTGAGGGAATCCCAACCGAGTGAAAATCTGCACGAGGGCTTCTGCGACATGCTTGGCATCTGCGCATGTTAGCGGGATAGCTTCTGCCCATAAAGTGCATGTATCGACTAAGGTCATGATAAACCTGTTCCTTCTTTTAGTCCTTTCGAAAGGCCCTAAAATGTCGATCACAACCCGTTCGAATGGTGTTCCCATTATTGGCATTTCACCCAAAGAGACTGGGGGTGTCCGTTGTTTGGGTGGTACACGTTGGCACTGGGCACAGGATTTGACGTACCTGATAATATCAGTGTTTACTCCTGGCCACCAATAATGGGTGGTTATCCGTTGGTTTGTGGCGTTCTGTCCCATATGTCCGCTGAAGGGAAGAGAGTGCCCCATTTCTAGGATTTGGCTTCTGTACTGTTTCGGTACTAGGAGCTGGTTGTAACCTTGGTCAGGCTTGCCCGTTCTGCGATAAAGTACGCCATCCTTAGAAAAAATGTTCTCGTGCTGTCTGGGTTCCTTAGCCATGGGCAGTTTCCTAAAGCAGGGTGCCAAAGTAGGGTCCTTGTATTGCGCTTCTTTAAGTTCCATGGGTAACAAATTAGGCGGAGGCTCCCGTTCCTTTTTGGTTTGCCCTCTTGTAGTTACTGCTGCCACAATCGGCTCTTCCGGTTTACCAATACACACGTATCTACCGCCAAGTATGACTGGGTAGATGGGATCATCCATAACAGCCGCTTTGATCACGCCTCTGACAAAGTCAGAGTGTATCTCCACCAATGCGATGGGAAGCGCTGTAGGTGCATCACTCTTACGAACTCCACAAAATTGGACGGTCTCTGCTGTCTCTTGACCGGGTTTGACCAGGTTTCTGGCGACAATGCAATCATAAGAAAGCCCCGTGTCAAATAAACAAGAAGTTTGAGAACCGTTCAAAATAACAGTACCTCGCGTTGAGGGTCTATCCCCAACAGGTTGGGAATCACTGTCAATAATTCCACCTTGCGAGACTGTTAGTAAGCATCCGATGCGTTTACGCCCGATGTGCTCACTCTGATCATATGTCCCGTGCTCAGGGGTTCTCCCTTTGCCACCTTGTCATTTCTGGCTGCGCTGCCATGTAGGGCGGTCGGGTTGATCAGACTGTTTGGGGTGGTTGGGGTACTTGTTCTTGTAGAACTTGGACTTTTCAGGAGCTGGGTTTTGAGGTCCAGTTTCTCTGTGGTTATTCTGATTAGAAGCCTGAGAAGATTGCTCTAGATTATTTTTTCGAAAATGCTCCTCTGTCGGTTTCCGTTTTGTTGCCGGTAGTTCAGCCAGCGCTTTATGATAACGCTCAGACTTATCTAAGATGTCTTCAAGTTTTTCTGCCCCTTGCTCAGCTAGAAATCTCCGGGTATCTGCAGACAATGTGTTCTTTATTTGTTCTGTTAAAACAAATTCCTCAAGACCTTCGTAGGTAGAGGGGAGCTGCGAGAGCTCAAGGCACTTTGTTAGATAACCCTTCAAACGAGACGAGAACTGCTGAAAAGTTTCAGAATTCTCTTTCCTGCTGTTGCAAAACAGTTGCAAGAATTTGCGAGCGTTCATTTCAAAGCGCTCTAGTAACGCTTTCTTCAACACATCATAGTTGTCTTGTTGGCTGGTCTCCAGTTTGGCGTAAACATCATACGCACTACTTTTCAGAGCCTGAGAAAGCTTCACATTCCAACGCGACCTCTCTAAACCGTACAGAGTTGCAATTTTCTCAAATTTTTCTAGCCAAGTGTCAATCTTCACATTTGGACAAGGGAAAGATTCAAGCGGAAAAGACATAGCTGTGAGATGGGTAGATTGAGTATTAGAAGGATCAGTTAAGGAAGAATGAGGAGAAGACTCTCCATTGCTGGAGGTGGAGGCAGCACCACGACTTTGAAGGTCTAGAGCTTTAAGAGCCAACTCATGCTGTCTCTCCTTCTCTCTTTCCTCATGCTGTCTTTCCTTCTCTCTTTCCTCATGCTGCATCCTGCGAATTTCCATTTCCTCGTCCATCTTCTTCTGCTGTAATAGCCGGTCTTCCGCTTCTTTCCTCTCCGCTGCTTCTTCTTTCCTCTTTAATTCTTCTTCTTTCCTCTCCACATCATATCTCTCAAGTTCGTCCCTGACAAAAGCTTTCGCTTCTTCTCCTTCCAGTCACTCCTCTCTCGCTTCGTCTCTGAGGAGTTGTCTAAGCTTTGCTCTCTCGGCCATATTATGTCAGTGACTGAGACTAGTGGAGAAAGAAAATAGGAAAAAGGATACACTGGTTCCTACCACTTACGAGAAAATACCAAATAAAAGATGATATGCTTAACCCTGGGACACCTCCTCCAAAATAAAATCTAACTATCGCTGCTATTAATCGGCAATAAAGCACCTAATGCAAACACGACTACGCCAACTAAATGGTAGTTAAGATTACTTCTGAAAAATAAGTTGCTACAGTGGAAACAAAATAATTATTGCAAAAAATTTTTAAGGAGAAAAAAAAATCCCTTAATTTTTAAGTCCACTATCAAGTTCACCCCCGAAGACAGTTAGGGTAAGGGAGGCAATTAATCTGGACAAATAGTCTGAAACGCACTCCTTAGCTTTTGCTCAAACACCTACTTCTTCAAAACCCAGTGAATGTTATACACTCACAACTTTACCAGCGTTTAGTATTACAAATCAACAAATAACATATATTCCGACAAAATCCACCTGTAACTCAAATGTATATTATTCAAATGCTGTGGAAAAAAAAACTTATCAGTTTGTGTGGTCAGCACGCTCGTAAACAGATCGTTAGTCTAGGGGATAAATTATTTAAAGATATAACAACTCACAAGACATCAAACTCTTACTCTATTACAGAATAAAGAATCTTAAGTTCAAAATCCAGATAGACGAGTCCACATTTGTCGTACTCGTCTTCCTATTCTAAGTTCAAAAATCCTTCGGACAAGACCACATTTGTCGTATCGTCTCAGGATTTTGGGTTCAATTCCCGGTAACGAGCAACCATTTGTCGTAGATTGCTGATAGGAGAATTAACACTTGGGTTGGTCCCTTCTGAATAGGTTGGAATGAGTGATAGTCACAGTGTGAGATAGAAATACAAAAAATAGATTTCCACGAGTGAGGTGGTGGAATAGTGATAGAGGCTGTCTCTGAGAGCGGGAAATCTTTTCTCTCTCTCTGACCTATCTTCTACGACAGATCTAAAGTAGTCAGACAGTCTAACACATATACATTAAATATATATATATCCAATCACGTGCACGCACATTCAAGTGACGACAGGTAGACACACAGACGTGGGAAAACTATAACAAATGAATATATAAATATTCTAGAACGGGCTGACCAACGCGCTGATTAATTTCAAGAGAAACTTTAATTATCATTTAAAGTTTCTTCACAACACATAGAAATTACATCAAAGCATATACAAATAGTCATAAAATCAATAGAAACGCTACATAAATGATAGACCCCGTTATGATCTTAACTCTAGGTTTAGCCCACAGCCCCGTTAGGATGACAGATGATGGCCCAAAGAGTTATAGATGCATAGGGTTTGAGTCTAAGATGGTTTTTTTTTCTCGTAAATGTATGAACAGAGTAGGATAATCTGATTTAGCCTAAGAAAAAAAAAACTCTAGCATTTGCAACAAATTCTGCAGATTACAAAAATTAAGACAGCAAAAGGGTGACAAAAATACAACGGTAAAATAACACTCAGACCTGCGTACACTCTTATTCATTCAGCCATGGCCATGTGCTCACAGTTATACTTACAGCTTTGCTCGCTGCCTCTGGGAACATAATAAATTCTAGGACCTTCACACAGACCCGTAAATGCAGTATCGACCAAGAAATCCCCAGTTCCAAAAGACGTACTGAACTCTCTGTCTCAGGGAAACGATTCCTTGGGTGTTCTTATTTTTCGGATGTCTGTTAAGTCACATAAACTTTGTCCAGGCACGAAAGTTAGCAGAGCACAATGTCATTAGCTTTGGTTTCTAGAATTTAAGGAATGTCAGATCGGTGTCTACTTTCAGGAAGGTACTATATTCGGTCACCACAATACTAGTCAAAACTCTGTCGGACTGTTACTGATATTTGCTTGCCACAACGGGCTGAACTGTACTGAAGAGTTATTTTGGAAGAATTAATTCTGGCGTGAAGGCCTCTTACTTCATTTAACTGTTAAAGTTCAGGTAATGAAAGTGGTTAGTTTCTTCACAAATAATGTTCACGTACTAGAACGCTGGCAAAGTTGGGTACCACAGTTTCACTATATATATATATATATATATAAAGAAAGAACACATATCAAATAATTTACATATACGTACTCAATATAACTTACATTTTACACGACAAGCCTACAGCTTGACTTATATTTAAAACTTCCCGTGAAATAAGTTATATTTAAAAAAATCATCAATCCTCATGGATTTAGGAACACGTGCGTATTCCGTCAACATTTCATGAGGCTTCTAGCATTTCTAAGTTAGTTTAGAAAAATATGATCTCGTCTGATTATTTAGCAGTAAAATTAATTCATTATAGCTACATTTTTGTTTAATGCTAGGAATATAATTTATTCTGCTTTCCACTGAAACACGTCACTAGAACATAATACAGACTATATAAATTTGGCACTCTGCGCAAAATCTAACTATTGAAATATGAAATAAGCGAATTAACACTTTATCACTTCACAAAATACTAGATATAATATATATATAATATTTACCTCACGCAGAACTACAGACTAAACCATGAACTAGAATACTGTAATCTAATGGTAATCTAGAACTCGGCAAATGCCCAAGAAACTCAGACTTCGCCAAAACACAGATATTAAATCTAGCATAGCGATCTGTCTACTGCGAATTTAAGAGTCAGAATGAAATTAAAGTTTCAAACTTGGGTTAATATTTTAAACCAGACAAAGGATGAACTATTTCCCCCGCCCCGATCTCTCCCCCTTCTCATAACAGCTACGTTTAACTTAGAAGCGTGTCGTAACTGCCATCAGTGACCGAGAGCGCGCGTGAGTTGCAACTCTCAGACAGTCCGTCTCCAGTGTGGAGCGATTTTTCACGCTAAGCCGGAGCTATTTTGACGAAACGCTCGCGGTTTACCGAAAAATGCCGACACTCCGTCTGCCTGCCCTGTCCGGCGGAGTGAATTTAAACACTACAGGCCCAGTACTCAGCCGTAGAAAACACTGTCCCCGGGGAAACTGCAGACAGCTGTCGGCTCTCCGGTCTGACGGAATGCATTATAACACTTCTCGTCTGACTGACATCTATGTAATAGAATGCTAGTGCGATTCTCAGTTTTGAGAAAAGAAACAGGTAAAGTTTGCGAATTAGGAAGGAAATATATTTCGCAAACGAATGATGCGAAAAATACCGGAAAACGGTAAAGACAGATAATAAATTAAAAGGATCCGGGTGAGAGAATAGGAAGAAGATCTAGGCAATTTAATGATCATAAGACCTACGTGACACCCTTCAAGTTTGCCAAAGAACTGTTTGAGCAGCCACGGTCGGGTACGCTAAACATCAGGAAAGAAGACCTGGAAGAACACCTTAGAATGACATATTCAGATGGTCGCAAAGATGATCCGCTCAGCAGCATGGCAGGCCTTAAATGGCCGAGTAAGCCATGTGCTGAATTTAACACCAAGCCCCCAACGGTGCAAGAGGTAGAAAGCATTGTCCAGAAAGCTCGGTGCAAGTCAGCTCCAGGTCCTAATGGCGTTCCGTATGTGGTGTATAAGAGATGCCCTGAGGTGCTCAAATGACTGCTCCGTTTACTGAAAAATGCGTGGAAAACCCAGCTTGTAAGCAAGGAATTGAGAAAGGCGAACGGAGTCTACATCCCGAAGGAACAATGATCAGATTGCTTCCTGTTGTATCGCTCTGTAAAGAGTTTCCTATCATTCTTCAAGAAGACTAAATAGAGCATTGAGTTGCAGTTATGTGTATATCACGTACCTCTTTCTTTTCTCGCTTTTGAGTCTTAGTGGCGCGGATCTTCGTGGAATCTTTTATTTTATTTTTAAGCGGCTTGTATTACGTTGGTTGAAGCGTAGATCTCCCGGAAAGTGCGCGCCTAGGAATGGCTTCTAGAATTCTCAGGAGTGACTTCCAGAAATGACTACCAGAAACTAGGGACAGATAAAAGATGGCATCTCCTGTAAATCGTTGCCTCCTGATGTAGCAGTCAAGGGGCCTAGCCCTTTCGCTCCTTTTCATGTTCCCTCATTTATTTTCCGGCAATCCCATCATTTAATGAACCAGAGAAATGTGGTCCTTGATGCTAATGAAAGTGTTTTAAGAGAGTGGGAGAATAAGACTGAATCGGAATATAAACAAACATTCGGTCCATCTAAAATAAAGTTTGACCTATAATAAATGTATACTTCCATATATCATTATCACCAGTTCCTCTTTATGCTCACTACATAGCGTGGAGCCACCTCTGCCCATGGTCTTTGTTAGGAAACTACTACATTACAATAGTGGTTTGTGTAGCAATTTAAATTGCACGATCATGTTACCGATCTCATGCACAACTTTACATATCATCATCATCAATTCCTCTTTATGCTCCCTACGGAGCGTGGAGCCACCTTTACCGTTAGTCCCTTGTTGAGAAACCCGCACGAAGCAGTCACCAGCTCTTACAATGGTGGTTTATGTAGCAATTTATTTTATATGATAAGGTTGCCGATCTTATGAACAACTTAACATACATAAACATATTTAACAACAGGGCAGTTATGAGAGACTTCATTTTAGTTTGTTTGTGTCACGTATTGCCTCCCCTGCTTTGCAGTAGTGGTCCAACAATGGCAAAAACTCAAGAGTATCTAAATGGGTCGTCAACGGTTTACCTTCGCACAAGATTATTCTTGGCAGAGATGTAGATAGAAGTGTAGTGGCGCTTCTATCCGAAGGGAATATTCACAAGATAATTCAGAAGCCAAGAACCATGCGGCATAACGCTGAGCAATGGTTAACATATATCTGTCCGTCGCCTTTTGTGAACGATTTAAGCAATGGTTTTTAGCCCGTTCACGGCCCCAGCTGAGCTAATTCATCGAATTCCTCTTATAATGGTATAGATCTGTTTAGAGGTAAATATATGTTTATATATGTATATAAATAAAGTGCTCTGGCTCATACGTGTCGTAAATTTATTCTGAGAGAAAAGAGTCGTAGAAATAGTGGTCCAGTTTAGAGTGGAAAATGATGATGGAAAGCTCAGTGATAGAAAATGTAGAGATTCAATAGTTGCTTTACAGCGTGCTGGAGGAGAGTAAAGACAGACTTATTTACGACAAATCGCTTCTCTCAATCTTCTCTTCCGCTCTCCTGGTCAAACAATTATTTGCCAGTTTTCCAGACTCGCATCTGCGCGCACACCGATTTGGTGTTTTTCACACACACAGACGACGTAGATACAAACTATATTAAACGAATAGGGGAAAAGTTGGGCTTTGGGTACATCCAACACAGAACTAAATGAGTTTATGTAATTTTATTCACTTTAAACATCAATCACTAACAAATATCAGGTATTACATAAATTATCATAAGTACACAAATGCAAATAACAAGTTTGGGAGGGGTGAAGAAGATTGGTATCGACTAAGCCCTTCCCGCTTATTAGACACAGATGAACCCAGTCCAGAGATAGATAGTATCAGGAACATAGGTACGTTAACCTAACAGTGAAGTTAATTACTCTGAACGAGGTGTTACAAAGTTAGGTATAGGTGATAGAAAAAAAACCTGTTCTTCCCGGCTGTTCTTCCCTTTACTAAGCAAATGGAAAGGAGGGGGTTTTTAAACAGAGTTAACCAATTAGCAACTCCCCCTTAAAGGAACAATGCAGGGAATACAGAAAAATTATATTACTAGGCAAGAAAGTTAACAAAAGAAAAAGATTAAATTTCCTGTCATTCATGCACACGCGTGAGGATTTACACTCATATACTCACACACTTACCGAATGCAGCCTCAGACGATCCATAAAAGTATATAAAAACAGCAAGTATTCGATTGACATATGAACTGTCTAGTCCTTCGGTGTCCCGCCCCAGATGTTTGCGAGGTTTTGTTGGTATCAAATATTCTCACTTATCGCAAGACTTGAAGACTAAGAGTTCTTGTGTTTTTACTATATAAAAAAAGAGTCTATGGGATGGCACTGACACAGTTCGGCACAGGGGTGAAAATGAAGTGGTCTCTTTTAATCCTCCGCTATGGTAAAATTCCTTCAATGCGTGATGATAGTTTTATTAAATCCAATTGAGGACAAACTAGGCTCAGTCACAGTCAGGAAAATATGTACTCTCTCACAGTAAACAGTAAATATAATATCGCTACTGTCGATGATTACCTTTCAGTTTTTCTTACAGGTTTGTAAGGGTAATTTGATGATTATTCTTTAAAAATGTTCTTGGATGGGCTTTATTTCATTTAATTCTGACAGCTAGGTCGCAAGGACCGCCACAAGATTATATTTAAAAGAAATGTTTCTTCAATATGACTGGAAGTTTATAGGATGATTTCTTTATTTCTTTCTTTATTTAGCTGGGACCGCAGGTTACGATCACTCTGTGTGAAAGAAAAAAGACATGTAACATACCGAAAAATCAAGCGCGATAAATTTCCCGTTAAGCCTATAATACACTCGAGTGTTTAATTATGTATTTAATAAACACTGCGCGAATTCTAGTGGTTAAAAACACACATCTATAAAACTAGGACTTAACTGAATTTATTAATTATAAATTCCTTCGCGACTTTAAAAGTTAATTTAAGCATCTATTATCTTTTGAAATAATATAATAGATAGATCATTATATTTACAACTGGAACTATTGAGATGGTTTAATTTAATAGATTTAAATTAACACAAAATCCATTGAAATAGAATGACTGAACTAGACCACTGATCACTTTACACAATATATATTACCGCTTTGCACAGAATAGAAATCACTGCAAATATATATATAAAATCCGGGGGAAAATCTATAACAAGATTTCAATAAAGCTAGTGCTTCTGTAAAGGTCTGGCCAGCGAGTGATAACGTGTCTAGTCTTCATGGTCTATTTAGCTAAAATGGAATGTAAGTTGAGTGGGACATGATAAACTTGACAGCTCTTTTCATCCCAGGAACTTTTGGGGATCTGACCGCCAAATCAAGGGAAGAAGCCGCCCCCTGGTCTTCGTATCTCTGTTCGCTGCTGTCCGTTTCGGCTTTCCCCGTTCGCTCGGTTCTGCAGTTGACACCGAGACGCGAAAATAGCGGCAAGCAACTGCGTCTCGTATCAGGGACGACTACTGTCTTTGATAACGCCGATAGTCTCCCCTGAAATCCCTCAGTCTGTCTCTTTGATCGTGGTCGCTGTATCTGTTTGATTCTGGCGACGCCCCCCACTGGCCAAGTTAATGAAAATAACTGCCTATGATTGTTCAAGAGATGTTAGTGGGCGTGATTTAATCTCTCCTTAAATCAATGCGATGCCCAGAATCAACGATAGGTAGACTGTCCGCCTATCAATCAGCAAACGTGTTTGCCCTCTATGTAACAGTTGCCTAGCTAATGAATACACGTGAAAGAAGTCCCGTTTTACAAGAATTACAACAAAGTTCAGGGTCAGCCGAGTTCGTCCATCACAATACGTTTGCTTTCATACATATAAAAAAATGAATCGACTATGACTGTTTAGTTTTAAAACAACAGGTAACAAATTTAATAATCAATTAGTATTAACAGTTTAAAATAAATAATATGTTGGTGACTTTTATATTGGAATCAAATTTTCTCTTCACAGAGATTTAGGGTGAGGATATAGTTCAGAAAAATTATGTCCTTTCTGCTGGTGCCTTTTTATAACCACTTAACTTTTAGGTGAGTCCTGCAGCTGTGATTTTCGTCACTGCTTGATGATGAAGTCACGTCTTCACACAACTTGTCCAATTTAGGCGGTTGGTATTGATTCCCTGCGTTTCGCTCACAACTAGCTTCGTTCCACGAACTTTTGGACAAAATAGAAAGAACAAAATGACTCTGATAAGTACACTGAGTTGGAAGCTTAACAGGCCCATCTTCTCGTTGTCCACCCACCAATGTTTTTCTCTCAGAAGAATTAAATTCTTGAGCACATAACGTAGCTCAATGAATATGATTAAATTCACCAATATTCTTCTATGTATTAACTGGGGAATGTGTCTGGACGGCGTGAATAATGATTTGTGCCTGAATTAACATTAACAAGTTACATAAATCTCACAAAATGATATGCTACACTTGAGGCACATATGATGTAGTCATCGCTCATCACTGCTCCAGCTGGAGCCTGGGGTCACCTCTGCTGTCGGGTTTTCCCGCACGACTAGCAAGAAACAATCACTAGCACTTGCTGTAGTGGTTCAGGAATATACTCTTTTCATATGTTGAGGTTGATAGCCTCACTTATAACCACTAAGCAAGAAACATGTAAAATTTACATTAGTAAATAAATTGTTTACACTTACCCCAAAATTTTTGGGAACACATAACCGCCTTGCACAGATTTAGACTGAACGCAGCTTTGTATTAGATGCTTCGACTCACTTCATCATCATCATGTGACGTATTCTTTCCAGAACGTTGTTTCCTTTACAGCTGCTCTGAACGCATCTCGATTCTGGGCAAGTCTACCTGCATCAGCCAAACACAAGTTCAGACTCTCTGTGATGCCCTGGGTCCATCGTCGTCTAGGTCGACCCCTTCCCCTTTTTCCAGGGACCATGCCTTTCATCACTATTTTTTCCAGACTATTATATCTATTCATATGACTGAAAAATTTCAGCTTCCTTATTGCGATGGTATTTAGGAGCCAATTTTCCTCTACGTTTATTGAGTGCAGTACTTCTCTGTTGGTCTCTTTTTCTGTCCGGGTATTCTCAACATCCTTCTGTAGCTGTTTATTTCGAATGATGTAATCTTTTTTGCAACTGTTTTATTG
Source organism: Oreohelix idahoensis (assembly GCA_024509875.1). Taxonomy (NCBI): domain Eukaryota; kingdom Metazoa; phylum Mollusca; class Gastropoda; order Stylommatophora; family Oreohelicidae; genus Oreohelix; species Oreohelix idahoensis. Next base: position 657,502 of record JAMPIV010013873.1, read on the forward strand.
AGTGTCCAAGTCTCGCAGCCGTATGTTGCTACTGGGAATATACATGCTCTGATCAGTTGTAACTTTGTTTCTTTGCTTGTGCCTTGCCATAGGTTTTTCATCTTGTCGTAGATTTTATCAGATAGGTAATAGATATTTATAGTCCTGTCTGAGCAGAGGTGATTGTGGTGAACTTCTAAATACAATATCTAAATTAGAATATAACAGTATAGTGCATAAAGTAAAAGATAGGATAGTACTAAAAATATCGACGAGAATTGTAGCTGTCGCCTACGCCTTCAGTGTTTTATTTGATAACGCTTTGGCCGAACCAAAAAGGGTACCCTATTCTTCAAATTCGTCCTTGAGACAAACGTACCACTTTCCAAGTTCAAATGAAGTATTTGCCTAGAATACATTGTGGAAGGGAGATGGACGGATAGATAAACCAACGCAAAGCACGTCTCACATTGTTTCTAAAATTAAAACTAACTCGCTGGCTTTGCCTTAGGCGGTTTTCAAATTACGATGTAAACGTTAGAAAATGTGGGCACTACAGTCATAAAAACACGCTTAGCTCTTATTGCGAATGACGTAAATTCTCGTGTATTACGAGAGACTCTCGTATTTAACTTGAAAGTACATGGAAAAAGAATTGAACAGGAGGTAGTTAAAAATAAACAACTAACATAGAAAAAAAGATAGAATTTTGAACCAAGCCACTTAGCCCCATAAAAATCATATATTCGTGTACCTGAAGACTTGCTAACCAAGAATATGTTGTTAATTACCTAAATAGTCCATTAGATAATTAAATATTGGTAATAATACATAGAGAATCGGAGATACTGTCAGGTCAAGTCATGTCTCCTTAGATTGGATAGCATATTTTTTGGGGGGGAAAAAAGTAGGTGAAAGAAAGGCTAAGATAGTACGATGAAGGGGATTGGATGAAATTTGAAGGAAGCCGTAATATTATTGGCTAACCTAAATATACAAATCTAGTTGGTAGTGGTAACACATAGAGGTTTGAGATCATTTTTTAAGAATTCATTTAAAAAAAAACGAGATGCTTGGTCTCATTGGCCAAAGCCTTTTACTTTATCGAAATAGTAGATTACTCGCTGCAATTTTTCCAAAATATTCAGAGGAGCAAGAAGCGATGAGCAGACTTGTGCTTTTTATTAATAATACTACCATCTGAAAGCAGTCTGAACAGAGGCAGTGATGAAAGTGTGCCATATTCTATTGCCTAATTCATCGTTACTTGTTTATATTTCCTTGATATGTGGTAATATTGATTTTATTGACTTTTTAATTAAAAAGGGTAGTGTGAAAAATGAAAAGGCCATGTAAAAGATGGTAATTAAATGGTTCCATGGCAGGCTTAGGCATGGCCTAGATGTTGATCCATCATATAAGGGACTATCTAAGAATGTTTAAAACTACAGGACTATATATATGATGGTCATACACGAACATTACACCTATCTTATTGCATGGAAAAGATTACTACAGGAATGACAGAGGCGTAGCATCCATTAGGGAAGAGAAAAGAAAACTGGTACAATTTGTTCCATCAAACTAAAGTGGAGAAGCAGGGTTGTCAGAGAGAGCTGACCATGTTCTTTTTTTATTGAATGTACGTTTACATGTAATTTAGGAGGAATTAGCTTGATATTAAGACAGAACCATAACTTGCATCGACAGGGGTTCCTGCTGGCACTTGTCTGGTGCTAGTACTCGCTCATTGAAGAAGTCTACACGATTTCAAAGAGTCTCTGGCACCTGCTTGTATTAAAGAAGTTCAAGTCCAGAGGAGACTGAAGTGTTTGGCCAAACCAACTGCAACTGCAGTGATTCCAGGACCCAGATAAGTGAAATATCTGGCCTGGGACAACTTATCACGACTAAAGAAAAATCTCCTGTATAGACACTAACGTTCCTCCAAAAGACTAACATAAACAATTCTAGTAAAACAAAAGAACATTGGGATGATGTAAATCCCCAACCTGCATCTCAGTACCAGTAGTTCAATAGAGTAGTTATCATCAACTTGAAAATTTGTAACAATGTACTATGGACATATTGTCTGTTGTATGTAAATATCTTTATATATACTTGTAAATATATCTATCCATCTAAATTGATTCTCATTGAACTGAAGTCCTTTACCAAAACAACTTTAGGTTCAGGACCAATAAAGTTCAACAAAAGAAATTTTAAATATAAAATTTAAAAGCTGGAGTTAGTTGAGTTTATCATAGTAATTAGTATATGTTTGTATATGTTTTTGTATTGAGATTCTTTTACAACACTCTTACAATACCCTAGACACTTTATGTAGCTTTCAGTCACGCTAGTCAAAAAAAAGAATATAACTTAGAGAGAGATCGTAATGTGGTAACAAGGAAGGTACTCTGTAATACAGTTGGTCATTGTTTACCCCAGAGACCTTCACAGTTGATCTCACTCAAGTACAACTATATGCACACCATTCTTCTTAACATCTAAACCCACCACAGTGATAGTGATGACAATGTGAAAGTAAGGGGTAAGAAATAGTTTTATCACGAGGTGATCGTGTAAGAGAAAGGACAGTCTCTGGATAGAATAATTTATCTAATCCAGCCTATCTGAACGACGATATTTAAATCAGACGCAGTTTCTCTCCTTGTACGAAATACAAGTTACACCACACTCAAATGCACACAATTCTGTGACAAATATGCACGAACGTGAAAACAAACTATGAATAACATATATTGGATAGGGGTTGACCGACACGATAACTAAAGGTTTAATAAAGTTTATTATCAATAGAAGATCGCAACAATAAGCATATACATTACTAGATCATGGTTTACAGACAAAATTGCAAAAGAAGAAATTAATTAAATAGGTTCCCCCCTCTGGTAAAGGAAAAGAAAAGACGATCCCAACAGAGGTTAATTAACCCAAAAGATCAAAAGTTAACAATAAGTTATGAAATACTCAGTAAGGGAAAAGAATAGGTTCCTAATGTAAACTATCCCGTGACTACTCAGATTAGTGAGATAAAGAAAGAAAGAAGAAACCACATAAGTATATGATGTTAACAAAAGACATAAGTTTCTGTCTCCGTTCATTCAATTCACACCCATTCAGTGGCCACTTTCAGACTTTTACATACCCTAGTAGTTGTCGCAGGCATTCCAAGGAAATACACTAATAAGTAATAAGACTATTTAGTGTCAAATTTAAGTTTTGTCAAATCCAGCCCCAGACTCGCCGTAGTTGCTCACTGCAAATTTCAGGGGAGTCGCTAGAGTCGGTGATTTAATTTGTCCTGGATACATAAAGTTATCTATGCCTTCAGTTGGCTGGAGTAAGGTTCATGCGTGGTGATCGCCGACGTAGGATGAATAGAACATATATAGTTCCTATGTTGTTTAGCCGCAGGTGGCTGAGACTTACTTACTTAGTCGTTCCTCTTCTACCGTGAGGTGTAGAGGTTTGGAAGAGAGAGCGCCAGACTATCCTATCGGCTGTCTTCCTCCCGGCCCGGCTCCATTCTAGTCCTCGGTCCTTCAAAGATTGTCTAATGTTGTCCTCCCAGCGGACTCTGGGTCGTCCTGGAGATCTGGATCTCTGGCTCTTTGTTTCCCATGCTTGTCGTGGTAGCCGATCTTCTCCCATTGTGCAGACATGGCCAAACCATCTTAGTTGGGACTGTTCTATTTGGGTCTGCAGCGGGTGGGATTTTAGGCCTTGACGCATCGTCCGGCTGCGGACCACGTCTCCTCCTGCCACCCCAACCACCCCCCTCAGATACCCCATCCCCGAGGCCTGAATCTGGCCTTTGTGGGCCGCAGTCACCGCCCATGACCCGCATCCATATGTCAAGACTGGGACACAGGCGGAGCGGCACACAGCCATCTTCGTTTTCTTACCAACCTCTTTCTTGGTGGCTGAGACGCTAGGTTAAATTACACAAATGTTGCGCAAAATATGTTTCGCCACAGCTGGCCGATGAGATTGATATAAGTAAACACTGTACTAGACAGTCTGACATCATTGCATGACAAGACGTCAACAAAAAAACTGATGAAACAGTACTGGAGACAGTAATGTTGTGGAGAGACATGATCGCCCACGTCATGAGGTATGGTACTTAAAGAAGAATAAATGTTATTTACAAGTGTGTGAGCTAGGCAATGTCCATTATGACACGGGTAGGATGTTGTGCACGACGAGATGGACAGACAGCGAGAGAAGGTTAGCTATAAGGATGCACAATTTAGAGGGACATCAAGAACGGAAGAGATAGACAGAGAGATAGAATGGAAAAAGGCAAACGTACAGACAGACGGGCAGGCAAACAGATAAACAAAGATAGATAGACAGACAGACAGACAGACAGACAGATAGACAGACAGAATGACAGACAGACAGACAGACAGACAGATAGATAGATAGATAGATAGATAGATAGATAGATAGATAGATAGATAGATAGATAGATAGATAGATAGATAGATAGATAGATAGATAGATAGATAGATAGATAGAATGAATTACTGACTGATAGGCAGACAGCCAAATAAAGTAAACAAAAAAGGAACCTACCTTGAACGAAACCCAGTAAACACAATTGTAGACGCATATGATTGTAGCTACACTCATACATACACACATTCACACAATACACACACACACACACATATATATATATATATATATATATATATATATATATATATATATATATATATATATATATATATATATATATATATATATACAGTATATACACACTCACACATGCACACATTTTTGTTAAGCTAGGTAGCCTAATTACTGAAACCAAAATGATGTACACCGAAAAACTAAATGCATGTCATTACAATAACATATTAATAATAAAATGACTGATCCACCTTGTAGGATTTACCTACAGTTTGCACACAGGTTTTGTAGTAAGTAATCTTTAACAATCACAAATTATGTCACAATCCTTCGTCTAGCTAGCTATTTGAAAAAAAAAGTAATGAAACCGGCTCAAACTGCATAAACGGCGCATGCGGTCACGTGTAAAGTCTAAACACTGGTCAATATTAATTACTATTTACCAGAAAACACATTTTTTTTTATTAATAAGGAATACGATAACTGTAGGAACAAAATTCACTCGCGCACTCTCTCCCCAACTGCATTACTTACCTTCACTCTGCGGAAAGACACCAGACTGGTCTTATTCTGTCTGCCTGCGCCGCTGCCCGTCCCTGAATTTACGAAAATGAGGTTTTGCTATCAACAAGGTCAGCAGGGCCTTGACCCTGTTAGGCAGGAATAAGGGGGGAAAATGGGGTCGATGGGTTATCGTTTGGTGCAGTTTTATACACTGGATTTTGGAAGGAAGGGGCGCGGTGTAATGGATTATAGCATACTTTAGACACATAACGCTTTTCCCGCCTTTGTCACTATCAATTAATCACATTTAAAACATTTGACGGCTCGTGAGCAAAATAATATATACTCGCGAGCATTCACACACACACACACATTATATATATATATATATATATATATATATATATATATATATATGTATATATATATGTATGTATATATATATATTATGTATATATATATTTATATATATATTTATATATATATACATATATAGATATATATATATATATATATATGTATATATGTATATATATATATATATATATATATATATATATATATATATATATATATATATATATATATATATATATATATATATATATATATATATATATATATGTATATGTATATATATATATATATATATATATATATATATATATATATATATATATATATATATATATATATATATATATATATATATATATATATATTGAAGCACATTAAAAACGCACCACTATTATATATACTGATGCCGAGAAGTTGGGAAAAAAAAGTGTGAGAATGGATTTTTCCCGTGTTTGTCATGAGGTAGAGAGCGAATGGCTGCTGGAATGGAAAGTGCATGATTCAACCCACGGGTTTGTGTACAGACTGCATAAAAACAATGAAAGTTACACGCACAACACGATTCCCAACAGCTATGACCCTGAAAATGTGTACGCGTTGTGGCAGTATACTCGGTATAAAAAGGCCGTTGAGACAAAACACCCAGTACATGTGCTTGAAATGCCACGACTATCTGAAAACGACCGCCAACGAGCCATTGGTATGTTGGAGACCGGAATGAGCTCGCGGGCCATTGCCAGAAGGATGAATTGCCACCACAGCACTATTGTACGTCTCAATGAACGTTACGGAACCACTGGCAGTGCCCGGTATAGACTTCGGAGTGACCAACTACGAGTTGCTACCCCTGCGCAAGATCGTCATATTGTGCTGAGTCACCTAAGTAATCGTTCTCTCCCGGCAAGTCAAACAGCAAGAGCAATAGTGGGTAGACGTATGCAAGTGTCTCGAATGACAGTCATACGACGACTCAGAGATACAGGCCTTACTGCATGACGACCTTATGTTGGGCCAAACTTGACTCACAGACATCGTCAGCAGCGCCTGCAATGGGCAGAGGAACATGTCAGATGGACTAGACTGCAGTGGAATGCTGTCCTATTCACAGACAAGTGCAGATTCAACATATCCTTTGCTAATGGACGTATGCGGATTTGGCGACGGTGTGGAGAGCGCATTGCAGATTGCTATGTTCGTCAGCACAACCGATTTTGAGGTGGCAGTATTCACATTTGGGGAGGATTCAGTTTTCACCATCGCTTGCCTCTTCACGTCTTCCCTGGAAATGTTAATGCTGTGACATATCGAGATGAGGTTCTGGATGCATTGGTTGCTCCTGCGTTCACAAATTATCCAGACTTGCAGCTTCTCAAGCAGGATAACGCACGTGCGCACACCGCATGCATTACGCAGCAATAACTACAGCAGCAGAACATTGTGACGATTGATTGGCCTGCCCTATCACCAGACATGTCCCCTATAGAACATCTGTGGGACGAGCTTGGACGCAGAGTCTACAGGCAAGGTTCTCTAGCTAATCTGCAACAGCTCGAAGCTGCTCTTACACGTGAATGGGACTTGATTCCCCAGAATTTCCTTCAGAGACTTGTGCGTTCCAACTCCGCCTATGCCGGTCCCAAGCCCGGATGAAAAACGAGGAGGGCGGCCTGCATGGAGGCCGTAAGGAGGCAGCCCCTCCACCATGCAAAGGCACAACAAGTCAATCACCTGTTTGCTTTAAACTATGATTACGAGCAATATAATAGAGAAAACCGGACTGATTCTAAAGGCGACGAACTGGAACGGACTACGGACTACGACTTGTGGAACTAGGAACACAAGAAGTATAAATGGGAAAGAAGAGGAGCTGGTGGAAGAGATGAGGAACGCAAAATTAGAAATCCTGGCTATTACCGAAACAAAGAAAAAGGGACAAGGAGTCATGGATCTCGATGGCAACACGCTGTTATACAGTGGTGTACCCACATCTGAAAGAGCTAAAGGGGGCGTGGGTTGCATTGTGGCCAAAAACCAGAAAGATAGTATCAACGGATGAACCTTTGTCTCGGAGCCCATTATGGTTGTAAAACTAAAGGAAGGAGAAACCATAGTCAACCTGGTCATAGTGTATGGGCCAAATGAGGATGAGAGAGCAGAGGTCAAGGAGGAATTCTTCGAGCTGCTTCACAGGACAGTGGATGACTGCCTAGATGAAGTTATCATGCTCGGAGATTTTAATGCCAGAGTTGGAAATGACCATGCTAGATGGGGTGGAGTTATCGGAAGATATGGAGAAGATACTCTCAATGACAATGGAAAGCGACTCCTTAGATTCTGCAGTGAGCAGAATCTGATCATTACAAACACAAAGTTCCCCCATAAGCGCATACATGCATACACTAGATGTGAACCAACCAAGAATGAGAAGTCAGTGATCGACTATGCCATTGTTAGGAGAAGCTCATTCAAATATGTCCGAGATGCTAGAGTCTGGAGGGGGCCAGAGATTGGAAGTGATCACTACCTGCTAACAATCAAAAGAACAACTGAAAGAGTTGCTCAGCCTAGGAACTGCCCAACATCACGCAAGAAACCAAGTAAACGAGCAGGAGAAATGAGCATTAGGACCTACAAGCTGAGAGAGCCAGAAATTAAGACCAGATATCAGGGGCTTATTGCTGCAGCGGTGAGCAACACAGAAGAACGACCTGATGACTTGGAAACCCTCTGGAATAAATTCAAGGATATCATAAAGACAGCTGCTGCAGAAGCATGCGGTGAAGTCCGTCTTGGGAACCAGAGAAAGAGGACACCTTGGTGGACAGAGGAAGTCAAAGAGAAAATAAGAGAGAAGAAAATGGCATGGAAACAATACTTAGGAGCTAAAAACACAACAGGACAAATGGAAAAATATAGAGAATATGTGATACTCAGAACAGAAGCAAAGAACAAAGTGCTAGCAGCAAAACAGAAGTCCTGGGAAGAATTTGGAGAAAAGCTAGAAAAAGATGCACAAGAAAACCAGAAATTGTTCTATAAGACCCTAAAGAACATGAGAAAGGAAAAACAATGCCCTCTCAAATTTATAAAGGACAAGCAAGGCAAATTGCTTACTGCCCCGAAGGAAGTAATGGAAAGATGGAAAGAATATTTCTCAGAACTCCTTGATGGTGAGCATGGTGAAGCATCAGAAATGATAACCACTAGCACAGAAGAGAAAACCAATGATGGTGAAGATGACATAAAGATGGAAGAACTGAAGGCAGCACTGGAGAAAATCAAGATGGGCACAGCAGCAGGGCATGATGGTATAACACCAGAAATGGTTAAGTACATGGGAGCATCAGGCGACCTATTACTCTTAAGGGTCCTACAGGCAGCGTGGTGCAACAAGACCATACCAAAGGATTGGGAGATTGCCATCATAACACCAATTTTCAAAAAGGGTGACAATCGACAATGTGGAAACCATAGAGGCATATCCCTTCTCAGTGTCCCTGGTAAAATCTACTCTAGAATCCTAGAGCAGAGACTCCGACGCCTAGCTGAGCCACAATTGGATGAGGTCCAGTGCGGATTCCGAGCAAACCGAAGTACTCAAGACCTAATCTTCACACTCAGACAGCTGAGTGAAAAGGCCCTTGAGTATAAGAGTGAGATCCATCTTTGTTTCATAGATCTGGAAAAGGCGTTTGACAGGGTCCCCTGGAGCAAACTTTGGGACTGTTTGGCAAGGAAGAACATTCCAGCACCTCTGATTCATGCTATACAGAGCTTCTACAAGTCTTGCAGAAATTATGTGAGGACAGCAAACCATAAGTCAGAAGAGTTCAGGACCACCACTGGTGTAAGACAAGGTGATATCCTGTCACCTTACCTTTTCATACTCCTCATGGACGATGTCATCAAGGCATGTAAGGAGAGAACAAGAAAGTATTCAGTGGGGTACTGGAAGATGAGACAGGTCTATATTTCGGAGCTGGCATTGGCTGATGATGTTGCCCTGATTGCTAAATCAGAGGCACATCTCCAATCCAACCTGCAAGTCTGGAAGGAAGAGCTGGAGAAGAGAGGGATGGTCATAAGCAGCTCTAAAACAAAATCCATGGTGATATCACGAGAAGAAAGAAGACATCAGATTAAGCTGGGAGAACAGGTCCTGGAGCAGGTCGACCACTTTAAATACCTCGGAGCTATTATAGACCGAAAGGGAGGCATCAAAGAAGAGTTGGCCACTCGAAAAGCAGCAGCTGGGAGACTTTATCAGGCCATAAATCGAGGATTCCTCAGCAAGAGAGAGGTTGGTAAGAAAACGAAGATGGCTGTATACCGCTCCACCTATGTCCCAGTCTTGACATATGGATGCGAGTCATGGGCAATGACTACAACCTACAAAAGCCAGATCCAAACCTCAGAAATGAGGTATCTGAGGAAGGTGATTGAAGTAACAAGAAGAGACATGGTACGCAACCAAACGACACGTCAAGGCCTTAAATCCCACCCCCTGCAGATCCAAGTAGAACAGTCCCAACTAAGATGGTTTGGCCATGTCTGCAGAATGGGAGAAGATCGGCTACCACGACAAACATGGGAAACAAAGAGCCAAGGATCCAGACCCCCAGGACGACCCAGAGTCCGCTGGGAGGACAACATTAGACAATCTTTGAAGGACCGAGGACTAGAATGGAACCAGGCCAGGAGGAAGACAGCTGATAGGATAGTCTGGCGCTCTCTCTTCCAAACCTCTACACCTCACGGTAGAAGGGGAACGACTAAGTAAGTAAGACTTGTGCGTTCCATGCGGAGCCTCTGCCAAGCGTGTTTGCAAGCACACGGTGGACATACCAGATACTGAGGATATATATATATATTTACTAAGCTGGTCCAAGGGATTTCTAAAGGTAGTGCGAGATTTCGTGATGGCGTCTCTCCCCACCTCCACCACCAAATGCCGTGCAATACTATATGCAGTGGCGTCACTAGGGGGGGGGGGGGGGGGGCGGACCGCGCAGGGTGACACTATCAGAGGGGGTGACACCAAAATGACTGTCTATAAAATTTTAGTGTAGTGTTTCAGCAGAAATTTATTAATTTTTTATAAAAATATCACTGTAGTTAAATATAACCAAAAAAAAAAAAACCATTTTTCGTAAGCTCAGCTTACATGTACTGTAATCAATAACCTAGCCTACGTTTTTACTTCGAACTCTATTGTTTTCTTACCGAATTTGCACTTTAACCACATGAAACTATGTAAATGTAAATACATTTAGGCTGTGCGTATGATTTTGTAATTTAAAGGTGTAATTTTAATTTTGCTAGTTGTTTATGTCACTACTATTGCCATTACATTCAGTGATATACGGGAATTACGATTTACGAGTAACATTAGCACAAAAACATTACTAAGGATTCTGTTTGGTCTGGTACGGGAGGAGGTCCATGGGGGTGACACCATGAGTTACCGCACTGGGTGACACCAACCCTAGTTACGCCACTGACTATATGTACTATGTAGGAGACTTGCTTTTATACTGTTGAGTATGATCACTGTAATTTCCGCAAGTGAATGTTCGGTGTAGCATTCCCCTTGCAGGAAGCCTGCAACGAGCAGTCACATGACCTTGCAGCGGTCGTTTCTATGGCAATACGTTTTACATGATGAAGTTGCCACCCTCAAGCACGACCTCAAAATAGTTGCCTTGGAAACAGTAGGTTATGTTTTTCTGTGTCTCTTCAGTGACCCTCAGGAACTACATTACACTTATCTCCCTTGATGGCAATGTCTCATTGGTTAATTCCCTTCTCCGTGTATGCATGTGTGTGCGTTTAAATTTATTTTGCAGTCCCTTTATTTCTCACACATGCATACGCTGTAAATAAAAGCTAAGATAAATAATATGTCATGATTATACCGAGATTTAATCTCTGTTTTGCTGAGGACTTGACCAAATAAAAATTTAATTATCGTGACACGGAATATAGCTGCTGAGCTCACAGCTAACGCGGTCCATGGCAAAAGCATTGAAGAGGAAAATCCCATTCTGTGAGATGAAAAAAATGAATAACACTTAACATTGACAGAAGAGACAGAATGAAACATAATAATATCAGAAAAATTGTAGGAACTACATTCTTCAAGTGTATAGGGAGACAGAAAATATATTGGTTTGGCCATCTCATGAGAATGAAGACCGATCAATTACCACTACGCGCTTACAAAAACAGCAGGTCTGGTTTCAGGGCATGGGAAAAACCAAGTGGAAGATGAATGGACAACATTGCAGAAATGTTACAGTAACACGTGCTCACAGCAGCCGATGCGACAATCTTGGTTCAAGAGCGCATATTTTAGCTCACCGCTGCGCTTCACTGCAATAGTCGACCGCCAAAAAAAAAAAAAGTAAGTAACTCACACCTATAACTATTTATAACATTAGTTCGTGCAGCTGTTGAAAATAACAAGATGCTATAGAATTTTCTAAATAAATATCACACTTATAAAGATATGTTTCAGGCACTCGTGAGAAATAAAGAATTAGAAAACTAGACAACAGAAAACCAACAGAAGTGAGTGGCTTACCGGAGAATCGAACCCAGGACCTTCCGAACGGCACCATCGCCTAGCTACATAAGCGAATCACATTATCCTCCCTATTATAGAATTTTCTACACGCTATGCACAAATCCTATCATCACACATTTCCCACCAAACTTGCAATCTTTTACGGAAAAGCCGCGCAGTTCCGGCGTGGAAACTAAATTGCACGCTGATTGAAATAACGCGCATTTCTTCCCATCTCTCTCAATGGCATTTGTTTCAGATACATTCATGTTTTTTATTTTGACGTTTCCTGAGTTTCCTCCCATGTTATTGTCGTGATATACATGACGTTTATACATATATGTGGGTGAAGAATGGAGTAACCTGTAAAGAGTGTGTACCAGTATTATTAAAGTACGCAGTTGAAAAGGATTCAGGGGCGTACAGTGTGAATTGAGGTTTACGTGCATCCGTGAAAAGCGTGCGGAGTGAACGTAGTATACTTGGTAGAGAGAAACTGAGATGTTACTCAGAAGTCTGTGGCCATCCGTCGTCGGAGACGGTCGGTGTCTTGTAGAGATATGTGAATAGTGTCTATGACTTTTGATTATTATACTTTGGACTTTACGTGATGATGTCCCTCGTAATGTGTATCTACAATGCCATATATTATTGTTTACCAGCGCGTTGTGTCCTGTCCCGCGCTTGGAAGTGAATGGATTAAGAGGTGCGTCGTTTTCCCGCGCCAGGAGGAGGTCTATGGTAAGACCATTTTATGTTATTGTTTGGATGCGCGTTGTTTGCTTTCCCGCGCCAAGAGGAGGTCTATGTTATAAGACTCTGGCCGTTAGTGTTTGGAAGCCTAACATAGGGTGGCCAGACGTCCGGATTTGGCCGGATTTGTCCGGCTTTTGCGACAAATCTGAGCGTCCGGTCGGATTTTTTTAAAATGTTGAAATATCCGGCTTTTATGTGATTTATATTACTAACGTGAAAGACACCATTTTGAAAAATCTTTACTGGAATCAGATTTCTGAGTACAGAAATTCTGTCAGAATTAAGAATTTTTATCTCCGCAAAATCGACGGATCGCGCAAATTGCCAACAACGCTACCGTAAGTTGTCATGTTGTTGTTGTTGTTCTTCTTCTACTTCTCGTTCGCTATTGTTTAGAAATGTCTACACAAGAAGTCCGGTTCTCTGGATGCATGTTGCTGTGTGTGGCGAGAGGTTTTATTTGGCTTTAAGATCAGTATAGTACTGACAATTACAGAAATAGAATTTCTGCAGAAAATGGTGAAGTCCCAGTGTCTGAGAGAACTACTGGTATCACAAATTAGTTACGGCTGTGAATGATCTGATCTCGAAACAATAGTAGAGAGGAGACCGACATAAAGTGCCACCTCCGCTGTGTAACTAACTGTGATATTAAAAAACCAAGGAAACAGATTTTACTTAACAATTTTAAAAAAATTTGACTAGTCGTTCAAATACAATTTCCTTATTATTTATTTAGTATATACACTATCTACTCTTGTGCTGAAGGGTGAATGTTGAAAAATGGAATGTAATGAATTTGTAAGTTTACAAATATTTATATTTATATAGATATGTAAATAAATATTACAACAAGTTTTCCAATTATAGGAACAAAAATTATATCAGCTGTGCTGTTATTCAATTATAGTACATGTATCAGCTGTGCTGTTAATTAAGGATATAACACTTATCAGCTATGCTGTTATTTTTGTCTCTTGCTATGCTACTTCACTTTCTCATCACTGACAGTTTCTATGCTCACAATGCCGACAGAAATGGTACTAATGTGTACTCATCTCTTAGAAGTGCTGTCCTTCTTGGTTTGGTTGACACAAAACACTAGCTGTTGATCGTTTCGTTAGCCCACCCAAGACTGAGGGGGACTAAAGATGTAGAGTCTTGACAACCTCTATGCTCCTGCGGAGTTCCAGGCAGCTGGATTGACGACCCACGATCTCAGTTTTTATGACACGTATAAAACCTGTAACAAGGAAAAATAGGGGCTAATTTCTGTCCTCAAGCCCACCTATTTCTATTGTATATGATATGAGCGTGTCTCAGTGTCTGCATGTAGGATGAATGACAACATGGCTCAGTATGATTTAGCAATAGCGAGACAAGACAGGTGTCTACTTGCAAAACATTCTTTCTGATAAACTAATACATGGATATCATTCAATAATATAAATTCAATGCATGAATACATTCAATAATATAAATTCAATACATGAATACATTCAATACATGAATACATCCCATAATATAAGTTCAATACATGAATACATCCAATAATATGTACACCTAGGTGTGATACAACAATGTCCTTCCCCCTATAATATACCAGGCCCTCTCTGACAAGTGCTATAATATATCCTAACAATAACGTTATGTTCTTATGATAGGAGTATGTGAGACGAGGACTGTTTGGTGATATATCAGGTGGGAGTTATAGGAGACAATAGATTGGAGTTAGATGAGACAAGAGATTGAGTCCTAACAAGGACTGTTTTGGTTATATTTCAGTTGGTTTTATCTGAGATAATAGACTGAAGTTATAGGAGACAATAGATTGAGTCCTAACAAGGACTGTTTTGGTTATATTGCAGTTGGTCTGAGATAATAGATTGAAGTTATAGGAGACAATAGGTTGAGTCCTAACAAGGACTGTTTTGGTTATATGGCAGTTGGTCTTATCGGAGATAATAGACTGAAGTCATGTGAGACAATAGATTGAGTTATAGGAGACAATAGATTGAGTTATAGGAGACAATAGATTGAGGTATGAGTCCTATTAGTCTTTGTCTATTCAATCATAATAGGAAATACAATCATTATACTTAATTTCCCCCAAGATACAATCAGTAACCTGATAGGTAGTATAAATGACACACAACAAATACCAACATTATAGACCTGCTGAAAGCCTATTTTCCTAAAGGTTATCGTAAATATATTTACCCTCTAAGATTCAAACCGGCCAGATTTTGACTCGACTTAGCAAAGCAAGCTGCAGGTCATTGCACTCCAGGTAAGCTATAAATCAAGGTGACAGATTCTCCTCTTCAGTCGGTCGGTATCTCTGGCGTCGCGTCGGTGATGTGTGATTATGCATAAAATCCGCCCGATTATATAGGTAGGTAAATGTTTAAGGAAAGCGTTTGGTTGGTTCCTGGCGGAGCAAAATGATTGGTTTCCTCTGGTTTAGTCTCAAGCGCTGTACAGCCTAATTTTATTCAGTTTTCATCCGCCATCTTGCGTGAACAAGATGGCCGTTAATTTATTCTGTCTCAGAGACTGGTGAACGTTGCTCGTACGTTGCTCGTTGATTGGTTGAAGCAAATCTGTATCTCGACATAGTGATTAACAAAGTAGTGGGTTACACTCGTTTCACGACACTGTGGTTGAAAGTTCTTCAAGACTCCCAAACAGCTTTGTGTGGACGTGCGTCTCTGTGGGCCAATGTTCAGTTTGCAATTGACTAAACATATGGCAGTCTTGCAGGATGTGTTCGGCTGTCTGTGCTGCCAGTCCATACTTACATAGGGGTCATGGGACCAATCTCAGTCTGTATAAGTGACTGTTCAGTCTGTTATGTCCTGTTCTGATACGGAACAGGATCACCTGTTTTGCTCGATCAAGATAGTGATAGTTGTTTCTTTGTTGGTCAATTTTCCTGATGGCCTTGATAAGGGTCTTTTTTTCCTGGAATGTGATTGTTTGTTCTTTTTGTTCCTGTGTTGCTCCCTCTTTTGCTAACGTATCTGCTCTCTCATTTCCTGGTATGCCACAGTGCGATGGTATCCACTGTAGCACTACCCTTCTTTTGATATTTACTTCGCATAGGACTTTGTTTAATTCTGGCAGTTTATCACTGTTGAGGGCTTGCAGAACTGACATTGCATCGGTAAGGAATACAACCTGCTGACATTGGCTTATTGTGTTATTTATTATTCCTGCAGCAATGCTTAAGGCCTGTACTTCAGCAGAGTAGTTTGAACAGAATATTCCAGTAGATGAACAGGTGGATTCGTTTTCTTTGTCTGGATAGACCACATAAACTCCTGCGCCTCCATTCTTCACTGCTCTGGTTGCAGATCCATCAGTATATACTTGGATCCATGCTTCTCTGGGGTTTAGTTCTTCAATCATGTCACATGCTGCTATTTTCCTTTGAAGAGTATTTAGCTCTCCCATGGGGCAGGTGGTAGTTATGGAGGTCTTAATGCTGAAATTTTGATGTTGTTCCCATGGGGTTGGGAGGAGTGTGGGAGTTATTTCCTTAGTGATGTCTGGTAGGTCATGTTGTTCAATATATAGTTTATAATAGGGCCTAGATTACTATCATATTTTAACCCAGGTTAAACGCTGTTTAGGTTTATTGACATTTGTTAAGGGAAATTATAACAGACAAAACGGCATGAATAAGAACTTGGGGCTGGATTTAGTCAATTATAACTTCGTTGTCTATTTCAAATTACAAATAATGTTAACCTTAGTTCGTACTGCTTTTATATTTATTGCAAATTGTTTATTATGAAAAAATACTCGAGTAGTTACAAGTATAGTAATAGGTTTGTTAAAATTAAAACCTCGTCTGTTGCATTTTACAAATAATTTTAACTTTAACATCGCATGTACCATTGATTAATGGCATTATATTATATTTATGTTACAGACACCCGCTCAAAATGCCAAAACGTAAGTGTGTGTGCACGAATGAATTGAAAAAAAAATTTCAGTGCTTTTCCAGTGGTCGGCAAGAGTATAAAGCAGAATCATAATGTCTTGTATGCAGAGGCGGCACATTTGTATCAGTAGCAAATAAAGGTGCGGCTGATTTAAAAAAACACATAGAAACAGAAAAGCACTAGAAAGCACTTGCGTCTGAATGTTTGCAATCAAAACTGACATTTTTTTTACTAAAGAAATAAGCAAGGAAAGGTTTGAAGTTGCCGCAGCCGAAGGTGCTTTTGCTTTTCATACTGCAGAACATCACACTCTTTCAGATCAATGGATTGTACTTCAGTGTTACTCAAGAATGCTTTCCACGATTCAGAAATTGCCAGCAAATTCTCATGTGCCAAAACCAAAACAGCTGCTATTATCATTTCTGTGATTGCACAGCATTCTACTGAAGTAGCTTTGGAAGCACTGACGGAAAGATTCCATTAAAGGCACTCTACTTCTGCAGTACAATTTCAAGGAGCTTTCGTGCTCTGATTTCTATGCATATTTAATAAGTGGTCCAACTTTGTTGAAGAAGATTTTATCATCTGATAAATATAAGTAAGCACAAAATCAATGTGATTTTATTAGCTTATTGTTTGAATGTAAAATACAAATATGTTTCAGGGTCTTGTAGTTATTGAACAAAGGTGTCCTACTTTTCGTCCTACTTTTTAAAAATATTGTCCTCCCTTGTAATGACCAAAAAAATGGCATTTGTCCTCCTTTTTGTGTTGAACAATATGGCCACCCTAGCCTAACATGAGCTTTGATAGAAAGCATGTGTGTTTCGGCACTATAAGCGCGATGTGGTTTTCCCGCGCTGTGAGGTTCTGGATGAACGTGGATGCCTGGTGATCAGACGACAGAGATGTATGTGCGAGTACTGAATGCCGCACTTAATTGAATGCAGTGGCTGCCAGTACGTTAGAATGACTGTACCACATATTCTAGTGTTGCAAATATTGTGTACTACTGTTACTGATGTCCAGGACTATACTGTTGAGATTATATGTATAGAACTGTGATCCAGACCTCTGTCAAGTTATTTATTTATGTATGCACTGTCTTGAGTGAGACTGTCCATCCAATTTACTCAGCAAATAGTAGACAGTAAGATGTGTCACGAAATCTGTCCCGTGAAATCTATTTGATATATCGTCCTATCCCTTTACTGTGGAATGAATTTCGTGACAGTTATACTAAATAGAATTCATGCGGGTAAGTCTGAATAAGTACCTGCATCTTATATATTTATATATTCAGCCAGAAAAGCATCGTAGCTCATCATAGACTTTGCGTGTCATTGATTTACGTCTGAAAGAAAAAGGAAATGAATGAAATTACCAAAAGAGAATTAATGCCCTTGTCAGGATATGCAGCAGAAAAAAAACATAACATAATTATTTTCCGACATGTTTTGGCGGGTGACTTACTCGTAGTCATAGAATTGGCCTCTCATACCACGTAAGTAACGGAATAGTAGTAGAACAGACCTATTGAACCATGTACGAAATTTATTCACCAATCCAGAAGACAGGATAACTAAAATCATAAGACTGATTAATTACGTACCAAGCGGCCGACACAGTAACACTAATTTCCAAGTCACGGTAACCCAGTGTCACCAAATACTAGGCCTTCTGGTTTGTAATACATTTACATTTTTTGACAGAGATAACTGTTTTACCTTGTCCTAATTTTTAGTTAAGGTCTTATCAGGGCAAACGCTAAATTTTGCCACAAGGCACAGATCACCTGACCTACTCTTATCGATATTTGGTGACATGCATTTTTAACGCGCAGAATTAGCCCACGAAATGTCTTCTGGAAAATTTTTTACAAGTTCCCGGGGGATTCCCGAGGGTCAGTGAAAAGTCAAAAAAGAATAGAATTTCAGCGCCCTCAGGCATGTCGTACAAGGTTACCATTATGAGGTTGTGCATCGCACTGGCAGCCTCACCATGTAAAACATATGGTCACAGACACCCCCGCTGCAAGAGTACGTTACTGTTTAGTGTAAGCTTTACTGCAATAGCGCCTTGTGTAAGCTTTACTGCAAGAGCGCCTAGTGTATGCTTACTGCAAGAGCGCCTTGTGTAAGCTTTACTGCAAGAGCGCCTAGTGTAAGCTTTACTGCAAGAGCGCCTAGTGTAAGCTTACTGCAAGAGCGCCTAGTGTAAGCTTACTGCAAGAGCGCTTAATGTAAGCTTACTGCAAGAGCGCCAGCTGCAAATGTGTCTCCAAACTCCCGAGGTAGCGCAAAGGACAATCAGGGTGATTAATGTATCCAGTATGCTTGAGTTATTCGATTTTTTAAATTATCCAATGTCATGAGTAATATATCCTTACCGTTTGAGATCAGAAATGGAGTGCGGCAGGGATGCTTCTAATTCTCTTCTTACATACTATTGATTGCGTTGTGAAAACAGTATCAGCCAACAGAAATGGAATTCAGTGTACTCTGACAAAACCAGCTTGAAGATCTAAATTTGGTCGGCGGCCTGGCTCTTCTGTCTCATAACCTTAACCAGACGCAAGCCAAATTGAAAATATTTAATTAGAGGTCACGGCAATTGATTCTGAAAATATGTATGGAAAATTTAAAGATTATGAGAATAAATGCAGCACATGATAATAAAATGTTAAATCATACATGTATCTTCGCAGCGATATAGATAAATTAGGAGAAGGAGATAGTGATATCAAAATAAGAATACACACGACAAGATAAGCTTTCATTGTATTTGGAAATGTTTGGTTTGGTTTAGTTTTGGTTTTAAAGGCATCTTCAATTACACACGGACAACTCTATCAGTGCTCCGATCTCCTCCCTTAGATCACACAAGGATGATCTCAGCACAGTGCACAAACTATGTAGCACCGGCGAGGATCTCAATGTGTGTATACAGGAATCACATTCTATAAATATTTTTGTGGGTAGGTTTTTTCTAATATTGTAAATTTTCTCATTGCAGCGACCGTATGGCCTACTCTTTAGGATTACAAACTGCCGAGGGATTTTTAACTATATTTTCGCCCTTATCCAAGAAGGCTAGGCTTCTCACTATCCATGAGGTCAGGGGGGAGTATGACATCATTAGGACGCACTGTTTCTAAAAAAAATGCCACTGAATATATTCCCTGAACTGAGAATCGAACCCGGTACCGTTAGATTTAGAGGCAGACGCCATACCTCTTAGCCACTCCGACCCCCTAAATGTATGGAAATTAAAGAACTCAAGTCCAACACAAAAATAAAAATCGTCAACTCAGCTGTCAAGTCATTGCTAGTGTATGGCTTTGAAACATGGAGTATAACAAGTAAAAGAAATTAAAGATAACAATAACAAACAAGAAGTTAGCGAATTCTTCCATGTAGAACAAGAGACGAGTAGAGGAAGCTGACGATAGGTAGAACACACATTGAGGAAGTATGTTGGTAGCGCAATAAGGCTGTCCTTATTCTGGAATGCAGAGTGTAAGGGATGTAGTGGGTGACAGAAAAGCACTCGAAGTGAACTGGAAACAGAAATGAAAGGGATAAAGGAGACTTGGAAAGGCCTTGATCGGAGGGCACAGGATAGGCGTACTTGACTTGACTTGACTTGACTTTATTAAAGGCCTGTGATAATTGAGATATGAAAGTTAAGAAATGAATAACTTTATCTATGGCATCATATACAGCAGGATCACTACATTCTTGTTTCCCATAAATCTGCAATCTATATGGCGTGTTTTTAGAATGTAATGTTATGTTTCTTCTTCTTCGTTCGTCCTGAAAAGGACGTTAGTTGCGTTGTGTCCGTTTACAGCGAAGCTGCGATATTTCTTCTTTCGTCCGACACATCCGACTTCAGCACGGCATTTTTGGGACCGGGTTAGCCTTCCCTCTTCGATCCCTACTCACTCAGCCAGACTGCAGTGGTGCAGCCTGTTTCCAGGACCACCACTTGGAGGTGGAGTAGGTGTGGTAAAGTGGGATGTTATAAATATCTATAGGGGACTTAGTGTACTGGCTGAGATCAGCTGTGAAGGTATCTGTATCAAATAAGTGTGGTGTATTACAGATGACCTTACTTGCTACCACATTTAGACCTCAGTCAGAATTATTCTGGAATATTGTGATGACTACGTTGAATGTCTAGGGTTATGAAAGTGATGAAGTGTATGTTCACAACAACCAACAGACAGATAAACAATTTAGTTTAATCCACAACTCTTTACAACACTGTGACACTCACATACATGGAACACTCTATAAGACTATCTTAAATGAGTCAAGCGTTAAAGTTTAAAAATATATGTCTTGATGTCTTCAATAATAGATATCCTGATTCAACTACAAAGTGAACAATCAAATGTAATTACACGTTGTATGTACACTATTTATAGATATGATCTTTGTATTGACATATATTATTATTATCACAATGTGTGTGTCAGTTGTGATGTGGTACTATGAGGTAATACTGGATTTTTCAAGCTAGGTGGTTGTTTATCATCATGACTTCAGGTGTCTGTTTCTGGTGGAAATAGTATTGGAAAAGTTCACAGTTCCTGTCATTGGAAACAATTACTTGTCCCTCTTTAATTCATATACTGTCACTTTTAGAGGGGGTGGGGGGGGGGGGGAGTACATAAGATTGAGCTGCTCTGGCCACGAGATCTTATCTTCTGTGAGGGCGGCAGGAATCAGTCTCTTCTGCTCGCTTGCTTCACCGTACTCTTGAGACACAACACTGGTCGCTATCTGGACCAAGGAGTATGCTATCAGCCTCTGGATTCAGCAAAACTCAGACCAGGTGCTGCTTTAATAGTTTAGGACCACGGTCCCTGAAACAAGAAGGTTGTACCTCCTACTTCAGAACTAATTTATAATCTATTTCCACACTGACGCACAATACATAACAAACACCGAGTTCAGTATGTAGGCCAACTGTTAGCTTCTCATGTAACAACATTCACCAGTATTCCTCTCCCTAATGGTTACAACGCCTAACAATTTCAGCATTATTTTCTTCCATTCAATAAGATAGGTGTCAGAGTACTATTTGGCAATCCCATGCAGTTTCACTCCTCTTCAACATGTTTTGGTAATGGTGGAGCAATCTCTAGGTTTTGCCTCCTGTGTATTACTGAACCACACACAAACAGACATACATTATCAATTCACATTCAATTTTCATCAAAAAGATATCAAATGTCTAGCTTACCACAATTCATGGAAATAATAAACAAATACGTTGACTGGCGATGAATACGGCACAATTTCGATCTGCCTCTGTCCCAGGCTTTTATTTAGAAAAATATGAGCTGGATCTCAACGCACTGCTTTTCAGTAAGTTTTTTTTCAAAATGTGGCACTGAACTGACGCTCCTAATTGACTATATCAAATGGTCTAACCAATCGGACCATGCTTACAAAAGCATTTGAAAAAAATGTACCCTTCCTACCGTCTCCCTTAACAACCAAAAATAGTATTTACATTTGACTAATCATGTTTCGCCTCACATATTATTCTAGCCAATCACATAGGATGTAACTTGTTGGCCTATTTCCCGTAAAATGGTGGTTTTAAAACATGCCACTGAGCAAATATGATCGGGTGCTGTCTGACACCCTCACTATTTTAGTTTGGCCATAATTTGTTAATTCCTAGACTATTTGCGTAACACTTAACATATTCTTTGTCAGCAAGTCCTAAGGAACCCAAATATATAAATTTAATGGAGCTAAGTTGCTGCGTTCAAAATATGTATTTTCTCCTACCTCCTGTTCACTTCGATACGATGGGGTGTCATCTGTACTGTCAGGATTTCAGACGTAAAACAGTATAATGTCATGTTTCCTAATAAGCATCAAACATGTTTTTTAAAACCTAACCGTGTATTGGTAGTGTTTTTTGTCACTGTTTATTTGAAAAAAAGTTAGTGCTTCATGCCTTTCGCGTTGGGGGTGGCATTATTTTATATCGCGCGACTGCGTGTTAGTGTTGCATGCGTCCCCTCAGTACCTCTCTCTCTCTCTCTCTCTCTCTCTCTATCCTAAGTCCATCTGTCTTTTAGTTTACGTAGAGCATAAATGACATGAATGGAATATTAAATCTAGGTCATTACGCAGTGTGTCTATCTCAAGGTTTTCTAAGAAAGATAGTACTAGTTTTATTTGTAGAACGCGTGTATTGATGCAGTAGGCTTTACTATCAAATGTGAAAGCGTTACAATATGCAGACGAAGTAGAAAAAGGGGGATTTTTGTAAGCCATTGTGACAGCACTGGTCTTTTACCATTCTTCTTTCCTTTTATTGAATTAATTCGTTAGGCTTTTGTCGTGGAATATTCTAATCCACATATATAAATTAAAAGGTAAATGTAAAGCCTAACAAATAAATTTAATAAAAGGAAGAAGAATGGTAAAGAACAGTGCTGTCAAAATGGCTGTACGCAAAATCCCCTTTGTTTTATGCTTCGTCTGCAAATTGTAACGCTTTCACGTTGATAGTAAAAGCCTACTATATTATTACCCGCTTTCTTCAATGAAACGTGTGCTGTATTTCTTGGAAAAACAGTGAGATACGCAAGCTGAACAGTGACCTAATTTTAATATTTCATTCATTCCATTTTATACACAGCGTAACTAAAAGACAGATAAAGCAGGATAGAGAGAAGGGAGAGGCAGAAAGCCGAACGCATGCAAAATTAAACACGCGTCTCGCTATTAATGCCACCCCAACAAGCGTAACGCGATACACAATTACTACTATCACGCGTGTAAGGCCACATGCACTAACTTTTTCGGACGGACAGTGATAAAAACACTAACCTTCCCAGAGTTAGGTTTTTAAATCCTGAAAAACTCTTATTAGAAAAGATGACAATAGATGGGTTTACGTTTGAAAACATTACAGTACCCAGACAGCACATCTTCGAAACAGGAGGTAGAAGAAATTGCATATTTTGAACGCAGCCACTTAGCTCTTTTAAATTTGTATATTTGGGTTCCTTAGGGCTTGCTGACAAAGAATATGTAAAACGTTACGCAAATAGTCTAGGAATTAACAAGTTATAACCAAAATAAAATAGTGGGGATGCCTGACAGCATGAAATCATTTCTGCTCATAAAATTTTTTTATAACGTGTTTAAAAAAAACCTTGCGTACGGAAATAGCCTACCATGTAAACTCCAAATTGATTGGAGCGCAACAAATATAAGACTAAACACGATTGGTCGGACTATAAATACTATCTTTGGTTGTTAGGGGAGACGTAGGAAGGTAAAATTTTTTCAAACACTTGTCGAAACGTGGCTCCATTGGCCAGACTCGCTGATATAATCACTTAGGAACGTTAGTTCGAGACCACTAGTTCAAATAAGCTTGATAAAGCAACAGTGCGTTGAAGCCAGCTCATATTTTTGCTAAATAAAAGCCTGGAACATAAGCAGATGGGAATTTGTGCCAGTATTTGTGCCAGAATTCATTGCTAGTCAACGTATCTGTGTTTATTCTATGAATTGTGGTAAGCTTGAAACATTCAGTATCTTTTAATGAAAATTGAATGTGAATTGTTAATTTATGCCTGTATATATGTGTAGTTCAGTAGCAAACATGATGTAAAGCCTATAATGCTCCAGCCTGAACAGAAGGTGTCGGAGGAAAGTAAAACGGCATGGAATGGCCAAACAGTACACTGACACCTAGATGATTGACTAGAAAGAAATAATGCTGGAAGTGCAGAGGCGTAGTAACCATTAAGGAGGTTAATACTGGTATAAAGTATTTCAGATGAAGCTGACAGTTGGCCTAACGCTCTGAACTCAATGTTTGTGATGTATTGTGCTCAGTGTAAAAAGAGAGTATAAATTAGTTATGAAGTAGAAGGTACATCCTTCTTGTTTTCAGGGACCGTGGTCTTGATGGTATTGAGCAGCACCTGGTCAGAGCTTTGCTGAATCCAGAGTCGGACAGCATACTCCTTGGTCCATTTAGCTATCAGTGAGGTGTCTCCAGAGCCCAGGGGAGAATCGAGCAGAGGAGTCTTTTCCTGCCGCCATCACGCAAGATAAGCTGATGTGGCCAGCTGAGCTCAAAATTATGTACCCCCATCTTAAAATGACCTTGTAAAAATAACATTAAGAGGGGAATTAAATTGTTTTAATATCAGGAACTGAGAACATCTCCAATACTAGTTCCAATAAAGACAAACTATTGAAGTCATGATGACAAATACCAACAGAGCTTGAACAAAACCAAACCAGTATTACCTCATATTACTACTACACAACTGACACACATAGGATACTTTTAATAATATATGTCACTACAATATTCATATTGATAAATTCTGTACATATAACTTGTAATTAAAATTGATTGTGATTCCTGGTTCCATTTGTATTTGAATCAGGACACATATTCATTCATGACAGCACTGAATACATATTGTTATTTGAAAAGTTATCAGTGACTCCTTTAAGATATCCTTTAGAGTGTTATATGTATGTGAGTGTCACAGTGTTGTCAAGTGTGGTGGAATAAATTAAATTGTTTATCTGTCTGTTGTTGTTTTGACTTACACTTCATCATACACATACCCTAGACATATAACGTAGTCATCACACTATTCCAGAATAATTCTGACTGAGGTATACATATGTGGCAGCAAGTAAGGTTATATATAATACACTACTCTTATTAGATACCTTCACAGCTGATCTCAGTCAGTACACTAAGTCCCCTATAAATATTTATAACATCCCACTTCACCATATATATTGGGGTCTCGCTCTTGGGATTTTGAATCTTTCCCTATTAAAAATATTGGGGGTAATTCACTTCAGGGAATATAAGAATTAAAAGGTATCCTTGGGTGGAATTAAATAAGGTTGAGCTCACGGTGCCTGTGTTGTCCATTAGATATATATTTAGAGATTGAATTGTTGGTTAGACATTGTATAAATTTACCTGATAGACAATGGCGGACCTGGCCAAATTTCGATCTGCTGCTGTTCAGACTGCAAAAGAGTTAGGATTAGATGGGCAAGTTATGGTTGCCTATGTCACTACGGAATGTGACAAATTTATTGAACGCGAAGAAAGAAGATTAGAAAAAGAGGCCGAAAGAAAGTTAGAGGCTGAAAGGGAAATTAAGAAGTTACAATTTGAGGCTGAGACTAAGAGGTTGCAGATTGAGGCTGAGGCTAAGAAATTGGAGGCAGAAAGAGAAGACAAAAGATTGGCTGCAGAAAGGGAAGAGAAGAAATTAGCTGCAGAAAGGGAAGAGAAGAAATTAGCTGCAGAAAGGGAAGCAGAAGAAAGAAGATTGACTGCAGAAAGGGAAGCAGAAAAGGAGGAGAAACGATTACAAAGGGAACATGAGTTACGACTAAGGGAGTTTGAGTTTCAAGGCCATGCTCCTGAAAATGGTGCCAGTCCCTTTGCCTCTGATGCCACTGCTAGCCAAGGGCCTCAACCTCAGCTATGAACTTTCATTTAGATCATTTTGTTGAGAAAGACGATGATATAGAGAGCTACCTAAATAGGTATGAACTATTAGCTACCACGTATGGGTTAGAGAGAGAAAGGTGGAGCTTAAAGTTATCTCAGGGACTTCGTGGGGCAGCTTATGAAGTTTTTGCAAAAATGAGCAGAGGTGATCAGGAAAATTATGACATGCTAAAGCAGGCTCTTTTGTTAAGATATGAAAAGAATGCAGAATTTTATAGGAAAAAATTTAGGAATGCTAAACTACTGTCAGGTGAAACCTATCACCAGTTCTCTGCACGAATAGAGACATACTTGGAGAAATGGACTTCTCTGGGGAAAACCCAAGATCTTAAGGAAATGGTCCTTATAGAGCAATTAAGAGAGTCCATGGCTCCAGACCTGAGAAAGTTTCTCATGGAACAAGGTGCAGAGAGGCTGGGTGAGTTGCTAAATGTTGCTGAAAGGTATCAAGCAGCTCAAGCAGAGGTAACAGGTAATAAAAAGAAACAAGTGGATAACTTTAGGGCACCACAGAACTTTAATAAATTTGATCCTAGGGATCAAAACAAAGGTAAGCACCAATTTGATAGGCCACGGTATGAAAATAAAAATAAATTCCCACAATTCGATGAAAGGAAATATGATGAAAGAAAATCTTTCAACCAAGGAAAAAGGTGGTGTAAGAATTGTCAGATGGACAATCATGACACTGACCGTTGCAGAAGGAAACCTGTGTATATGGCAACCCTTCAGGTCAGGTCGACCTCAAGACAGGAGGAGGATATTATGTTGGATACCACTCCAGAAGAGATGAGGAAGGCACAGGCTGGGGATAAAACACTCAAGCCTTGTTTCAGAAAATTGTCAACTTGTCATACAACTCCAGGCAAGGGAGATTTTTACATGAAAAACAAGTTGATGTATAGGAAGACTGGAGCTAGATCCAAAGGTCAGGGACAGCTGGTACTTCCTAAAAGATATAGGGCAGACTTAATAAGGAGCCTACATGTGAAACCAGATGGGGACCATGAGAAGATAGGTACCATCATTCAAAAGGTGGCTCACAATTATTATTGGCCCAAAGCAAGATGGGACATTGAGAATTTTGTAGAAAGGTGTAGCATAGCACATGAGGGAACACCCACAAGTGGGAACATGGATCAGGACCTGGACACGCCACGGGGCAAAATTAGGCCTGATAATAAAAAGAAAAATAGATTTGATAAAGTGGACCAAATGGAATGGGAAGCCCCTTTTCACGGACAAGCTTCACTTAACTGTTTTACAATGGCCACTATGCGGAGAGTGCAAAAAGATGTCTTACCCCAGGATAAGCCGAAAATCCCTCAATCGGACTTAAACAAACTGGAGGAAGAGGATGTAGAGAGGAAATCTCTCATCAAGAATTTTAAGTGGGGAGAAAGCCCCAAAAGAAAAATTGGTAGCGGTCGTTTTGTGAATGATAATTCTGGGAGGAAAAATCATCACTATAAAGCTTCGAGTGGAAGAGACCATACCGGTGCATGGACAAATAGGTCCACACAATTAAAGGTCCATATGTAGCTTTGTTAAGAACGTGGACTGATGAAAAGGCAGAGGAAAACATTACATCTTCATACCAATATGTGAATGAGCTGACCACTCGTTTAAAAACTGGCTGGAAACTTGCCAATGAAAATTTGAAACAAGCCAGGAAGAAACATGCTGCCTATTATAACAGGAAGGCGAAAGACAGAAATTTGGCTGTGGGAGAGAAAGTACTGCTTCTTTTGCCCGGGAGTCAGAATAAGTTACAAATTGGATGGCAGGGTCCATATACAGTTTTAGAGAAGGTGTCTAGAACAAATTATAAGATAGATAAGAAGGGGAAAGAAAAAATCTATCATGTGAATCTCCTGAAGAAATATTTGGAAAGAGAACATCAGGAAGAGACACACTTGTTGACCTTGTCCATCGCCATGGAGATGAAAAAGGAACCACTTTCATCATTTGAATATCCATTACACCCCTGTGAGACAGCAGCACAGGTGAAAATCAGTACACATTTAACGAAAACTCAGAAAGAGAGAGTGCAACAGGTTCTAAATAATCATGCAGAGGTGTTAACAGACCGACCAGGGCATACAAACCTATTGGAATATGATATGAAACTGATAGACCCCACACCTGTCTGTATGAAACCATATTCGATTCCGTTTGCTAAGGAGAAAGCTTTGAAGGAAGAGATAGACTATCTATTGAAGGAAGGAATTATTTCGCACAGTGAATCTTCGTATAGTTCCGGTGTTGTACTCTTAAGGAAGCCCTCTGGAGAACATAGACTCTGTATAGATTACAGGAGACTGAATGCTATTACAGAAGGACAGGTGGATCCATTGCCGGATACAAATCAGCTGTTTGCCAGACTAAATAAAGCTAAATATTTCTCAAAAGTGGATCTGAGTAAAGGATACTATCAGATTCCAGTAAAGCCTGAGGTTAGACCATACCTAGCTTTTAGTACCTCAGAAGGACACTATGAGTTTAATAGATTGCCATTTGGATTGAAGAATGCGCCTAGTGTCTTCTCTAGAATGATGAGAAAATTGTTGGATGTAAACATTTCGGAGGAACGTAATGAATCCCTGAGTTGCCTCTTTGATTGAGGATATTCCGAATGTTTCATACAGGATAATAAGAAGATTATGGGATCCACTACGAAAACTCTGCTATCACCAGGTATATGTTATCTCCTCATAACGTACATTTTGAGGGAAATATAATGTTCTCTGGACATGTCATTGCGCAGACTCAGAGAAGAGAAATGGTGAATACGGGTTGCGAAGCAGCATTAAGACAAGCACTCACACTTGCGGCTGTTCAGTAACATAACCGAAATATATTATTGGTTGTAGAAGTCTGAGGCAGATTTCATGAGTAGTGCCTACTCTGAATGGACCCAACTACATAAAACCATGATAGCACCACAGCAGAGTAAAGTCAAGTTGACTTACATTTATCTATGTGTATATAGAATAAAGGACTGACATGGGATGTCTGTTTTAAGAGGGGAGGTGTCGTGAAATATTCTAATCCACATATATAAATTATCAGGTAAATATAAAGCCTAACAAATAAATTTAATAAAAGGAAGAAGAATGGTAAAGAACAGTGCTGTCACAATGACTGTACTCGAAATCCCCTTTGTTTTATGCTTCGTCTGCAAATTGTAACGCTTTCACGTTGATAGTAAAAGCCTACTATATTATTACCCGCTTTCTTCAATGAAACGTGTGCTGTATTTCTTGGAAAAACATTGAGATACGCAAGCTGAACAATGACCTAATTTTAATATTTCATTCATTCCATTTTATACACAGCGTAACTAAAAGACAGATAAAGCAGGATAGAGAGAAGGGAGAGGCAGAAAGCCGAACGCATGCAAAATTAAACACGCGTCTCGCTATTAATGCCACCCCAACAAGCGTAACGCGATACACAATTACTACTATCACGCGTGTAAGGCCACATGCACTAACTTTTTTCGGACGGACAGTGATAAAAACACTAACCTTCCCAGAGTTAGGTTTTTAAATCCTGAAAAACTCTTATTAGAAAAGATGACAATAGATGGGTTTACGTTTGAAAACATTACAGTACCCAGACAGCACATCTTCGAAACAGGAGGTAGAAGAAATTGCATATTTTGAACGCAGCCACTTAGCTCTTTTAAATTTGTATATTTGGGTTCCTTAGGGCTTGCTGACAAAGAATATGTAAAACGTTACGCAAATAGTCTAGGAATTAACAAGTTATAACCAAAATAAAATAGTGGGGATGCCTGACAGCATGAAATCATTTCTGCTCATAAAATTTTTTTATAACGTGTTTAAAAAAACCTTGCGTACGGAAATAGCCTACCATGTAAACTCCAAATTGATTGGAGCGCAACAAATATAAGACTAAACACGATTGGTCGGACTATAAATACTATCTTTGGTTGTTAGGGGAGACGTAGGAAGGTAAAATTTTTTCAAACACTTGTCGAAACGTGGCTCCATTGGCCAGACTCGCTGATATAATCACTTAGGAGCGTTAGTTCGAGACCACTAGTTCAAATAAGCTTGATAAAGCAACAGTGCGTTGAAGCCAGCTCATATTTTTGCTAAATAAAAGCCTGGAACATAAGCAGATGGGAATTTGTGCCAGTATTTGTGCCAGAATTCATTGCTAGTCAACGTATCTGTGTTTATTCTATGAATTGTGGTAAGCTTGAAACATTCAGTATCTTTTAATGAAAATTGAATGTGAATTGTTAATTTATGCCTGTATATATGTGTAGTTCAGTAGCAAACATGATGTAAAGCCTATAATGCTCCAGCCTGAACAGAAGGTGTCGGAGGAAAGTAAAACGGCATGGAATGGCCAAACAGTACACTGACACCTAGATGATTGACTAGAAAGAAATAATGCTGGAAGTGCAGAGGCGTAGTAACCATTAAGGAGGTTAATACTGGTATAAAGTATTTCAGATGAAGCTGACAGTTGGCCTAACGCTCTGAACTCAATGTTTGTGATGTATTGTGCTCAGTGTAAAAAGAGAGTATAAATTAGTTATGAAGTAGAAGGTACATCCTTCTTGTTTTCAGGGACCGTGGTCTTGATGGTATTGAGCAGCACCTGGTCAGAGCTTTGCTGAATCCAGAGTCGGACAGCATACTCCTTGGTCCATTTAGCTATCAGTGAGGTGTCTCCAGAGCCCAGGGGAGAATCGAGCAGAGGAGTCTTTTCCTGCCGCCATCACGCAAGATAAGCTGATGTGGCCAGCTGAGCTCAAAATTATGTACCCCCATCTTAAAATGACATTGTAAAAATAACATTAAGAGGGGAATTAAATTGTTTTAATATCAGGAACTGAGAACATCTCCAATACTAGTTCCAATAAAGACAAACTATTGAAGTCATGATGACAAATACCAACAGAGCTTGAACAAAACAAAACCAGTATTACCTCATATTACTACTACACAACTGACACACATAGGATACTTTTAATAATATATGTCACTACAATATTCATATTGATAAATTCTGTACATATAACTTGTAATTAAAATTGATTGTGATTCCTGGTTCCCTTTGTATTTGAATCAGGACACATATTCATTCATAACAGCAATGAATACATATTGTTATTTGAAAAGTTATCAGTGACTCCTTTAAGATATCCTTTAGAGTGTTATATGTATGTGAGTGTCACAGTGTTGTCAAGTGTGGTGGAATAAATTAAATTGTTTATCTGTCTGTTGTTGTTATGACTTACACTTCATCATACACATACCCTAGACATACAACGTAGTCATCACACTATTCCAGAATAATTCTGACTGAGGTATACATATGTGGCAGCAAGTAAGGTTATATATAATACACTACTCTTATTAGATATATATATACCTTCACAGCTGATCTCAGTCAGTACACTAAGTCCCCTATACATATTTATAACATCCCACTTCACCACAGCTTTACATTTACTTTTTAATTTATATATGTGGATTTAGAATATTTCACGACAGTAGGGTCTTGGTCAGCTCTGGTTCACTGACCCTGACGCAAGCAGTCTAGCTATGGGTCGCTAACTCCATTCCTCACTGTTGACGTATCTTAGGTCCCTAATGTTATGTATAAAACATAAATAAATAATAATTCTAAAATAATTAACAACCAAAGCCAATTTTATGATAATTTTATTCATTACTGCATTGTCATGTTCTAACGATAGCGCAGTATCGGGAGATGTAACTGCCGTCAAATTAGACAGCCCCCCCCCCCCCCCCCCCCCCCCCCCTTTTTTTTTTTTTTTTTTTTTGGTTGAGTTTTTTGATGGCCGATCAGTTTCCAATGAAATGTAGAGCATTACAGATGACAATCTAATGTGGTTTGAGTTTTTCTCTCGGTTGTGAAACCCCTTTGGAGCACAAAGTTCGAGTTTGGATCGTAGTTTTCAAAAATGAGCAATATCTGTTGACCTGTTTGTATAAGTATATGCTAGGGGTTGTACCAAACAAAAGAAGTATAATCAGTCTCGTAGTTTTAATCATCACAAATAATTTAATCCACACTTTCATATCCCATCTCTTCATAATTGGTAAGTTAGGAAATTCTTGGCCGGGCTATACGGGCCAGGCAGGGCCGGGCCGGGTCTGGTATTGAGACCTTGCTGGCATGTATGTTTGGAGGTAATCAGAAAGTTAAAAAGAACTCCTTTATTTATGTATTTCAACGTGACAATACAGCGTGTAGTTCGGGGGGTGGGGGGGGGGGGGGGAAAGAGGGGGGGGGGGGGGGGGGCCTTTGAAGAAAAGAATTGGATCTGCTCCCCCAGGCAATGTCGTATAAGGCCACTAATAAGACAATGTGCACTAATTGTGCTGGCTTCCTCATCATGTATAAAAATTGTTACACAAACCACTGCTCCAAGAGCATGAGACTGCTTTGTACAGGCTTCGTGCAAGTCGGCCAGCTGCAGCGGTGGTTCCATGCTCCATGGGGAACGAACATGAACATGATAATGATGAATACACCATGTACATGTGTACATGAGAATACCGGCACTTGATGTGCATAATCAACCACCTGACTCATGTTGTAAATACTGTATTTTGCGGAACGTTCATGACATTTTCTCCAAAAAGTTTAAGCGCATACCCGCATGTTTAAGACCTGGTGCATTCTTGCAAATATTCTCATTGTGAAATCCTTTGTTTTTTTAATAATTTTTACATTTTAGAACAAAGTTATCTGTGGTGTCTGTGTAATAATGTTCTTTCATCATAAAATACCATATTGTCAGACGAAATATGAGCCGTTTCTTATTGCATGGAATTTTTTATTCTTTAGTTACTTGAGACGCTCATGTTGGAGCCTTCAACATCTCGTATTTATGCTGTTCTTTTGAACTTAGGTCCCAAGCTTCTGTCCATTCTTCTAATATTACTTATTTAATTGAGACTCTTATATTTGTTCTGCCGTGACCCACATTTAATCGGTTTATTGTGTCTCTACCTTTGTAGGTTTCTTTATATGCTTTTTAGTTTATTTCTACGCCAACATGTGATGGCAGTCACACTATCAGATCTGACATTGCCTGATATTCATTCGTTAACCTTCATCTTTGCAGGAAGCACGGGCTTTCTACAAATGTATGCAAAATGTACGCAAAATTATTTTGTCTTGTGCCATCCGCTTAACTCTATGACTCCGGAACAACTCTCTGAGCGTTGGTCAGATTTGACACCCGTGCCAAAACAACTCTCT
This sequence comes from Oreohelix idahoensis, assembly GCA_024509875.1. Taxonomy (NCBI): domain Eukaryota; kingdom Metazoa; phylum Mollusca; class Gastropoda; order Stylommatophora; family Oreohelicidae; genus Oreohelix; species Oreohelix idahoensis. The sequence goes on from JAMPIV010013873.1 coordinate 691,105, forward strand.
GAGCGTTGTTTTTAGTCTATGATCAGTTAAAATTACGGCACAGGGTGGAAAAAAATTGTGGAGTCAAAGAGATAAGGTCTTTCTGCGTCCTGTATCCTTCTCATTTATGTCATCAGTTCTCTTCTCCCTGTTTCTTTTGGTCTTCCTCTACCTCTCTTACCCTGGAGATTTTGTATGCATGTCATCTTTATATGGCCACCAGCTATGCACAATGCTACAATATACATACGTGGAAGGTTTTGAACCTCTGTCTATGAGACTAATTACACCTTAATTGACTCTTGAAATCATCCACACACTTCCAAGGATTCACCCTGTGGTGAAACATGAGAACCCAGCATTGCACACTAAGCTTGAAAAAGTCACTTGAGCCCTAGACGTAATTCTTTGGCTTTGACCTGGTTGACTGAATGCAGGAGGATCTCACTGTGGATCCAGTGATAGGTAGAGGGAGCTAAGAAGTGGCTCTATTCTTCTTCTTCGTTCGTCCTGAAAAGGACCGTGGTTGCGTTGTGTCTGTTTACAGCGAAGCTACGATATTTGCGCCTTTCGGCCGACACATCCGACTTCAGCACGGCACTTTTTGGGACCGGGTTTGCCTTCCCTCTTCGATCCCTACTCTCTCAGCCTGACTGCAGTGATGCAGTCTGTTTCCAGGACCACCACTTGGAGGTAGAGTAGGGTCTTGGTCAGCTCTGGTTCGCTGACCCTAACGCAAGCAGTCAAGCTATGGGCCAATTGCTTGGGAGGGCCCAGAAACAGAGCACGGTATTTTAGCTCTGCACAGTTGGAGAGCTCCCTTGGATGGCAGTAAATGCACAGTATTGCGCGCGCTTCTTACTCTTAACTAGGGACCAAATGTGACGATACTTTAAATGAAAACCAAGCTTCAGAAACTGGAGCTCATGACTTCAACTCAACACGTTTTGGAATGGCAGAAAAGCCACAGGAAAAGCCTTGATCGACAGTATAGATAATACCAAGGAGTCGTCAACATGGTCTTGGCTGCAAATGAGCGACAACCTCAGCAGTCCTACTTAAACAACAACAACAACCCTGGAGATTTCAGAACAAGGACTGCCTTGTTATGCTTTCAACAGGGTTTTTTTTTTCAATGTGTGTCCTATCTAGCACCAGTATCAGCTTTTCATGTCTTGTTTTACTGGGTACCTGTCTGGTTGTTGTCATCAGTTTCACATTGGTCATCCTCTGGTATATACATATATTTGCCAAAAATAAATCTCACCTATATCTGGTGTCGTTCCTGGGGGTGTTATAATGAGGCTAAGATAGAATGTGAATACTGCTCACTCAGGCATGTCGTAGAAGGCTACTAATATGAGGTTGTACGAGAGACTGACAACCTCATCACGTGAAACAAACTGCCATACGAACCACTGCTACAAGAGCATGTTAATATTTGATGCAGGATTCCTGCAAGGGGGACTAACTCCAAAGGGAACGAAAAGAAAAATGATGACATCTGGTCCATTGCGTTCTTTTACGTCCCTTGGAGTTTGAAATGTTAAAGGTCAGTTTGTTAAAACCGTCAGTTTCTGGAAAGGCTTGACGGAAACAATGTCTTGTGCCTTTAATATTGCCCTTCATCTCAGTCTTTAAAATAGATTCTACCTCCAAGGTTACTGTATGCTCAGTTTCCACGTTGATATTAATATCCCTAATTCTAATTTGTCAACCTCTCCCTTAGAACCATCCGTTTACACAAGGGTTTCTTGTAACTTTTTGTGCTATGCACCCTTTAACTGTTCAATGAAGGTTTTTGGATCCATTTTTTAATGTTGTCCAATTAAGGTTATGAACCCTTGTGATTGTCAGATGAAGGCTGTGGACCCCTTTGATTGTCCATTGAATGCAATGGATACCTTTGATTGCCCAATAAAGGATATGGATCCATTAGATTGTCCAATGAAGGCTGTGGACCCCTTTGATTGTCCAATGAAGGCTATGGACCCTTTTGAATCTCCAATGAAGGCTATGGGCCCCTTTGAATCTCCAATGAAGGCTATGGACCCCTTTGAATCTCCAATGAAGGCAATGGACCCCTTTGAATCTCCAAAAAAGGCTTTGGACCCTTTCTTGGAAAAAACATTTACTCCAAAGTCTAATGGAAAATTTTACATTTTACGTTTTAGGTTATGTTCACTGACCCTTCAGAATCTATTCACTGACCTCTAAGAGGACCGTGGAGCACAGGTTAAGAAACCTCGTAAACTGTAAAGTTTATTCTTTCTAACTTGGTCTATATTTTTCCCTGGATATACGAGTATATACATGTGCTAGTTTCTGTATCAGCTTTCTTATCATATTTCTTCTGCCAGAATTTTTTATGTCAGTGTCTGGCTTTATGAATTCCTGAGGTGTGGCAATTGGTATGTCTAGAAGAATGCCAAAAAAAAAAAAAAAAAAAAATCAAGCTTAAACCCGAAAAAAAGGCAGAAAACAATCTTTCTGATGCGACTCCCATAAATGTAAAACAATGTAGCGTCTGATGTCCCTGCGGTAACCCTCCAGCGCAGCTCCCATACATTAAGTAGTCTGTTGTTTCCCACGATATACAACACCAGTGTTAACTTTTATTGTCTTTTTGCGAGCTGAGAATTGTGGGTTAAAAAATATCTCAACTCTGATTACACTGGCTAACCAAAAAAAAATTTTTTTTTCTTTCTCTAACATTTCTATGTTTTTCTGGTCAATTTTAATGCGCTGTTTTTAAATCTGCAAACCGTTTTTCTCTATCAGGTCGGGATCTCTAGAAATACGCAATTGAAGTTTTTTAACAACGCATACAGTATTACAACATCATTCGTACAAGAAGTATAACAGTTATGTAGGCTTGAATTTCTTTGCAGTCGACTTTCGTCGGTGAATGGCATGTGGTACATCGCGATGAAGCATCCAACAATAATCGGCAAGCATGGTCACACTCCACCGTCCTTGATAACGTGACTCCATTACGGCGATATCTTGATGGAATCGTTCTCCATGTTCATCGCTGACTTCGCCAAGGTTGTCAGGGAAAAAGTCAAGATGCGAATCGAGCAAATGGATTTTGAGGGACATGTTACAGCCCATAATTCTGTATGCATCTATGCACTGCTTAACAATATGCACATAGTCGACAGATTTGTGATTTCCCAGAAAGTTATCGACGATCGATTTGAATGCCATCCATGCGCGAAGTTCACTACCATGTAACAAGTTCTCGAATTGTTTGTCTGCAATAACTTTCCTAATCTGAGGTCCTACAAAGATACCTTCCTTTATCTTTGCATCGCTAACTTGCGGAAACTTTTCTCGAAGATAAGTGAAAGCTTTGCTCGTTTTATCTAACGCTTTTACGAAATTCTTCATGAGCCCCAACTTTATATGTACCGGTGGTAAAATGATGCTGTCTTTGTTAACTAATGGCTCGTGTATTACATTTTTATGCCCGAGCTGCATACGATCCCTGATAGGCCACACCTTTCTTGCATAATGTTCCTGTCTGTTGCGGCTGTCCCATTCACATAGGAAGCAACAAAATTTAGTATACCCAGTCTGCATGCCCGTGAGAATTGCAATGACCTTTAGGTCTCCACAAATCCGCCATTGGTAGTCATTGTACTTTATTTTTGCCAAAAGTATAGCCATATTGTCATAAGTTTCTTTCATATGAACAGAGTAGGCGACTGGAATTGATGAAAATAAATTTCCGTTATGCAATAACACGGCTTTTAGACTAGTCTTGGAAGAGTCGATGAAAAGTCGCCATTCGTTGACTATGTGCTCATGACCGAGGTGCACCATTAGACCGTTTACATCTTTGCAATAGCAAATGTCATCATCCATCTCAAAGTATTGAACAAGTTCTCTGTGTCTATGACGAAATTTAGATATCGGAGTATTGGGCGCTAAAAGATTCCATTCTTTGAGTCGCGAACCGAGTAATTCCGCTTGTCCTTTGGTAAGAGCGAGATCACGTATTAGATCTGAAAGTTCTGAATGGTTAATTAAGTGAACACCATCATTCACCGGTATATAATCCGAGTCAGAATTAGTTTCTAAAGCAGGTAAACTATCACTTTCTGATGGTTCATTCACGTCCAACGGATATTGTTCTGGTGGAACTGGGATCGGACACGTGATTGGATCATGAGGCACTGGTTTCGAAACCGATTCAATATTTGGATAAACCACAGACTTTCTAGTTTTAAAAGTGAAACCATGGATATTTGTCAAGCAGAAGTAACAATCAGTAGCGTGATTTGTCGGTTCACGCCATATTACTGGCACTCCAAAAGGCATCGACTTATGCTTCGGCGATTTTCGTAACCAACCTGCCAATGTATTTGCACAAGTCGAACAAACTGCATTTGGCTTCCAAGATTTATTTGCATCATCAACTTTCGAATCGAAATAAAGTTCATATGCTTTCTTTAGTAATGGTGTAAAGTTTTTCTGGTGAACACGATCGGTAAAATATCCGCACACGTAACAGAACAGATCAGCCGAATTTCTACAACTTCTAGAAGCCATATTTCGCTCAGAATTATTTCAAAATACAGTAACTATTTGAAAAATAGCGTAACATATGTCATGCATCTTTTAGCAGTATAAAAAGTAGAATTATTTTGCATTTTATTAATTTTTAATAAGTTATATAGTAAAAATGAAACGGAGCAAATAACGGTTTCCCAAAAATATATTTATTCACAAATATCTTAAGAACCTGATGTGATAGAGATAAACGGATTTCAAATTTGAAATCAGCGCAAGAAACTGACCTAAGAACACTTATTCTTATATAAGAAAGAAAAATGTTGTTTGTCAGTGTTATGCAATCATTATTTACACAGCTAACAAAAAAAAAAGAGAGAGATTTTGTAAGGAGCGGAGATACAATCATACACACAGAGAAATAGAACTAGAAACAGGAAATAAAAAAAAAAATAAATAAATAAAAAATAAATACACGCAAATGTGTAAAGCGATAAATTCACCCAAGGTTATCAGAAAAAGGAAATAAGTAATGAGTGTGAGTCAGGGAGTATCTAGCAGAAAAATAGAAAGATATGAAGGAGAAAAAGAGAGGTATATCTTTGATTCCACTTTGCTTGGTCGGTGGTCATCCTTCGTACAGTGCCCCAACTCTGGTTCATTCTTTGCATTTTAGCCTCCACAGTCCTCCGCCAAGTTGTTTTTGGTCGGCCTCTCTTTCGTTTTTCTTCAGGGGCCCATAGCATAGCTGTTCTTGTGATGGCATCGGGGTCTCTTCTGAGGACATGGCCAACCCAGCTCCAGCGTCTGCCAGCTATGATGGTGTGCATGTCCTCTTGCTTGCTCCGAGTAAGCAGATCTTCGTTAGTGATGGTATTCGGCCAAAATATCCGGTGAATTTTTCTTAGGCATGTTGTGTGAATAAAGGACTATTTCGACATTTCCTTCTCTGTAACTCTCCAGCTTTCTGCACCATAGAGAAGCACAGAAAGCACACAGCTCTGATATAATCTTAATTTTGTGCTTGTGCTGTTATTGAGAGGACTTCCAGATGTTGTTTAGGCTAAAAAAGGCTGTTCTTGCTTTGTTCATTCTGAAGTTGATGTCTTTGCATGCCCTGCCGTCTGGTGTTACTATGCATCCTATGTATGTGAAGGTGTCTGTCTGTACCAGTTGCTGATTCCTTACTGATATGGGCTCAGGGTTGCTCACATTGAGCGTCATGATCTCTGACTTCTTTAATAGAAGAATGCGTGAAGGCAAACGTACAAGAGGAAGACATCGCTATAAGTGGGAAGATAACATCAAGAGATGGACAGGAAAGAGTCTGTCAGAGTGCGCACTCAAGACAAGAGACAGAAGACGTTGGAGATATATTGCAGCCGACCTTCGATGTGGAGATGACAGGTGATGCTGATAATGATAGTGATATCGTACAAAATGATCACACCAGGAAATTTTAATAATTAATTTAAAATTAATAAAAATGAATGTGTGTAAAGAAAACGCTTTGTTTTTGACAATGGTTTGTTATTTCTGCTATTCAGTATTTGTTCACTTTTGCGATACCGTCTCATTTTTAATTCCTGACTTTGTCTAGTTCCTCCTTCTGTGTCGTGTTTGTGCTTTGCTTCCTATCTGTATTTTTATTCCGCCACGTCACTTCCAGTCCCACAAGGTCTGAACCCTTTTGACCAGCTACTGTGCTGTTTCGGATCTCCCCCATACCAGACAATTTCTTTTAATTTTATTTCATTGTTCAATTATTTCATTTTTGCTGCTTTTAGAAATCTTTGCTTTGCTATTTCGTTCTGTCTTGTTGTGTATTTTTTGCTTGCTTATTTATTGTTATTTTACCTCAGTGTTATCTGCGTTGTGTGTTTCTTTTGAAATATCTGAGTCGCTGATTTTATCTGTTTTTTTTAAAGCATTTTTTTTAGTTCATTTTTTTTTAGTTTCAAACGAGCTACTTATAAGATAACCCATCTTCACAAAAGGCGGCGGGAAAGATACAGAGTTAACGTGCTCAGACTCATTCAGCATCGTTCTCGATTTCTTAAATATCGTGTGAATACTCCCTAGAGGTAGAAGCATCATTATCCTTCTATCTACAACTCTGCCAAAAGTAATCTTGTGTGAAGATAGATACAGGCATCATTTAAGAGAGCTAGCATTCCTGGTAGATCAATGCACCATAAGAAGCGAAAATGGAAAGATATGATGAATGGCTGCTTAAGAAGCATGGATAGCTTTCACCGTAATTGTTGTATTTGTAGCTGATCATATCTCTCCCTCATAGCTGGCAGACGCTGGAGTTGGGTTGGCCACGTCATCAGAAGGGACCCTGATACCATCACAAGAACAGCTATGCTATGGACCCCCGAGGGAAAGCGAAAGAGAGGCCGACCAAAAACATCTTGGCGGAGAACTGTGGAAGCTGAGATGCAAAGAATGAACCACAGTTGGGGCACTGTACGAAGGATGACCGCCGACCGAGCAAAGTAGAACCAATTTGTTGCTGCCCTACAAGACGCCACCAGGCGTGATGGCCGCTGACTGCTTTGACGGTTGGCGGTTATGGATCAAAGAAGAAGAAGAAGAAGATATCTCTTCCTGACACCATCACCAGAGCTGCTATGGAACCCCAGAATGACGGCGAAAGAGAGGCAGACCAAAGACAACCTGGCGGAGTACAGTGGAGGCTGAGATGCAAAGCATGAACCAGAACTGGGGCATGGCACAAAGGATGGCCACCGACCGAGCAAAATGGGGACAGTTTGTTGCTGCCCTACAAGACGCCACAAGGCATGATGGTCACTGACTGATTTCTCAGTCAGGGGCTAAGGATCCAAGAAGAAGAAGAATTTGTAATACTATAAGTAAATACATAATTTATTATATCATTTATAAATATATAAATAATTGTTCATACCATATTTATAATATACTTTTTTTGGAGGTCTGTTTTTCGTTTAGTCCTCGGAGCTTGTTTAAACCCGCCCTCCTGGTGTGGTAGATGTGATGGAAATATTGGGTCGCTCTCTTTCCTATCCGGCCGTATTCAGTTACATTTGCTGTGAGTACTGATTACGTGAAATTTCAATGGTCAATGGTCGACACATTTCTTTCTCTGCTATCAAACAGACATTAGCTGTTTTCGTATAAATATTACACTTCTTTCAGTGATAATTCGTCATATTTGCTTTAAGCTTATGGGCTTTGCTAATATTAGGCACAGGTAAAACCCCAGATTGGCCCGATCAGATTCGCATAGCAACTGAGCGTTGTGTTTACCTAAGGATTGCCGGGAGATAAATTACTCGTCTGCGGACATATTATAGACACGCACTTGACAGACGGAATGTTGTAGTCAGCTTCCGGCAGAATTATTACGAAGTTATAACTTGAGATAAAAGTAAGAAACGCACGGAAATTTCCCTGTGGAAATATTTTGAATTACCCCACAAAAACACACTTTGAAACTATTGGCCAGCATTCGAGATGTAGGAATAAGCAGATTTCTGAATGGGGCCTGGTCTAATAGTAAACAACACGTGCCAGGAAAGAAAGGGGCAATATAACCTGGAACTTTGGTCAGTTTAGAGCACTGTGAAAATTTACTTTGCGCCAGAAGACAACCAGACCTTGCCAGAGTTAAGAATAGTACTAGACCAACCTTGCTGGAGCATATTGAGGACTTATAGCTCAGGAAAACGCTACCATTTTAACACTGAAAATCGGAATCTAAGGAAACTGTAACACAAAGTCAAAAGTGGGAACTTAATGCTAAAATAACAATACCCCGGACCGCGTGTAAGAGGCATAGTCAAGCAGACTTAAAGCTATTTCTCAGAGCCAGCAGTCTGTGTGCCTAAAGATTGGCGTAAGTTGTACATTTTAAATAATATATTTTGCATTATTAACATTTGAACTAATATGTATATAGTGACATGTGAATATTAATATGTGAAAATTGCTAGTGGATGTCCAAGTCATTTGAGGCTGGCAACCTCAACATATCGAATGATTTCATGAACCACCACTGCCAGGGTTGGTAACTGCTTTATTGTGAGTTTATTACAGAGAACCGAAAGCAGAGGTAGTCCCAAGTCCCATAAGGAGCAGGGAGTGAATGATGAAAGAAAGATTGTACATAATCTATATTATTAACATTTTCAACAATACACGTAAGCAAAGCTATATAATAATAAGAGGAAATTCACTGAATTAGCTCAGCTGGGGGCTTGTACGAGCTAAAGTTATAATACACAATCCTTCACAAAAGTTGACGGCAGACACTAGAGTTAACGTGCTCAGCCAATGCAACATTGTTCTCGTTTGTCTGAATATCTTGTGAACATTCCCTAGAGGTAGAAGCATCATTATCCTTCTATCTACAACTCTGCCAAGAGTAATCGTGTGCAAAGGTAGACACCTTTGAAGACCCACATCAGTTACTCTTGAGTTTTGGCCACTGTTGGACCACTACTGGAGAACTAAGGGGAGGTAACCCGTGACAGTAGATTCCATCCGTTCCGTGTACGCACGTCCCCTAATATTTCTACTCTTCCCACAGGCCAAATTACTACAACATATTTAACTATTAGTCCGGCGTAGTCCCGGGGGGGGGGGGGGGGGGGGGGGAGGAATGGGGAAATAAAGAATACTGCTTCCCTGTGCAAATCGTAAGAGGCTACTTGCATGAGGTTGTGCATGAGGTTGTGCATGAGGTTGTACATGAGGTTGTGTAAGAGGTTGTGCATGAGGTTGTACATGAGGTTGTGCATGAGGTTGTGCATGAGGTTGTGCATGAGGTTGTGTAAGAGGTTGTGCATGAGGTTGTGTATAAGGTTGTGTAAGAGGTTGTGCATGAGGTTGTGTAAGAGGTTGTGCATGAGGTTGTGTAAGAGGTTGTGCATGAGGTTGTGTAAGAGGTTGTGCATGAGGTTGTGTAAGAGGTTGTGCATGAGGTTGTGCATGAGGTTGTGCATGAGGTTGTGCAAGAGGTTGTGCATGAGGTTGTGCATGAGGTTGTACATGAGGTTATACATGAGGTTGTACATGAGGTTGTACATGAGGTTGTGTAAGAGGTTGTGCATGAGGTTGTGCATGAGGTTGTGCATGAGGTTGTGTAAGAGGTTGTGCATGAGGTTGTGCATGAGGTTGTGCATGAGGCTGTGCATGAGGTTGTGCATGAGGTTGTGCATGAGGCTGTGCATGAGGTTGTGCATGAGGTTGTGCATGAGGTTGTGCATGAGGTTGTGCATGAGGTTGTGCATGAGGTTGTGCATGAGGTTGTGCATGAGGTTGTGCATGAGGCTGTGCATGAGGTTGTGCATGAGGTTGTGCATGAGGCTGTGCATGAGGTTGTGCATGAGGTTGTGCATGAGGTTGTGCATGAGGTTGTGCATGAGGCTGTGCATGAGGTTGTGCATGAGGTTGTGCATGAGGCTGTGCATGAGGTTGTGCATGAGGCTGTGCATGAGGTTGTGCATGAGGTTGTGCATGAGGTTGTGCATGAGGTTGTGCATGAGGTTGTGCATGAGGTTGTGCATGAGGTTGTGCATGAGGTTGTGCATGAGGTTGTGCATGAGGTTGTGCATGAGGTTGTGCATGAGGTTGTGCATGAGGTTGTGCATGAGGCTGTGCATGAGGTTGTGCATGAGGTTGTGCATGAGGTTGTGCATGAGGCTGTGCATGAGGTTGTGCATGAGGTTGTGCATGAGGCTGTGCATGAGGTTGTGCATGAGGTTGTACATGAGGTTGTGCATGAGGCTGTGCATGAGGTTGTGCATGAGGTTGTGCATGAGGTTGTGCATGAGGTTGTGCATGAGGTTGTGCATGAGGTTGTGCATGAGGTTGTGCATGAGGTTGTGCATGAGGTTGTACATGAGGTTATACATGAGGTTGTACATGAGGTTGTACATGAGGTTGTGTAAGAGGTTGTGCATGAGGTTGTGCATGAGGTTGTGCATGAGGTTGTGTAAGAGGTTGTGCATGAGGTTGTGCATGAGGTTGTGCATGAGGCTGTGCATGAGGTTGTGCATGAGGTTGTGCATGAGGCTGTGCATGAGGTTTTGCATGAGGTTGTGCATGAGGTTGTGCATGAGGTTGTGCATGAGGCTGTGCATGAGGTTGTGCATGAGGTTGTGCATGAGGCTGTGCATGAGGTTGTGCATGAGGTTGTGCATGAGGTTGTGCATGAGGTTGTGCATGAGGTTGTGCATGAGGCTGTGCATGAGGTTGTGCATGAGGTTGTGCATGAGGCTGTGCATGAGGTTTGCATGAGGTTGTGCATGAGGTTGTGCATGAGGCTGTGCATGAGGTTGTGCATGAGGTTGTGCATGAGGCTGTGCATGAGGTTGTGCATGAGGTTGTACATGAGGTTGTGCATGAGGCTGTGCATGAGGTTGTGCATGAGGTTGTGCATGAGGTTGTGCATGAGGTTGTGCATGAGGCTGTGCATGAGGTTGTGCATGAGGTTGTGCATGAGGCTGTGCATGAGGTTGTGCATGAGGTTGTGCATGAGGTTGTGCATGAGGTTTTGCATGAGGCTGTGCATGAGGTTGGCTACATCATCATGTAAAATAGATTATCACAGAAACTACCACTACAAGAACATAAATGCTTTGATACAGGCTCCTTGCAAGGGGATCAGCCGTAGTGATTGTTCTATGCTCCTCCATAAGGAGGCCACAGGGAAATTGATGGATTTTTCTAGTAGCTAGTGGGGACGTTATTCAGTTTGACGCTTTAATGTATATGTTATACTTCTTCTTAGACCCATTACTTTCTATCGCGAAGAGACGCAGGATGAGTCGATTATTGGTTTCTGATTCAGTGCACTAAATGAGGCATGGTGTATATTTTTTAAGATGCATTGTCTCCTACAACGTTCTGTATTCCTAGTGTTTAATTTTTTTTTTTTTTACATGCCTGTTCTATTGGTTTACAGAGTCAATGGGGTGGGGGGGAGGGGGTCAAACATGAAGGCTGCAGCAACTGGGCTCGAGTCTATTGAGGTGACACGTCAAACTAAAATATTATTTAAATCCACTTCAAGGATTTGTTAAAACAATTAACCTAGGGGTCTTGTTCTGCTTGTCTTCTGACCTATTGGTTGATAGCGGAATACCCTCACAAGCAGGGCCGGATTAAGCCAAGAAAGGTCTCTGGGCTTTTTGATTTTTGCGAGACCCTTCACCTGATAGGCAAAAGTTTTCATCTTTTTGTCAAACCCCTCATGATGATGATAATATACTGAAGCACATTAAAAACGCACCACTATTACGAGTTATATACTGATGCCGAGAAGCTGGAAAAAAAGTGTGGGAATGGATTTTCCCCGTGTTTGTCATGAGGTAGGGAGCGAATGGCTGATGGAATGGAAAGTGCATGATTCAACCCACGGCTTTGTGTACAGACTACATGAAAACAATGAAAGTTACATGTGCAACACGATTCCCAACAGCTATGACCCTGAACATGTGTACGCGTTGTGGTAGTATACTCGGTATAAAAAGACCGTTGAGACAAAACACCCAGTACATGTGCTTGAAATGTCACGACTATCTGAAAACGACCGCCAACGAGCCATTGGTATTTTGGAGACTGGAATGAGCTCGCGGGCCATTGCCAGAAGGAATTGCCACCACAGCAATACTGTACGTCTCAATGAACGTTACGGAACCACTGGCAGTGCCCGGGATAGACTTCGGAGTGGCCAACCACGAGTTACTACCCCTGCGCAAGATCGTCATATTGTGCTGAGTCACCTAAGGAATCGTTCTCTCCCGGCAAGTCAAACAGCAAGAGCAATAGTTGGTAGACGTGGGCAAGTCTCTCGAATGACAGTCATACGACGACTCAGAGATACAGGCCTTACTGCAAGACGACCTTATGTTGGGCCAAACTTGACTCACAGACATCGTCAGCAGCGCCTGCAATGGGCAGAGCAACATTTCAGATGGACTAGACTGCAGTGGAATGCTGTCCTATTCATAGACGAGAGCAGATTCAACATATCCTTTGCTGATGGACGTATGCGGATTTGGCGACGGTGTGGAGAGCGCTTTGCAGATTGCTGTGTTCGTCAGCACAACCGATTTGGAGGTGGCAGTATTCACATTTGGGGAGGATTCAGTTTTCACCATCGCTTGCCTCTTCACGTCTTCCGTGGAAAAGTTAATGCTGTGACATATCGAGATGAGGTTCTGGATGCATTGGTTGCTCCTGCGTTCACAAATTATCCAGACTTGCAGCTTCTCCAGCAGGATAACGCACGTGCGCACACCGCATGCATTACGCAGCAATATCTACAGCAGCAGAACATTGTGACGATTGATTGGCCTGCCCTATCACCAGACATGTCCCCTATAGAACATCTGTGGGACGAGCTTGGACGCAGAGTCTACAGGCAAGGTTCTCCAGCTAATCTGCAACAGCTCGAAGCTGCTCTTACACGTGAATGGGACTTGAATCCCCGGAATTTCCTTCAGAGACTTGTGCGTTCCATGCGGAGCCGCTGCCAAGCTTGTTTGCAAGCACACGGTGGACATACCAGATACTGAGGATAGTGTGAATGAATTTTTTTATTGGTTGCATTTTTGGTTTTCTCCCTTGTCTGCACAGAATGCAATGAATTTCATAACAATCAAATGTACAAAACTGGTGTGTTAGTTTGTCAGCAATGCTTACCTCTTATTAGTAATTATTTTTTTTATTAATGTTAATTAGTATTTTTTTTATTATTATTAAGCTAAACACAATAAACAAACTTTATTGAAAATGCAATGCATTTTTTTAACTTATGCACGGGCCCCCAAAAGCTCCGGGCCCCCAAAAGCTCCAGGCCCCCAAAAGCTCCGGGCCCCCAAGAGCTTCGGGCCCCCATGCTTCAGCCTACTTAGCCTAATGGATATTCCGGCTCTGCTCACAAGATATCCAGTCCAAATGATGCTTTGTTTCTCAAATTTTTTCAGCGGCTCTGTTGCTGTCGTCTTCCTGCGATATGAGAGCATCTCAGCTAGTCTTATGGTGTCCCTACTGTTATTAGTTCTAAGATATATCATTTTATAAGTGGCGATTTTTTTTTCTTGTCTTTGTTTATGCCTAGATTTGATGCTGACAGTACAATGTGCGGTAAAATATCATATTTATCTTTCGTTTCACTGTAAACATTGAATCTTTAGATGCTTAAAAATACGGATCATATGTTTGAAAGCCCTACGATTGGGAGGGGTTGGGGGGGGAAGAACCAGCAAGACCATTTGGCCCGGTTTCACCTCACATTGGAAGGGACCTTACCTCAGCTAGGAATGCATGATTCTTCACTTTTTAACCCCGCTTCCCAAATGAGGGGCCCCTCACAATATGAAATAGCCCAGACCTCCTCCGAGTTCTCAGACGGCCGGACTATATATTACTTTATTGGCTTGGTTGACTTTCATTTGCGCCACTATTAATTTCATTCACCTCATTTAAAACTAAGTTCCTCTAAATGTACTCCAACCTGATACGCAACAATTTAAACAAAATAAAGCCAGACATGATAAGCCAAATCTCCCGTTATCTCGCTGTAATCTTTTTGCGCTACATGTGCCGCAGTTGCGCAATCCAACCTGGCGTTCGTCTCATTAATTCACTGATAAATGGCAAACGTGGGAGGGAAAAGGTTCAGCATCGCCACAACCTGTCTCTCGCTATTCGCCAGATTGATGTTCTCCTGCATTGCGTCTTAAAGACAACAACCAGCATGCCGAGTTCGACAAGAATAAAGAAAAGTTTGCCTTAGTGTAGTCTAGCACAGGGGTCGGAAACCAGTCGATGGTGCTTTACCGATAGAACACATGGAATTGTTTCGTAGGTATTTAGGTGACCTGGGGGAGAGAAAATTGTTAAGCTAAGGAAATTTCTAATTAACCCTCTCCGAAAATCATTTCAAAGCCCAGTGTCCCAATTATTTAAAGGTACAAGGCAACCATCACTTGTGTCAACAGTAATGCCTAGAGACGTGTTAAAACTATTTATTTTACATCATTCCCCCTGACTTTGTAGAAATGATTTTTATTAAGGTAAATTTTTAGAAAGCTCAGTGTTTCAATGTAGATCTCTACAGCTCCTGTGTAGCCTTCTGTTATTTGTTTACTTAAGTCTTTCTAATTGCTTCAGAAAGCAACTGTTTCAAGAGTGCATGAATGCTTTCGATGCAGGCTTGCTGTAAGAGGATCAGCTGCAATGATGGCTCTATGCTCCATGAGGAGCAAACGGGAAATGATGATGATGATTATGATGATATAACTGTGTTATGATGATTATTATGATGATATAACTGTGTTATGATGATGATTATTATGATGATATAACTGTGTTATGATGATTATTATGATGATATAACTGTGTTATGATGATGATATGTTTGTGTTATGATGCTGTTAGTACCGCTTTCAGATATCATAGTTTCAGGCCGAAAACCATCGCCAATCAAGAACTGATAATTCGGAGACACCGAGAAGGCATGCGCACCATCATAGCGGGTAGACGTTGGAATTGGTTTTGTCACATCCTTAGAAAAGACCCTGACATCATCACCAGAACTACCATTCTATGGACTCCAGAACGAAAGCGAAAGCTAGGCTAGCCAAAAGCTACCTGGCGGAGAACTGTGGAGACTTAGATGCAAAGCATGGAACCAGAGCTGCGGCACAACACGAAAGATGGCTGTCGACCGAGCAAAGTGGAGACAGTTTGTTGCCGCCCTACAAGACTCCACCAGGCGTGATGGTCACTGATTGCTTTGTCAGTCAGCGGACAAGAACCAAAGAAGATGATGGTGGTGATGTAACTGTTTTAAGATGTTGTGTCTAAGATATGACACTCAGCGTATACATAGTATTAAGGCAGTGTTTGCATACATTTTTCGGGTCACTGCCAGCGCCCCCTCCATTTCCCTGCATCACATAAAAAATATTAAGAATAGTAGAAAAGACCAACTGCTAATTCCAAACAGTGACAACTAATTTCTCTCTTTGTTTAATCTTAATATAAAGCTATAAATAATAGTGTTTGACAAAGTATTGACAACAGACAAAGTAAAGACCAAACCAGAAATTGAAATTGATAACGAAGAACTGGAGGGTGTTAATGAATTCGAATACTTAAAATCAATCATCAACAGCTCTGGCGACTGTGCAGTAGAAATTAAAAGAAGACTTGCAATTGCTTCACATAAACTAATACAGATGAAAAACCTATGGCAAGGCACTTGCAAAGAAACAAAGTTACAACTGATCAGAGCATGTTCCCAGTAGCAACATACGGCTGCGAGACTTGGACACTCAATAAAACAGTTGCAAAAAAGGTTACATCCTTCGAAATGAAATGATACAGAATGATGTTGAGAATACCCTGGACAGAAAAAAGACCAACAGAGAAGTACTTCACTCACTAAACGTAGAGGAAAATTGGCTCCTAAATACCATCACAATAAGGAAGCTGACATTTTTCGGTCATATAAAAAAACATTATAGTCTGGAAAAAATAGTGATGGTCCCTGGAAATAGGGGAAGGGGTCGACCTAGACGACGGTGGACCCATCACAGAGAGTTTGAACTTGTCTTTGGTTGATGCAGGTCGACTTGCCCAGATGTGGTGAAGTGGGATGTTATAAATACTTATAGGGAACTTAGTGTACTGACTGAGATCAGCTGTGAAGGTATCTATATCTATTAAGAGTAGTGTATTATAGATAACCTTACTTGCTACCACATATCTATATATCTCAGTCAGAATTATTCTGGAATAGTGTGATGCTACGTTATGGGTCTAGGGTATGAGTATGGTGAAGTGTAAGTCACAACAACAGACAGATAAACAATTTAATTTAATCCACTACTCTTGACAACACTGTGACACTCACATACATATAACACTCTACAAAGATATCTTAAAAGAGTCACTGATAAACTTTCAAATAACAATATGTATTCATTACTGGCATGAATGAATATGTGTCCTGATTCAACTACAAGGGAACCAGGAATCACAATCAATTTAAATTACAAGTTATGTACAGAATGTATTTAATATGAATATTGTAGTGACATATATTATTACAAATGTTCTATGTGTGTCAGTTGTGTAGTAGTAAAATGAGGTAATACTGGTTTTGTTTTGTTCAAGCTCTGTTGGTATTTGTCATCATGACTTCAATAGTTTGTCTTTAGGGACTAGTATTGGAGATGTTCACAGTTCCTGATTTTAAGACAAGTAAATTCCCCTCTTAATGTTAATTTTACAAATTCAGTTCAAGATGAGGGGACATAATGTTGAGCTCAGCTGGCCAAGTTAGCTTATCTGGCGTGATGGCGGCAGGAAAGGACTCCTCTGCTCGAATTCTCCTCTGGGCTCTGGAGACACCTCACTGATAGCTAAAAGGACCAAGGAGTATGCTGTCCGACACTGGATTCAGCAAAGCTCTGACCAGGTGCTGCTCAGTACCATCAAGACCACGGTCCCTGAAATCAAGAAGGATGTACCTTCTACTTCATAACTAACTTAAACTCTCTTGTTACATTGATCACAACACAGCACAAACATTGAGTTCAGAGTATTAGGCCAACTGTCAGCTTCATTTGAAATACTTTATTCCAGTATTACCCTTCTTAATGGTTACTACGCCTCTGCACTTCCAGCATTATTTCTTTCTAGTCAATCATCCAGGTGTCAGTGTACTGTTTGGCCATTCCATGCCGTTTTACTTCTCTCCGACACCCTCTGTTCAGGCTGGAGCATTACAGGCTTTACCTCACGTTGGCCACTGAACTACACATATATATACAGGCATAAATCAACAATTCACATTCAATTTTCATTAAAAGATATTGAATGGTTCAAGCTTACCACAATTCATACGAATAAACACAGATACGTTGATTAGCAATGAATTCTGGCACAAACTGGCACAAATTCCCATCTGCTTATCTTCCAGGCTTTTATTTAGCAAAATATATGCTGGCTTCAACGCACTGATGCTTTATCAAGCTATTTTAAACAAGTGGTTTCGAACTAACGCTCCCAAGTGTGTATATCAGCGAGTCTGACCAATGAGCCCCGTTTCGACAAGTGTTTGAAAAAATGTTACCTTTCCCCGTTTCCCCTAACAACCAAGATAGTATTTATAGCCCGACCAATCGTGGTTAGGCTTTCATTTGTTGCGCTCCAATCAATTTGGAGTTTACATGGTAGGCTATTTCTGTAACGTAAATTTTTTTCAAACACGTTAAAAAAAAATCTTATGAGCAGAAATGATTTTATGCTGTCAGGCACCCCCAATATTTTATTTTGGGTATAATTTATTAATTCCTGGACTATTTGCGTAACGTTTTACATATTATTTGTCAGCAAGCCCTAAGGAACCCAAAAATACAAATTTAAAGGAGCTACGTGGCTGCATTCAAAATATGCAATTTCTTCTACCTCCTGTTTCGAAGATGTGCTGTCTGGGTACTGTTATGTTCTCAACCGTAAACCCATCTAATGTTATCTTTTCTAATAAGAGTTTTTTATGATTTATAAACCTAACTCTGGGAAAGGGTAGTGTATTTTATCACTGTCCGTCTGAAAAAAAATTTAGTGCATGTAGACTTACACGCGTGATGCATGCGTTCCTGATTTTCAGCCCTCCCCTCTCTCTTTATCCTTTTGTCCATCTGTTCGTTCGTTTTGGTAACGCAGTATAATTAATGTTAGGATTAATTTAGGTCATTACGCAGTACGTCTCAATGTTTTTCTTAGAAATGCAGCACACGTTTCATTGAAGAAGGCGGGTAATAATACAGTAAGCTTTTATATCAACGTGAAAGCGTTACAATTTGCAGACGAAGCAGAAAACAAGGGGGATTTCGAGTACATTCTTTGTGACAGCACTGTTATTTTACCATTGCTCTTCTCTTTATTAATTTTATTTGTTAGGCTTCATATTTACCTAATAATTTATATATGTGGATTAGAATATTTCATGACACCTCCCCTCTTAAAACAGACATTATATGTCAGTCCTTTATTCTATATACACATAGAGAAATTTATTATTATTTCTGGGGTTTACGGTGATTCTCATCACACGGATGGCGGCTTAAAAAATCAGCTCCCAAATTGGTTTTTCCAGATATATACTCAATGCTAAAATTATATGGAGCCAGAAGCAAAGACCATCGGAGTAACCTAGAGTTCTCATGCTTAGCCTGTGCTAAAAACGATAAAGGTTTGTGATCTGTTTGCAACTTAAATGCCTTCCCATATAGATAAATATTGAATTTCTTTATCGCCCATATTACTGCAAGACATTCTTTTTCGCTAGTTGAGTAGTTGATTTCAGCTTTATTCAACTTTCTGCTAGCATATGCCACTGGGCTTAATTCCCCATCCAATGCATCTGATTTCTGTAGAAGAGTTGCACCCAGCCCAATATTACTTGCATCCGTCCTTACTATGAATTCTTGACTTAAGTCAGGTAATTTCAAAATGGGTTTACTTGTGAGCTTTTCCTTCAACTCTTGGTAAGTCATTTCACATTGTGGAGTCCATGTAATGCGATCTGGATGTCCTTTACGTGTCAATTCAGTTAACGGTGCACATATGGAATTAAAGTTTTTGATATACTTCTGGTAGAAACCACATAAGGAGACAAAGGATCTCACGTCCTTCTTGGTTTGTGGTCTCGGGGCTTTCTGTAGTTTCTCTAAATTCTTTGGGTCAGGGGTCATGTTTCCCTGATAAACTGTGTGTCCCAAAAATTCCAATTCTTTACATCCAACGCAACATTTGGTTGGTCGGGCTGTTAAATTTGCCTCCCTAAGTCGATCAAACAGCATGTTCAGAGAGTCAATGTGTTCCTCAAATGTTTCTGTTGCTATAAGGATATCATCCATAAAATTTGTTATACAGGGATTATTCAGAGGATCCAATAATTTTCTCATCATTCTAGAGAAGACACTAGGCGCATTCTTCAATCCAAATGGCAATCTATTAAACTCATAGTGTCCTTCTGAGGTACTAAAAGCTAGGTATGGTCTAACCTCAGGCTTTACTGGAATCTGATAGTATCCTTTACTCAGATCCACTTTTGAGAAATATTTAGCTTTATTTAGTCTGGCAAACAGCTGATTTGTATCCGGCAATGGATCCACCTGTCCTTCTGTAATAGCATTCAGTCTCCTGTAATCTATACAGAGTCTATGTTCTCCAGAGGGCTTCCTTAAGAGTACCACCCCGGAACTATACGAAGACTCACTGTGCGAAATAATTCCTTCCTTCAACAGATAGTCTATCTCTTCCTTCAAAGCTTTTTCCTTAGCAAACGGAATCGAATATGGTTTCATACAGACAGGTGTGGAGTCTATGAGTTTCATATCATATTCCAATAGGTTTGTATGCCCTGGTCGGTCTGTTAACACCTCTGCATGATTATTTAGAACCTGTTGCACTCTCTCTTTCTGAGTTTTCGTTAAATGTGTACTGATTTTCACCTGTGCTGCTGTCGCACAGGGGTGTAATGGATATTCAAATGATGAAAGTGGTTCCTTTTTCATCTCCATGGCGATGGACAAGGTCAACAAGTGTGTCTCTTCCTGATGTTCTCTTTCCAAATATTTCTTCAGGAGATTCACATGATAGATTTTTTCTTTCCCCTTCTTATCTATCTTATAATTTGTTCTAGACACCTTCTCTAGAACTGTATATTGACCCTGCCATCCAATTTGTAACTTATTCTGACTCCCAGGCAAAAGAAGCAGTACTTTCTCTCCCACAGCCAAATTTCTGTCTTTCGCCTTCCTGTTATAATAGGCAGCATGTTTCTTCCTGGCTTGTTTCAAATTTTCATTGGCAAGTTTCCAGCCAGTTTTCAACCGAGTGGTCAGCTCATTCACATATTGGTATGAAGATGTAATGTTTTCCTCTGCCTTTTCATCAGTCCACGTTCTTAACATAGCTTCGAGTGGACCTTTTATTGGCCTTCCAAACAATAATGTTGCCGGGGCCATACCGGTTGAACTATGGGGTACCTCCCGATAAGCAAAGAGGGCGGCGTGCAGGTACTGGTCCCATGTATCTGGTTTTTCGTGTGCCAACTTTCTCAGGATCGACATTAATGTGCCGTTAAATCTTTCCACTTGGCCGTTCCCTTGGGGATGATACACACTACAATGGAAGTGTTTGGCCTGGAAGATCCTGAAAACTTCTTCAGTTAGTTTCCCCTTGAACTGAGAGCCATTATCAGTCAAGATTTGATTGGGAAAGCCTAACCTTGTGAAAATTGTGAGCAATGCCTCTGCCACATGTTTTGAAGCAATCGATGACAGGGCTACTGCCTCTCCCCACATAGAACAAGTGTCCACCAGAGTCAGAATGTAGCTGTTCCTTCTCTTGGTTCGGGTGAGAGGTCCCACAAGATCCACGGCAACTCTCTCAAAGGGTGTTCCCACTATGGGCATTTCCCCCAGAGTTGCTGGTGCAGTCCAATGTTTAGGTGCTACTCGTTGGCACTCTGGACAGGATTTTACATATCGTTTGATATCTTCAGTTATTCCTGGCCAGAAATAGTGACAAGCTATTCGCTGTCCTGTTGCGCTGATTCCCATATGACCACTGAAGGGAATCGCATGCCCTAGTTCCAACACTTTAGTCCTATATGAAGTGGGAAGGACCAGCTGTCCGTGACCATTGGATTCAGATCCAGCCTTCCTATATATCAATTTGTTCTTCATATAAAACTCTCCCTTGCCTGGAGGTGTATGAGATTTGGGCAACTTCTTGAAACATGGCTTGAGTGTTTTGTCCTCAGCCTGTGCCTTCCTCATCTCATCTGGGTGAGTATTTATGGGATTATCCTCCTCCTTCTTTGTCTGTGATCTGGTCTGCACTGTTGCCAATATCACAGGTCTCTTGGGATTCCCCAAGAAGACATATCTACACCCCAATATTAGAGGGTAGATTGGCTCATTTATCACTGCTGCTTTTATGATTCCTTCCACATATCGCGTTTTCACTTTTATTCGGGCGACGGGAAGTGTCATGGTAGCTACATCCTTGGTTGCAGTTTGAATCTCCACTGTTTCTGTGGTGTATTGATCGGCCTGCACCAGGTGAGAACTCACAACGGAATCGTAATCTAAACCGGTATCATATAAACATCTTATAGTGACACCATTACAAATGACATCTTCACACACTGGGGGGTGGTATGGTTCCTGTAATTCTTCAGGTTTGCCCTTCTTTTCCTTTTTCCCCGATGTCATAGCAGCTAAATGAGGAGGTTTCCTTCTACAATGGTCAGTGTCATGATTGTTCATCTTACAATTTTTACACCACCTTTTTCCTTGGTTGAAAGATTTTCTTTCATCATATTTCCTTTCATCGAATTGTGGGAATTTATTTTTATTGTCATACCGTGGCCTATCAAATTGGTGCTTACCTTTATTTTGATCCCTAGGATCAAATTTATTAAAGTTCTGTGGTGCCCTAAAGTTATCCACCTGTTTCTTTTTATTACCTGTTACCTCTGCTTGAGCTGCTTGATACCTTTCAGCAACATTTAGCAACTCACCCAGCCTCTCTGCACCTTGTTCCATGAGAAACTTTCTCAGGTCTGGAGCCATGGACTCTCTTAGTTGCTCTATAAGGACCATTTCCTTAAGATCTTGGGTTTTCCCCAGAGAAGTCCATTTCTCCAAGTATGTCTCGATTCGTGCAGAGAACTGGTGATAGGTTTCACCTGACAGTAGTTTAGCATTCCTAAATTTTTTCCTGTAAAACTCTGCATTCTTTTCATACCTTAACAAAAGAGCCTGCTTTAGCATGTCATAATTTTCCTGATCACCTCTGCTCATTTTTGCAAAAACTTCATAAGCTGCCCCACGAAGTCCCTGAGATAACTTTAAGCTCCACCTTTCTCTCTCTAACCCATACGTGGTAGCTAATAGTTCGTACCTATTTATATAGCTCTCAATATCATCGTCTTTCTCAACAAAATGATCTAAATGAAAGTTCATAGCTGAGGTCGAGGCTCCCTGAGTAACCGTAGCATCAGAGGCAAAGGGACTGGCACCATTTTCAGGAGCATGGCCTTGAAACTCAAACTCCCTTAGTCGTAACTCATGTTCCCTTTGTAATCTCTTCTCCTCCTTTTCTGCTTCCCTCTCTGCAGCTAATCTCTTCTCTTCTCTTTCTGCAGCTAATTTCTTCTCTTCTCTTTCTGCAGCTAATCTTTTGTCTTCTCTTTCTGCTTCCAATTTCTTAGCCTCTTTGTCAGCCTCAATCTGCAACCTCTTAGTCTCAGCCTCAGCTTGCAACCTTCTTAATTTCCCTTTCAGCCTCTAACCTTCTTTCGGCTTCTTTTTTCTAATCTTCTTTCTTCGCGTTCAATAAATTTGTCACATTCCGTTGTGACATAGGCAACCATAACTTGCCCATCTAATCCTAACTCTTTTGCAGTCTGAACCGCAGCAGATCGAAATTTGGCCAGGTCCGCCATTGTCTATCAGGTAAATTTTTATAATGTCTACCCAACAATTCAATTTCTAACTATATATCTAATGGACAACACAGGCACCGTGAGCTCAACCTTATTTAATTCCACCCAAGGATACCTTTTAATTCTTATATTCCCTGAAGTGAATTACCCCCAATATTTTTAATAGTTAAAGATTCAAAATCCCAAGAGCGAGACCCCAATATATGTGGTGAAGTGGGATGTTATAAATACTTATAGGGAACTTAGTGTACTGACTGAGATCAGCTGTGAAGGTATCTATATCTATTAAGAGTAGTGTATTATAGATAACCTTACTTGCTACCACATATCTATATATCTCAGTCAGAATTATTCTGGAATAGTGTGATGCTACGTTATGTGTCTAGGGTATGAGTATGGTGAAGTGTAAGTCACAACAACAGACAGATAAACAATTTAATTTAATCCACTACTCTTGACAACACTGTGACACTCACATACATATAACACTCTACAAAGATATCTTAAAAGAGTCACTGATAAACTTTCAAATAACAATATGTATTCATTACTGGCATGAATGAATATGTGTCCTGATTCAACTACAAGGGAACCAGGAATCACAATCAATTTAAATTACAAGTTATGTACAGAATGTATTTAATATGAATATTGTAGTGACATATATTATTACAAATGTTCTATGTGTGTCAGTTGTGTAGTAGTAAAATGAGGTAATACTGGTTTTGTTTTGTTCAAGCTCTGTTGGTATTTGTCATCATGACTTCAATAGTTTGTCTTTAGGGACTAGTATTGGAGATGTTCACAGTTCCTGATTTTAAGACAAGTAAATTCCCCTCTTAATGTTAATTTTACAAATTCAGTTCAAGATGAGGGGACATAATGTTGAGCTCAGCTGGCCAAGTTAGCTTATCTGGCGTGATGGCGGCAGGAAAGGACTCCTCTGCTCGAATTCTCCTCTGGGCTCTGGAGACACCTCACTGATAGCTAAAAGGACCAAGGAGTATGCTGTCCGACACTGGATTCAGCAAAGCTCTGACCAGGTGCTGCTCAGTACCATCAAGACCACGGTCCCTGAAATCAAGAAGGATGTACCTTCTACTTCATAACTAACTTAAACTCTCTTGTTACATTGATCACAACACAGCACAAACATTGAGTTCAGAGCATTAGGCCAACTGTCAGCTTCATTTGAAATACTTTATTCCAGTATTACCCTTCTTAATGGTTACTACGCCTCTGCACTTCCAGCATTATTTCTTTCTAGTCAATCATCCAGGTGTCAGTGTACTGTTTGGCCATTCCATGCCGTTTTACTTCTCTCCGACACCCTCTGTTCAGGCTGGAGCATTACAGGCTTTACCTCACGTTGGCCACTGAACTACACATATATATACAGGCATAAATCAACAATTCACATTCAATTTTCATTAAAAGATATTGAATGGTTCAAGCTTACCACAATTCATACGAATAAACACAGATACGTTGATTAGCAATGAATTCTGGCACAAACTGGCACAAATTCCCATCTGCTTATCTTCCAGGCTTTTATTTAGCAAAATATATGCTGGCTTCAACGCACTGATGCTTTATCAAGCTATTTTAAACAAGTGGTTTCGAACTAACGCTCCCAAGTGTGTATATCAGCGAGTCTGACCAATGAGCCCCGTTTCGACAAGTGTTTGAAAAAATGTTACCTTTCCCCGTTTCCCCTAACAACCAAGATAGTATTTATAGCCCGACCAATCGTGGTTAGGCTTTCATTTGTTGCGCTCCAATCAATTTGGAGTTTACATGGTAGGCTATTTCTGTAACGTAAATTTTTTTCAAACACGTTAAAAAAAAATCTTATGAGCAGAAATGATTTTATGCTGTCAGGCACCCCCAATATTTTATTTTGGGTATAATTTATTAATTCCTGGACTATTTGCGTAACGTTTTACATATTATTTGTCAGCAAGCCCTAAGGAACCCAAAAATACAAATTTAAAGGAGCTACGTGGCTGCATTCAAAATATGCAATTTCTTCTACCTCCTGTTTCGAAGATGTGCTGTCTGGGTACTGTTATGTTCTCAACCGTAAACCCATCTAATGTTATCTTTTCTAATAAGAGTTTTTTTGATTTATAAACCTAACTCTGGGAAAGGGTAGTGTATTTTATCACTGTCCGTCTGAAAAAAAATTAGTGCATGTAGACTTACACGCGTGATGCATGCGTTCCTGATTTTCAGCCCTCCCCTCTCTCTTTATCCTTTTGTCCATCTGTTCGTTCGTTTTGGTAACGCAGTATAATTAATGTTAGGATTAATTTAGGTCATTACGCAGTACGTCTCAATGTTTTTCTTAGAAATGCAGCACACGTTTCATTGAAGAAGGCGGGTAATAATACAGTAAGCTTTTATATCAACGTGAAAGCGTTACAATTTGCAGACGAAGCAGAAAACAAGGGGGATTTCGAGTACATTCTTTGTGACAGCACTGTTATTTTACCATTGCTCTTCTCTTTATTAATTTTATTTGTTAGGCTTCATATTTACCTAATAATTTATATATGTGGATTAGAATATTTCATGACACCAGAATCGTGATGCGTTCAGAGCAGCTGTAATGGAGACAACGTTCTGGAAAGAATATGTCACATGATGATGATGAGATTATTTTTTTTTTTGCGTACGCCCGCTATTACTCGAGGCGATATCTCAGGTTAGTATGTCTAGCCAGAGACTGATTTTTACGTGAGTATCCCTTTTTCTTGTACAGAGACAAGAAATGAGCCATTCAGGCAGATACTCGCCTATTTCGGAGGTACCCATTAGAGCTGGGTCGGCTCAGAAGCCGCCAGTCCCTGGTCGACGACACTTCTTCAAATGTCTTCGCCATGGCCCGAGTTAATCCAGTCCAAATCCCGGCCGACGAAAAATCTTCAAATGTTCTCGCCCGGGTTTGATCCTGGGTCACCCGGTCGCCAGCGCAGTTTGGTAACCACTACACCAGCGCGGCTCCATGATGATGAGATATTAGTACTTATTTATTTAATTTCTTTAAAGATATAAAACTTAATTACTTAACTCTTTAACCCCCAAGAGCCAGTATACTGTACTTCCCGCTAGACCCATTTGGCCTAATCAACAGTATACTGGCTTTCGTATCTCTTGATCCTTTCTAGGGCTGTTTTCTAATTTTGACAACTCAAAAACGCTATTTTCTTAAAGTATAGCCATCCATTATGGACTTTTGTTATTTATGAATATGAACATTTTAAAAAATTATTTCCAAACAAAAACAATAAAAACATACTGGTATGGCCATTTTTGTTTGGGCCAAACCCTTTTTTTTGCTTGGGACTGAAAGAGTTAATCCAGTATAACCACATTCATCAGCAGTATTAGTACATTAGTAATCCATCTACTTCATTGTTCTCTTAACTTTCAATGAGATGGATGAGCCTGGGGCAGAGATATCGGCTTCTCAACATCAAGCTGAACATCACTCAGACTCTCGCGTTCATTAATTTGCAGTCTGTTTCTTTGCTTGAACAGAAGGTGGTCGACCGAATGTCACAGTCCTTTTTTTTTTCTTTTTCCTTTCCGTCTATTATTTTGCCGTTATACCCTGTTCATCCAAACCGATTATATTTGGGGTATGTAGGGCGTTAACGTCTTCGATGTAGCACGTTCCATGTCCTGTAAAGGACTGGTCCTGAAAAGGACCGCTAGCTGCCTGGTTTTTTTTTATATCTATCGTCTAGGTTTAGTTGACTTGGTCTTGAAGTCCCTTTATTAATTAGGATAACTAGGTTTGTGTCCTTCTTGTCCCATGTCTTCAGTCTTTCAACCTGTGTTATTCTGACATTCTTCAAATACTAAGGAGGTGGAAGAGACAGCTCTAAACACAGACAGGTCCACGCACAAGAGGAAGACAGAAGGGCAGAAAAGCCAGACATCACCTCCCAGCTTGCTGCGGGTGAGAGGACAATAACATCAGGACTTAATGAGTTAGACCCAGAAGATATCATTATCGAAGCACTACGCAGAATTCGCGAAGACAGAGACGAGTTCCTTAGTCATTCTCCACAATTACAAAAAGCAGTATTAGAAGTAGCTCCTGACGTACCAATTGCAGACATAGAGATACCCCGTGACTCAACGGAGAACAACCAAGTGTCCCACGGTGATCAGAAGAGTCCGTCACACCGACCACACGCTCAAACTGAGAAGGAAGTCGGAGCGTGCCAACTTCGCAAGCCAAGAAATGCCTTTTCTCATGAGGCACTACAGGAGAGGATCATTAAGATCACTCAGATGTCTGGAGGTAAGGCCTCACTCAGGTCCCTACCCGACGATAAAGTGATCGGTATACTTGAGGCATAACGGGCAGGAGGAGTATAATTAGAGTTATAAGACACGAACAAGGAGTTATAATAGCTCTAAATAACACAGAGAAGACAAACGAACTGATGGTCGAACCAGAGTCTGGACACAAAGAAGTCCAGCTGCCCCACCAGATTAAAGTTACTGTGGAGATCTACAAGAAAACCAAAAAGATAGTTGTAAGAGGGGTCGACAACAATTGGTCTACACAAGAAGTCAACAGCCGTCTGCAAACGGAATGTTACAGTTGTTGTTGTTGTGATGGGTGGAGAGCGGGCACTTAACAGCTGACCATTATTGCCTCTTCTCATTCCATCTTCGTCTACCCTGTTCAACCTGAAAATTGGTTATAATTGGGGTATTTAGTGTCTTTTAATTTACTAATTTTGTATTAAATTTAACTAACTTTACTTTTGCAGTTGTTGGTTTTAATTTATATTATTTGTCAATAATTTTAGTTTGGTATTGTATATAGATAACTATTGTCCTTTGCACTTGGTTTTAATTTGTATTAGGTCTAGTATTTGTTCTTTTTGAGTTGGTGTTGTTGTTTTTTTTTTCAAACCTTGTTGTCTTTCCTTGTTCTATCATCATCATCATCATAACCCTCCACTCCCAAAGGAGCATAGGCCTTCAACAAACACATGCCAAGTCCTCCTGTCACGTGCCATCATCTCAAGTTCTTTCCACGTTCTCCTCATCATTTTCACCTCTGTTTCCAGCTCTCTTCTCCATGTGCTTCTTGGTCTACCTTAGAAGAAGAACTGCCTTGTAATGCTATCAACAGGTTTCCTCAGTGTGTGTCCTATCCATCGCCATCGTCTTCTTCTCATCTCTTGTTCTTCTGGCACTTGTCTAGTTCTTGTCCTCAGTTCCACGTTGGTAACCTTGTCATACCATTTTAATCCCTCTATTCTACGCAAGCACCCATTTATGAAAGTCTGTAGCTTTTTTGGTTGTTGTCTTTGTTGTTCTCCATGTCTCAGAGCCATACAATAGAACTGACTTCACATTTGAGTTGAAGATTCTTATTTTCGTGTTGGATCCGATTTCTCTTGATCTCCATTGTGGTGAAGTGGGATGTTATAAATACTTATAGGGAACTTAGTGTACTGACTGAGATCAGCTGTGAAGGTATCTATATCTATTAAGAGTAGTGTATTATAGATAACCTTACTTGCTACCACATATCTATATATCTCAGTCAGAATTATTCTGGAATAGTGTGATGCTACGTTATGTGTCTAGGGTATGAGTATGGTGAAGTGTAAGTCACAACAACAGACAGATAAACAATTTAATTTAATCCACTACTCTTGACAACACTGTGACACTCACATACATATAACACTCTACAAAGATATCTTAAAAGAGTCACTGATAAACTTTCAAATAACAATATGTATTCATTACTGGCATGAATGAATATGTGTCCTGATTCAACTACAAGGGAACCAGGAATCACAATCAATTTAATTTACAAGTTATGTACAGAATGTATTTAATATGAATATTGTAGTGACATATATTATTACAAATGTTCTATGTGTGTCAGTTGTGTAGTAGTAAAATGAGGTAATACTGGTTTTGTTTTGTTCAAGCTCTGTTGGTATTTGTCATCATGACTTCAATAGTTTGTCTTTAGGGACCAGTATTGGAGATGTTCACAGTTCCTGATTTTAAGACAAGTAAATTCCCCTCTTAATGTTAATTTTAAAAAGTCAGTTCAAGATGAGGGGACATAATGTTGAGCTCAGCTGGCCAAGTTAGCTTATCTGGCGTGATGGCGGCAGGAAAGGACTCCTCTGCTCGAATTCTCCTCTGGGCTCTGGAGACACCTCACTGATAGCTAAAAGGACCAAGGAGTATGCTGTCCGACACTGGATTCAGCAAAGCTCTGACTAGGTGCTGCTCAGTACCATCAAGACCACTGTCCCTGAAATCAAGAAGGATGTACCTTCTACTTCATAACTAACTTAAACTCTCTTGTTACATTGATCACAACACAGCACAAACATTGAGTTCAGAGCATTAGGCCAACTGTCAGCTTCATTTGAAATACTTTATTCCAGTATTACCCTTCTTAATGGTTACTACGCCTCTGCACTTCCAGCATTATTTCTTTCTAGTCAATCATCCAGGCTTTTATTTAGCCAAATATAAGCTGGCTTCAACGCACTGATGCTTTATCAAGCTATTTTAAACAAGTGGTTTCGAACTAACGCTCCCAAGTGTGTATATCAGCGAGTCTGACCAATGAGCCCCGTTTCGACAAGTGTTTGAAAAAATGTTACCTTTCCCCGTTTCCCCTAACAACCAAGATAGTATTTATAGCCCGACCAATCGTGGTTAGGCTTTCATTTGTTGCGCTCCAATCAATTTGGAGTTTACATGGTAGGCTATTTCTGTAACGTAAATTTTTTTCAAACACGTTAAAAAAAAATCTTATGAGCAGAAATGATTTTATGCTGTCAGGCACCCCCAATATTTTATTTTGGGTATAATTTATTAATTCCTGGACTATTTGCGTAACGTTTTACATATTATTTGTCAGCAAGCCCTAAGGAACCCAAAAATACAAATTTAAAGGAGCTACGTGGCTGCATTCAAAATATGCAATTTCTTCTACCTCCTGTTTCGAAGATGTGCTGTCTGGGTACTGTTATGTTCTCAACCGTAAACCCATCTAATGTTATCTTTTCTAATAAGAGTTTTTTATGATTTATAAACCTAACTCTGGGAAAGGGTAGTGTATTTTATCACTGTCCGTCTGAAAAAAAATTAGTGCATGTAGACTTACACGCGTGATGCATGCGTTCCTGATTTTCAGCCCTCCCCTCTCTCTTTATCCTTTTGTCCATCTGTTCGTTCGTTTTGGTAACGCAGTATAATTAATGTTAGGATTAATTTAGGTCATTACGCAGTACGTCTCAATGTTTTTCTTAGAAATGCAGCACACGTTTCATTGAAGAAGGCGGGTAATAATACAGTAAGCTTTTATATCAACGTGAAAGCGTTACAATTTGCAGACGAAGCAGAAAACAAGGGGGATTTCGAGTACATTCCTTGTGACAGCACTGTTATTTTACCATTGCTCTTCTCTTTATTAATTTTATTTGTTAGGCTTCATATTTACCTAATAATTTATATATGTGGATTAGAATATTTCATGACACCTCCCCTCTTAAAACAGACATTATATGTCAGTCCTTTATTCTATATACACATAGAGAAATTTATTATTATTTCTGGGGTTTACGGTGATTCTCATCACACGGATGGCGGCTTAAAAAATCAGCTCCCAAATTGGTTTTTCCAGATATATACTCAATGCTAAAATTATATGGAGCCAGAAGCAAAGACCATCGGAGTAACCTAGAGTTCTCATGCTTAGCCTGTGCTAAAAACGATAAAGGTTTGTGATCTGTTTGCAACTTAAATGCCTTCCCATATAGATAAATATTGAATTTCTTTATCGCCCATATTACTGCAAGACATTCTTTTTCGCTAGTTGAGTAGTTGATTTCAGCTTTATTCAACTTTCTGCTAGCATATGCCACTGGGCTTAATTCCCCATCCAATGCATCTGATTTCTGTAGTAAAGTTGCACCTAGCCCAATATTACTTGCATCCGTCCTTACTATGAATTCTTGACTTAAGTCAGGTAATTTCAAAATGGGTTTACTTGTGAGCTTTTCCTTCAATTCTTGGTAAGTCATTTCACATTGTGGTGTCCATGTAATGCGATCTGGAAGTCCTTTACGTGTCAATTCAGTTAACGGTGCACATATGGAATTAAAGTTCTTGATATACTTCTGGTAGAAGCCACATAATGAGACAAAGGATCTCACGTCCTTCTTGGTTTGTGGTCTCGGGGCTTTCTGTAGTTTCTCTAAATTCTTTGGGTCAGGGGTCATGTTTCCCTGATAAACTGTGTGTCCCAAAAATTCCCATTCTTTACATCCAACGCAACATTTGGTTGGTCGGGCTGTTAAATTTGCCTCCCTAAGTCGATCAAACAGCATGTTCAGAGAGTCAATGTGTTCCTCAAATGTTTCTGTTGCTATAAGGATATCATCCATAAAATTTGTTATACAGGGATTATTCAGAGGATCCAATAATTTTCTCATCATTCTAGAGAAGACACTAGGCGCATTCTTCAATCCAAATGGCAATCTATTAAACTCATAGTGTCCTTCTGAGGTACTAAAAGCTAGGTATGGTCTAACCTCAGGCTTTACTGGAATCTGATAGTATCCTTTACTCAGATCCACTTTTGAGAAATATTTAGCTTTATTTAGTCTGGCAAACAGCTGATTTGTATCCGGCAATGGATCCACCTGTCCTTCTGTAATAGCATTCAGTCTCCTGTAATCTATACAGAGTCTATGTTCTCCAGAGGGCTTCCTTAAGAGTACCACCCCGGAACTATACGAAGACTCACTGTGCGAAATAATTCCTTCCTTCAACAGATAGTCTATCTCTTCCTTCAAAGCTTTTTCCTTAGCAAACGGAATCGAATATGGTTTCATACAGACAGGTGTGGAGTCTATGAGTTTCATATCATATTCCAATAGGTTTGTATGCCCTGGTCGGTCTGTTAACACCTCTGCATGATTATTTAGAACCTGTTGCACTCTCTCTTTCTGAGTTTTCGTTAAATGTGTACTGATTTTCACCTGTGCTGCTGTCTCACAGGGGTGTAATGGATATTCAAATGATGAAAGTGGTTCCTTTTTCATCTCCATGGCGATGGACAAGGTCAACAAGTGTGTCTCTTCCTGATGTTCTCTTTCCAAATATTTCTTCAGGAGATTCACATGATAGATTTTTTCTTTCCCCTTCTTATCTATCTTATAATTTGTTCTAGACACCTTCTCTAGAACTGTATATGGACCCTGCCATCCAATTTGTAACTTATTCTGACTCCCAGGCAAAAGAAGCAGTACTTTCTCTCCCACAGCCAAATTTCTGTCTTTCGCCTTCCTGTTATAATAGGCAGCATGTTTCTTCCTGGCTTGTTTCAAATTTTCATTGGCAAGTTTCCAGCCAGTTTTCAACCGAGTGGTCAGCTCATTCACATATTGGTATGAAGATGTAATGTTTTCCTCTGCCTTTTCATCAGTCCACGTTCTTAACAAAGCTACATATGGACCTTTAATTGTGTGGACCTATTTGTCCATGCACCGGTATGGTCTCTTCCACTCGAAGCTTTATAGTGATGATTTTTCCTCCCAGAATTTTCATTCACAAAACGACCGCTACCAATTTTTCTTTTGGGGCTTTCTCCCCTCTTAAAATTCTTGATGAGAGATTTCCTCCCTACATCCTCTTCCTCCAGTTTGTTTAAGTCCGATTGAGGGATTGTCGGCTTATCCTGGGGTAAGACATCCTTTTGCACTCTCCGCATAGTGGCCATTGTAAAACAGTTAAGTGAAGCTTGTCCGTGAAAAGGGGCTTCCCATTCCATTTGGTCCACCTTATCAAATTTATTTTTCCTTTTATTGTCAGGCCTGATTTTGCCCCATGGCGTGTCCAGGTCCTGATCCATGTTCCCACTTGTGGGTGTTCCCTCATGTGCTATGCTACACCTTTCTACAAAATTCTCAATGTCCCATCTTGCTTTGGGCCAATAATAATTGTGAGCCACCTTTTGAATGATGGTACCTATCTTCTCATGGTCCCCATCTGGTTTCACATGTAGGCTCCTTATTAAGTCTGCCCTGTATCTTTTTGGAAGAACCAGCTGTCCGTGACCATGGGATCTAGCTCCAGTCTTCCTATACATCAACTTGTTTTTCATATAAAAATCTCCCTTGCCTGGAGTTGTATGACAAGTTGACAATTTTCTGAAACAAGGCTTGAGTGTTTTATCCCCAGCCTGTGCCTTCCTCATCTCTTCTGGAGTGGTATCTAACATAATATCCTCCTCCTGTCTTGAGGTCGACCTGACCTGAAGGGTTGCCATATACACAGGTTTCCTTCTGCAACGGTCAGTGTCATGATTGTCCATCTGACAATTCTTACACCACCTTTTTCCTTGGTTGAAAGATTTTCTTTCATTATATTTCCTTTCATCGAATTGTGGGAATTTATTTTTATTGTCATACCGTGGCCTATCAAATTGGTGCTTACCTTTATTTTGATCCCTAGGATCAAATTTATTAAAGTTCTGTGGTGCCCTAAAGTTATCCACCTGTTTCTTTTTATTACCTGTTACCTCTGCTTGAGCTGCTTGATACCTTTCAGCAACATTTAGCAACTCACCCAGCCTCTCTGCACCTTGTTCCATGAGAAACTTTCTCAGGTCTGGAGCCATGGACTCTCTTAGTTGCTCTATAAGGACCATTTCCTTAAGATCTTGGGTTTTCCCCAGAGAAGTCCATTTCTCCAAGTATGTCTCGATTCGTGCAGAGAACTGGTGATAGGTTTCACCTGACAGTAGTTTAGCATTCCTAAATTTTTTCCTGTAAAACTCTGCATTCTTTTCTTACCTTAACAAAAGAGCCTGCTTTAGCATGTCATAATTTTCCTGATCACCTCTGCTCATTTTTGCAAAAACTTCATAAGCTGCCCCACGAAGTCCCTGAGATAACTTTAAGCTCCACCTTTCTCTCTCTAACCCATACGTGGTGGCTAATAGTTCATACCTATTTATATAGCTCTCAATATCATCGTCTTTCTCAACAAAATGATCTAAATGAAAGTTCATAGCTGAGGTTGAGGCTCCCTGAGTAACCGTAGCATCAGAGGCAAAGGGACTGGCACCATTTTCAGGAGCATGGCCTTGAAACTCAAACTCCCTTAGTCGTAACTCATGTTCCCTTTGTAATCTCTTCTCCTCCTTTTCTGCTTCCCTCTCTGCAGCTAATCTCTTCTCTTCTCTTTCTGCAGCTAATTTCTTCTCTTCTCTTTCTGCAGCTAATTTCTTCTCTTCCCTTTCTGCAGCTTGTCTTCTTTCCTCGGCTTCCAATGCTTTAGCCTCTTTGTCAGCCTCAATCTGCAACCTCTTAGTCTCAGCCTCAGCTTGCAACCTCTTAGTCTCAGCCTCAGCTTCAAATTGTAACTTTTTAATTTCCCTTTCAGCCTCTAACCTTCTTTCGGCTTCTTTTTCTAATCTTCTTTCTTCGCGTTCAATAAATTTGTCACATTCCGTTGTGACATAGGCAACCATAACTTGCCCATCTAATCCTAACTCTTTTGCAGTCTGAACCGCAGCAGATCGAAATTTGGCCAGGTCCGCCATTGTCTATCAGGTAAATTTTTATAATGTCTACCCAACAATTCAATTTCTAACTATATATGTAATGGACAACACAGGCACCGTGAGCTCAACCTTATTTAATTCCACCCAAGGATACCTTTTAATTCTTATATTCCCTGAAGTGAATTACCCCCAATATTTTTAATAGTTAAAGATTCAAAATCCCAAGAGCGAGCCCCCAATATATGTGGTGAAGTGGGATGTTATAAATACTTATAGGGAACTTAGTGTACTGACTGAGATCAGCTGTGAAGGTATCTATATCTATTAAGAGTAGTGTATTATAGATAACCTTACTTGCTACCACATATCTATATATCTCAGTCAGAATTATTCTGGAATAGTGTGATGCTACGTTATGTGTCTAGGGTATGAGTATGGTGAAGTGTAAGTCACAACAACAGACAGATAAAACAAATTTAATTTAATCCACTACTCTTGACAACACTGTGACACTCACATACATATAACACTCTACAAAGATATCTTAAAAGAGTCACTGATAAACTTTCAAATAACAATATGTATTCATTACTGGCATGAATGAATATGTGTCCTGATTCAACTACAAGGGAACCAGGAATCACAATCAATTTAATTTACAAGTTATGTACAGAATGTATTTAATATGAATATTGTAGTGACATATATTATTACAAATGTTCTATGTGTGTCAGTTGTGTAGTAGTAAAATGAGGTAATACTGGTTTTGTTTTGTTCAAGCTCTGTTGGTATTTGTCATCATGACTTCAATAGTTTGTCTTTAGGGACCAGTATTGGAGATGTTCACAGTTCCTGATTTTAAGACAAGTAAATTCCCCTCTTAATGTTAATTTTAAAAAGTCAGTTCAAGATGAGGGGACATAATGTTGAGCTCAGCTGGCCAAGTTAGCTTATCTGGCGTGATGGCGGCAGGAAAGGACTCCTCTGCTCGAATTCTCCTCTGGGCTCTGGAGACACCTCACTGATAGCTAAAAGGACCAAGGAGTATGCTGTCCGACACTGGATTCAGCAAAGCTCTGACTAGGTGCTGCTCAGTACCATCAAGACCACTGTCCCTGAAATCAAGAAGGATGTACCTTCTACTTCATAACTAACTTAAACTCTCTTGTTACATTGATCACAACACAGCACAAACATTGAGTTCAGAGCATTAGGCCAACTGTCAGCTTCATTTGAAATACTTTATTCCAGTATTACCCTTCTTAATGGTTACTACGCCTCTGCACTTCCAGCATTATTTCTTTCTAGTCAATCATCCAGGCTTTTATTTAGCCAAATATAAGCTGGCTTCAACGCACTGATGCTTTATCAAGCTATTTTAAACAAGTGGTTTCGAACTAACGCTCCCAAGTGTGTATATCAGCGAGTCTGACCAATGAGCCCCGTTTCGACAAGTGTTTGAAAAAATGTTACCTTTCCCCGTTTCCCCTAACAACCAAGATAGTATTTATAGCCCGACCAATCGTGGTTAGGCTTTCATTTGTTGCGCTCCAATCAATTTGGAGTTTACATGGTAGGCTATTTCTGTAACGTAAATTTTTTTCAAACACGTTAAAAAAAAATCTTATGAGCAGAAATGATTTTATGCTGTCAGGCACCCCCAATATTTTATTTTGGGTATAATTTATTAATTCCTGGACTATTTGCGTAACGTTTTACATATTATTTGTCAGCAAGCCCTAAGGAACCCAAAAATACAAATTTAAAGGAGCTACGTGGCTGCATTCAAAATATGCAATTTCTTCTACCTCCTGTTTCGAAGATGTGCTGTCTGGGTACTGTTATGTTCTCAACCGTAAACCCATCTAATGTTATCTTTTCTAATAAGAGTTTTTTATGATTTATAAACCTAACTCTGGGAAAGGGTAGTGTATTTTATCACTGTCCGTCTGAAAAAAAATTAGTGCATGTAGACTTACACGCGTGATGCATGCGTTCCTGATTTTCAGCCCTCCCCTCTCTCTTTATCCTTTTGTCCATCTGTTCGTTCGTTTTGGTAACGCAGTATAATTAATGTTAGGATTAATTTAGGTCATTACGCAGTACGTCTCAATGTTTTTCTTAGAAATGCAGCACACGTTTCATTGAAGAAGGCGGGTAATAATACAGTAAGCTTTTATATCAACGTGAAAGCGTTACAATTTGCAGACGAAGCAGAAAACAAGGGGGATTTCGAGTACATTCCTTGTGACAGCACTGTTATTTTACCATTGCTCTTCTCTTTATTAATTTTATTTGTTAGGCTTCATATTTACCTAATAATTTATATATGTGGATTAGAATATTTCATGACATCCATATATTTCCCAATGCAATTAATGCTCCTCTTGCTTTGTGTATAGTTAGTTTGATATCACTGTCTGTGTATCCAACTTTGTCTATATTGCTGCCAAGATATGTGTACGATTCTACATCTTGTATTGGTATTTCTTCAAGTTCAACCCTATTATCATTACCTGCATTTATTCTCATTATTTTTGTTTTTTCCCTGCGTATTTTCAGACACAATTGCTGTGACCTCTCATCGAGTGTTTTCAATTTGTCCTGCATCTGATTACGGTTATGGGACAGAAGAGCCAAGTCATCAGCAAAATCCAGATCATCCAACTGCTTAGTCAGAGTCCACTGGATTCCATTTCTGTTGTGTGTTGTCGATGATCTCATAACCCAGTCTATTGATAGTAAGAAAAGAAATGGAGACAAGAGGCATCCCTGTCGCACTCCTGTTCTTATCCCAAACGGTTCTGTAAGCTGTTCTTCGTGAAGAACTCTGCATGTCATGTCCTCATATGTTTTCTTTATTAAATTAATGATTTTCAGGGGAACTCCATAATGCCTCATCAATGTCCAAAGTGATTCTCTGTCTACACTGTCAAATGCCTTTTCGTAGTCCACAAATCCGATGTATAGTGGTGAATTCCATTCCAGAATTTGTCAAACTATTATTCTCAAAGTGGCTATTTGGTCTGTACAGGATCTGTTTTGTCGAAAACCTGCTTGTTCATCTCTCAGTTTCTTCTCTATGGACTCTTTTAATCTCTCAAGGATAATCCTGTTTAATACTTTTCCTGGCACTGATAGTAACATTATTCCTCTATAATTTGTGCACTCTTGTAAATTTCCCTTCTTATGCAAATTAAACAGATATCCTTCCTTCCATTCTGCTGGTATCTCTTCCTTTTCCCAGACTTTACCAAGTAATTTATATAACATCTCAGTAGCCGTGTCGATATCTGCTTTGATGGCCTCTACTAGAATGCCATCAGGTCCAGAAGCTTTTCCATCTCTTAGAAGCTTTATGGCTTTCTTTATTTCTTCCTTCATTGGTCTTTCACTGTTAATTTGTAGCTCTTCTTCTGCTGGCTGGATGTTCGGGGAGTTTTGTGGAGCTGGTCTATTGAGAAGGTCCTCAAAATATTCTGTCCATCTCTTCATTTGCTCTTGTATATTGCTGAGCAGTTTTCCATTCCTGTCTTTTATGAGGCAACTTGTTTGCTTGTATTTCCCTGTTAGCTTCTTTGTGCTGTTATACAGTTATCTCATATTTCCTTTGGCTGCAGCATCTTTTGCCTCTCTTGCCAATTCCTCAATATACTTCATCTTGTCTCTTTTGATACTTCTTTTTACTTCTTTGTTTGCTTCTGTGTACACTACTTGATCCTTAGCTTTGGAACTTCTGGTTTTGCTTGTGTTTAAATCTGCTTTCTTGTTTTTTCTGTCTTTTATCTTATTGATGGTTTCTGTTATTATCCATGCTTTTTGTTGTCGTTCCCTTTTCCCCAGTATTTCTTCACATGTCTCATTCCATACAGTTTTGATTTGCTGCCAATAGTCTTCCGTACTCTCTACGTCTTCCAGCTGTTGGAGCACTTAGAATTTGTTGGATATTGTGACCGCAAATTTGTCTCTTGTTTCTTGATTTCTTAGATGTCCTACATTAAATTGTTGTCTATAATTTTGCATTGTTGCATATCTCTTGAGTTTCATTTTTACTTTGGCTATCAGAAGGTGGTGATCTGATGCCACATCTGCTCCTCTATATACCTTTACATCCTGCAATGATGATCTAAACTTCTTGTTTATGCATATATGATCAATCTAATTTTTTGTTCTATAGTCTGGTGATATCCATGTTGCCTTGTGTATTCTCTTATGTGGAAACATGCTTCCTGCTATAGCCAGTTGATTTGAAGCACAGAAGTTTGAAAATAATTCCCCATTTTCATTCATTATTCCTAACCCATGTTTTCCCTTGACTTCTTCAAAGCCGGTGTTGACTGTATCTATCTTTGCATTTATGTCACCCATCAAAATTGTGATGTCTCTTCTTTTTACTTTTTCCATAATTTCCTGTAGTCTAGTATAAAATGCTTCTTTCACAGACTCTTCTTTGTCATTAGTTGGTGCATAACATTGGATGACATTTACATTTATTTTCTTTTTAGCTGTTTTAAAAGTAGCTGTTATTATTCTGGGTCCAACGGCTTCCCATTCAAAGAGTGCTTTCTGTGCTTCTTTAGATAACATAAGAGCTACCCCTTCACTGTGGTGTGAACTTTCGTCTTCATGTCCTGAGGACAGCACCAATTCACCTGTGATGAGTTTCTTCTTCTCTACCCCCTTCCACTTTTTTTCACACATTCCCAGAACCTCGATTTCATATTCCCTCATTTCTGCTGCCGCTTGTGCCACTTTCCCTTGTTTGTTTAATGTCCGAACATTCCAGGTGCCAAATCTGGAGGTTCTCCTAAAAGAAAGAAGGTTAGTCAGTAACACAGACTCCTTTCGGCTTTCTCTGTGTTGCA
Source organism: Oreohelix idahoensis (assembly GCA_024509875.1). Taxonomy (NCBI): domain Eukaryota; kingdom Metazoa; phylum Mollusca; class Gastropoda; order Stylommatophora; family Oreohelicidae; genus Oreohelix; species Oreohelix idahoensis. The sequence continues at coordinate 730,580 of JAMPIV010013873.1, forward strand.
TCATACGCCTCCCTGCGAGAGGACCTTCCCCTGTCTTGGATGGCTGTGTTTTATTTTCCTTAATTGACTTGTCCATGTTTGTTGACGTTTTTTGTGGTTTAAATTTTTTACAGGATAGGGGTAACCAGCGCCATGCCCAACCCTCCTTAGTCGCTTTCTACGACATGCATGGCAGGGAACAGTGTTACTATTCTTTGCTCCCCTTTCGGGCTCCGGTAACACACAGGTGTCCTTGTTCTATGTGTAGTTAATAAGTTTGCTAATTTTTCTTTTTTTTTTAAATATTTTTTTTATTGATTTGTTAGTTTTTGTTGCTTAATTTCTATTTGGTTGAATATCTTTTCTGAAGTATTATTTTTGTTATTGTTGTAAATATTGTCATTGATACTAACTGTTAGAGCTGCATTCAACTGTTTGGTCACCAGCTGTTTGATCGTGCTTTACGCGAATAGAAGTTGCACTGTCAATAAGGTTTACTGGTTTAATAGTGATCAGCTTTTGGTCGGGCTTACAAGTGGCCGACAAATTCAACGACGAACATCATGATAATAATATGATCATAAGAATTGATCAACTGGCAAGTAAAACTCCGGAACCAGTGGCTAAAATCAATGACGACACATTTTATTTGTGGACGAATAACAGAAGATCATCAATATGGCATGTCAGATAAAGTACATCAATTACAATTGTCAATGTCCAATTTGACAGACCTCAACGACTGACTACAGAAGTCCCAAGGACGTCAGGAGTATTATAATAAATATTTCTTGTACGTTTCTTATTCGACTTTTCTAAATATTCAATATTCTTCAGGTGGATATAGTTGCACTTCAGGAAACGCGCCTGGCGGACTCTGGAGCGGTGAGCGAGAAGGACTACACATTTTATTGGCAAGGGAAAGATCTTAATAAAACTAGAGAACACGGAGTAGGTTTTGCGGTCAAAAAATCGCTAACTAAAATGGTTGAACCAGGCGAGAATGGATCAGAACGCCTGTTAACGCTCCGCCTGCAAACTAGCACAGGTCCCATCACCCTTGTCAGTGTGTATGCTCCTACTCTGTACTCTGCCTCAGAAGCTAAAGATGAGTTCTACGAGAATCTAGCAGCAGTCATCAAAAGCATACCTAGGCAAGAACAGCTTGTTCTCCTTGGTGACTTTAACGCTAGAGTGGGTGCCGATAATGTTTCATGGCCTTCATGTCTGGGCAGGTTTGGTATTGGCAAGATGAATGAAAATGGACAACGGCTCTTAGAGCTTTGTGTCCACCATGATCTCTGCGTGACCAACACCTACTTTCAGACAAAACCCCAGCATAAGGTGTCATGGAGACACCCAGGATCCAAGCACTGGCACCAACTGGACCTGATTCTCGTCAGAAGGCCACTTCTCAGGTCTGTGCTCTCCGCGCGCTCGTACCATAGTGCAGACTGTGATACAGATCACTCCTTGGTTTGCTGCAAAATCAGAGCACAACCAAGAAAACTCTATCGTGTCAGACATGAAGGGAAACCACGCATTAATACCAGCAAGATGTCAGACCCTGTCATGATCGCTCAATTTACTGCGACCTTCAAGAAAGTGCTCAGCAGCCCTCAGCTTGGTGATACTATTACAGAGAACTGGGAGCATCTACGGAACACCATTCAAAGTACTGCACTTGCCACTTTTGGTAAGAAAACGACAAAGTCAAATGACTGGTTTGATGCTTCATCAGATGTGATGGCACCTGTCATTGAAGCTAAGCGCAGTGCTATGAATGAATACAAACGTTCACCGAGTGCTAGAACCCTACAGATCCTGAAGGCTACGAGAAGCAAAGTTCAACAAACTGCTCGACGCTGTGCAAATGACTATTGGCTCCAGCTCAGTGAGAGCAACCAGATCGCAGCGCAAACAGGCAACATTAAACAAATGTATGACGGTATAAAGAACGCACTTGACCCCCAAAAAAGTAAGACGGCACCACTAAAATCTATCAGCGGAGAGAACCTAACCGATAAGGGTAAGCAGATGGAGAGGTGAGTTGAGCACTACTGTGACGTACGTCTAGTTTGACTAGTGAATTTTCCCTGATATGATGGATGATTTAAAGGGACCTTTAGCTTTTCATAACATTGGAACCCCTGAACATTTGTTGTAACTTTTCGTTTGCCAGAACGCATTCCACCGGGACTCTTTTAGTAGGCGGCACGAGATCAAAGAGACAGACCGAGGGATCTTAGGGGAGACTATCGGCGCTATCAAAGACAGTAGTTTTCCCTGATACGAGACGCAGTTGCTTGCCGCTAATTTCGCGTCTCGGTGTCAATCGAGGAACCGAGCGAACGGGGGAAAGCGAAACGGGCAGCAGCGAGCGGATACGAAGACCAGGGGGCGGCTTCTTCTCTTGATTTGGCGGTCAGATCCCCAAAAGTTCGTGAGATCAAATAAGTTGTCAAGTTTATCATGTCCCACTCAACTTACATTCCATTTTAGCTAAATAGACCATGAAGAACTAGACACGTTATCACTCGCTGGCCAGACTTTTACAGAAGCACTAGCTTTATTGAAATCTTGTTATAGATTTTCCCCTGGATTTTATATATATTTGCAGTGATTTCTAATTCTGTGCAAAGCGGTAAAATATATATTGTGTAAAGTGATCAGTGGTCTAGTCATTCTATTTCAAGGGATTTTGTGTTAATTTAAATCTGTTTAATTAAACCATCTCAAGAGTTCCAGTTTTAAATATAATGATCTATCTATTATATTATTTCAAAAGATAATAGATGCTTAAATTAACTTTTAAAGTCGCGAAGGAATTTATAATTAATAAATTCAGTTAAGTCCTAGTTTTATAGATGTGGGTTTTTAACCACTAGAATTCGCACAGTGTTTATTAAATACATAATTAAATACTCGAGTGTATTATAGGCTTAACGGGAAATTCATCGCGCTTTAGAAGGTTATTTGTTTTCGGTATATTACATGTCTTTTTTTCTTTCATACAGAGTGATCGTAACCTGTGCGATCCCAGCATTAAGAAAGCAATAAAGAAGTCAATCTAAGCTAAGCAAAGCATAAACAGTGTGTAGAGTTCCCCTGACGCAGAACTTGTTGAGACTGTGTAAATTTTTAATCTTTGAGGCGATTCTATGTTTGGAATTCCGCTATCTAACTTATAGCAAAGAAAGCACACCCAAAGACAAATTTAAACGCACCATCAAACAACTTAAGTCGTAACGGGAAGAAGAACACTGGCCCGAGCTTTGTTAGTTTACTGACACAGAGAGATAATTCATAATTTCCTGAACAGTGATGTGACTAGTTTTCTCACTGGACTTAAACCATACCTCACGGATAAAGTGTACCAGCACGCGTAAGAATTTTATTATCCGCGGCATAGTCAAATAGACCACACCATCCTCACCCCGGTATCAGAGACCGTGCCCTCCCATAGAAACTGTTATTAAGAAAAGAGACACAACTACAGATTCATTTTCCAGCGATTACGGGACCCTTTTATGTGCTGACCGCCTACCCGATAATCTGGGCTAGAACTTGAACAAACACTCATACATTTAGTTGAGGTGTAACTGCTGGTGTGTTATTCTATGGAGTGCAAGATTTTTTTCACAATCGGTAAGTGAGAGCAAGATGAGTGAAGGCCTTTGCTAGCGCGTGTATGAATGACAGGAAATTAATTCTTTTGTGTGACCATTTTGTTAACTTGCTTACCTGGTAACATATATCTTTTCTGTATACCCTACATTGTTCCTTTAAGTGGGATAGTTAAAAATTTGTTAACTCTGTTTAAAACCACCTCCTTTCCATTTGCTTAGTAAAGGGAAGAACAGCTGGGAAGAACAGGTTTTTTTTTTTTATCACCTATACCTAACTTGGTAACACCTCTTTCAGAGTAATTAACTTCACTGTTAGGTTAACGTACCCGTGTTCCTGATATTATCTATCTCTGGACTGGGTTTGTCTTTGTCTAATGAGCGGGAAGGGCTTAGTCGATACCAATCTTCTTCACCCCCTCCCAAACTTGTTATTTGCATTTGTGTACTTATGATAATTTATGTAATATCTGATATTTTTAGTGATTGATGTTTAAAGTGAATAAAATCACCTAAACTCATTTAGTTCTGTGTGTTGGATATACCCAAAGCCCAACATTTCCCCTATTCGTTTAATATAGTTTGTATCAACGTCGTGTGTGTGTTTGAAAACACCAAATCGGTGAGCGCGCAGATGCGAGTCTGGAAAACTGGCAAATAATTGTTTGACCAGGAGAGTGAAAGAGAAGATTGAGGGACACGATTTGTCGTAAATAAGTCTGTCTTTACTCTCCTCCAGCACGCTGTGAAGTAACTATTAAATCTCTACATTTTCTATCACTGAGCTTTCCATCATCATTTTCCACTCTAAACCGGACCACTATTTCTACGACTCTTTTCTCTCAAAATAAATTTACGACAATATTTGGCTGGCTCGTCTCGGATAATTTTGAGATACATTTGATGCACACATATTTGTGGGCTGGTTCTGGGATCTTGAGCTACATTTGAGGCAATCGCATAGCCGGGTTAAAGATATTTTGAGTCTGATTTAGTTTGGGTCTAACTAGGTAGAGTGTGAATGATTTGTCTTTGTGAATTAGGGAAATAAATAAATAATTACACCCCTAGACAAACGTTCTTTAAGTATTTGGGTTGTCCACACAGCATATTTACAGGTTGTTTTCTCTCCACAGCAGTAGAAAGTACAGACAAACAAATATATTGGCTATTTTATTATCCTCTGGCGGAGATAATTCAATTGCTTTCTTTATAAGAGTTGCTGGGATTGCGTGATTGTTTTACAGTCACAAAGGTTTTTGAAGTCAAAAAGAGTTGAGCTTAGCTAAAGACGGATTGTTCTGATTTTGAAAAATTAAGTTAACAACGTCTCATCTCAAAAATTGACTTTAGGGACGGAGTTTGTTGTCAGAGATTAAAAATTTAGGGGAAAATTTTTTTTTTTCCTTTTAAATTGTTTTAATATAAATTTTTCTCGACTGTTAGTAAAAGTAGATTCTTTTCCAGTGTAACTTACCATTTAGTGGCATAGTCGCTTGCGTTTAGAGCCTTAATTGCCAGATAATAGCAGCGATAAGTTTGCACAGTACAGGTAGGAGGTAACACAGGTAAATTTGTACTTGTGTTTTTTTCTCGTAGCGGTTCAGAGTTCCTCCCTTTCGCGTTTCTTCTTACTAGTTCTCTAAGCATACTTCATCTTATTCTTTAACAATGGCAGAGAGGATAAAGATGAGGTCCATCTTGAGGCTGGAAGCGAAAGAGGCAGGATTAGATGCAGAAGCTGCAAACGCGTTTATTAACCAGGAATTGGAAATATATGACGCGGAGCAACAGAGAGCCGAAGCTGAGAGGAAGGCGAAGCAACAGAGAGCCGAAGCTGAGAGGAAGGAAGAGAAAGAAAGAACAGAGAGGAGAGAAGCCCAGGAGAGGGCAGATAAGAAAGAAGCGGAAGAACGTCTTTTGGAACAGAAGAAAATTGAAGCAGAGATGGAAACTCGCAGAGAGAGAGAGAGAGACAAGGAAAGACAACATGAACTGGCGCTTAAGGCTCTAGAGAGTCGGGGCGCCTCTACTTCGACTAACGGAGAGCCGTCTTCGCCCCAGTCTCAATCAATGGACCTCTCCAGTACTCAATCTGCCCAATTAACTGCTATGTCGTTTTCTTTAGAATCTTTTCCTAGCCCTAACGAAAAAATTGACAGCTACCTAGAAAAATTCGAGAGACTCGCGAATCTTTATGGGTTAGAGAGTACCCGCTGGGCGCTCAAACTTTCAGCGTCACTGAAAGGCAATGCTTATGACGTGTACACAAAGCTGGGACCGAATCAACATGATTACGACATGTTGAAAAAGGCCTTACTACAGCAGTTTGAGATGACTGCCCGAAAGTTTCTGCAGTTGTTCAGAAACAGCCGAAAAGAGAGCACGGAAACATTTCCACAGTTCTCTTCACGTCTCACGGGTTATCTGACAAAGTGCATTGAATTATCTGACCTACCTCTTTCATATGAGGGACTCCTCGAACTTGTTCTTGTGGAGCAGATAAAATCCACTTTGTCGAATGAAACACGTAGATTTTTGGCGGAACAGGGGGCAGTCAGGCTTGAAGACATACTCAATAAAGCCGAACGCTATAGCAATGCAATGGCCGAACTTCCCAGCACTAAACGTAAACCCACCGATGAGCCATCTCGAAAACAGAATCTAGAGCAGGCATCCTATTCTTCCACTTCCTCTCAACATTATAACCAACGAGATAACAATACCCAGAAACCTCCCCAGGAAAAATCGAAATTCTACAAAACCCGATACCCCCCCAACAAAAATTCTGATCAACCCAACAAGCCTACGTGGCAGCGCGGCCACCAAGGTCAAGGAAAAGGGAAGACCCCTACACCAGGAACGTCTGATCAGGGCAAACAAACCGGTGCAAACCGCATTGGATGTTTGCATACAGCCTCGAAAGGTAGAGTCAATGTCAGTGATTCTCAACCTGAGGGGGACCGACCCTCAACTCGAGGAACTGTAATTTTGAACGGTACCTCTACTACTTGTCTTTTTGACACTGGATTAAGTTTTGACTGTATTGTCGCTAGGCACCTAGTCAAACCCGGTCAGGAGACAGAGGAAACCGTCAAACTTAGTGGAGTTTTCAGGAGTGATGCACCCAGGACGCTTCCTATCGCACTGGTAGAAATACACTCTGACTTTGTCAGAGGAGTTATTAAAGCGGCCATAATGGATGATCCGATCTACCCAGTTATCCTGGGATGTAGATATGTGTTCATTGGGAGACCTAAGGAGCCGATTGTGGCAGCGGTAACCACAAGAGGGCAAGCCAAGAAGGAGAGGGAGCCTGCGCCAAACTTGTTGCCGAATGAACTGAAGGAGGCGCAACAAAAGGACCCTACTCTGGCGCCCTGCTTTAAAAAAACTGCCCATGGCTAAGGACCCCAGACACAACGGAGACATCTTTTCTAAGGATGGTGTATTGTATCGTAGAACGGGCAACCCGGACACGGGGAATAACCAGCTCCTAGTACCGACGCAATACAGAAACCAGATCTTAGAAATGGGGCACTCTCTTCCCTTTAGCGGACACACGGGACAAAACGCCACTATTCAGCGAATAAAAAACCACTATTGGTGGCCAGGAATGAACTCTGACATTGTCAGGTACGTGAAATCCTGCGCCCAGTGCCAACGGGTAGCACCCAAGCACTTGACACCCCCAGTACCTATGGGGCAAATGCCAATAGTAGGGACTCCATTTGAACGGGTTGCTGTCGACATTATTGGTCCTCTGGAAAAGACCAAAAGAAGGAACAGGTTCATCCTGACCTTAGTTGACACTTGCACTATGTGGGCCGAAGCCGTACCGCTACCATGCACTAATTCCAAGCATGTCGCAGAAGCCCTTGTGCAAATTTTTACACGGTTGGGATTCCCTCAACAAGTTTTGACGGACAATGGATCCCAATTCCGTAGCCTGTTAATGGAGGAGATCTTTAAGATCTTGAGGGCCAAACATATCCACACAAGTCCCTACCATCCGGCCGGAAATGGGCTCGTGGAACGTTTTAACGGTACCCTCACCATGATGTTACGTAAGCTGGGTCAGGAGAAACCGGAAGACTGGGACCAATATATATCGGCTGCCTTATTCGCCTACCGAGAGGTACCCCCAAGCGTCTACGGGTTTTGCGCCAGCTACACTTTTATTTGGCAGACCTATTAAGGGGCCACTAGAAGCCTTACTTCGGTCCCTGACAGACCAGAAGGCTGACGAGACAGTCGTCTCTGCAAGCAAGTATGTATCTGAGCTTAAGGAAAGGCTAAAGCTAGGATGGGATCTAGCTACTACCAACCTTAAGAAAGCCCGCGCTAAAATTACTAAAAGATACAACAAAGCTGCAAAAGAGAGAGAACTATAACCAGGGGAGAAAGTCCTATTGCTACTTCCAACCGGAAGCAATAAACTTCGCATCGGATGGCAAGGACCGTTTACCGTCCTTAAAAAGATCTCACGTACCAACTACAAGATCTCCATCAAAGGAAAGGAGAAGGTCTTCCACATAAATCTGCTAAAGAAATATTTGGAAAGACCGGTGCCATCCTCCGAGCATCTCCTGGCTGTCGCCATAGCAACGGAAGACGAGGAAGATGATGATGGTTGCATGGAGTATCCACTGCAACCCACAGAATCCTTTAAAGATGTCAAGTTCGGCGACAATCTCTCACCAGAACAACAAACAGAAACTAGGGCTCTACTAAAACAGTACAGTGCAGTTTTAACGGATGTACCTGGTCGAACAAATCTCATTGAATTTGATATGAAATTAACAAACGAGACCCCTGTTCAAACCAGAGTTTACCCCATCCCGTACGCTAAAGCTGATGCACTTCGCGGAGAAATAGACAAGCTGCGTCATGCAGGAATTATCAGTGAGTCTACATCTCCTTACAGCTCGAGCGTAGTGCTGTTGCAGAAGTCCAATAAGGAAGTTCGGCTGTGCATTGATTACAGGTTGCTAAACGCTGTAACGGAATTCCAGCCCGAACCTCTCCAAACTGTTTCTGAGTTGTTCACCAAGCTCAGCAAAGCTAAGATCTTCTCCAAGTTTGACCTCAGTAAAGGTTATTATCAAATACCAGTCAAGGAGGAAATTAAACCTTTGTTAGCTTTCAGCACTAGTGAAGGACATTACACATTTAACGTGATGCCGTTCGGTTTGCATAACGCACCAGGAGTGTTCACCAGGATGATGAGGAAGCTTCTACAACCTTTGCAAAGTCCCCATATCCATAATTTCATGGATGACATCTTAATTGCATCGGAAACCTATGAAGAACATATTGCTACGGTTGCTATGCTCCTCAGGAGACTACAGGAAACGGGTCTCACAGCCAGACCTAGCAAATGTCTCATCGGGTTTGAACAGTTAGACTTCCTGGGGCACACTATTTCTCACGGATGCAGTTGGCCTATTAAGAAGAACGTGGAGAAAATAATGGCAGCAAAAAGACCCCGAACGAAGAAAGACGTACGTTCCTTCATATCGCTATGTGCATACTATCAGAAGTACACCCAGAACTTCAACGGACTGACGGCACCTCTGACTGACCTCACAAAGAAAGGTTGTCCTGATAAGGTCATATGGGATCAAAAGTGCGAACACGCGTATAGCACTTTGAAAGGACAGTTGTCTGCATACCCCATTTTGAGGTTGCCTGACCTCAAGAAACCTTTTGTACTGAGAGTCGACGCGTCAGGTCAGGGCATCGGGTCAACACTGCTTCAAAGCCGATGACAGTGACCTGAACATGCTATTTCCAGTTGCCTATGGCAGTCGGAAATTAAATAAAGCGGAACGGAACTACAGCGTAGTTGAAAGGGAATGTCTTGCTCTGATTGACGGTATCAGACGCCATCATGAGTTTCTTTATGGTACATTGTTCACGGTGCAAACAGACCACGCTCCGTTAGCATTTCTTGGTGCCAATAAAGAATTTAACGCAAGGATCATGCGTTGGGCGCTTCTTTTAAGCGTCTATTCTTTCAAAGTGGAATATATTCCGGGAAGACAGAATGTCGGGGCTGATTTTCTGAGTAGAAACTGGTCTACAGAGGAAGAAGAGCAAACTGAAGATACCACTCATCCTAAAATCACCAATCAGGTCACCTCCATTGTCAAAAATGAAAACATGAAAAATGGTTCATGTCTAAAAGTGGGGACGATTGTGACGTACGTCTAGTTTGACTAGTGAATTTTCCCTGATATGATGGATGATTTAAAGGGACCTTTAGCTTTTCATAACATTAGAACCCCTGAACATTTGTTGTAACTTTTCGTTTGCCAGAACGCATTCCACCGGGACTCTTTTAGTAGGCGACACGAGATCAAAGAGACAGACCGAGGGATCTTAGGGGAGACTATCGGCGCTATCAAAGACAGTAGTTTTCCCTGATACGAGACGCAGTTGCTTGCCGCTAATTTCGCGTCTCGGTGTCAATCGAGGAACCGAGCGAACGGGGGAAAGCGAAACGGGCAGCAGCGAGCGGATACGAAGACCAGGGGGCGGCTTCTTCTCTTGATTTGGCGGTCAGATCCCCAAAAGTTCGTGAGATCAAATAAGTTGTCAAGTTTATCATGTCCCACTCAACTTACATTCCATTTTAGCTAAATAGACCATGAAGAACTAGACACGTTATCACTCGCTGGCCAGACCTTTACAGAAGCACTAGCTTTATTGAAATCTTGTTATAGATTTTCCCCTGGATTTTATATATATTTGCAGTGATTTCTAATTCTGTGCAAAGCGGTAAAATATATATTGTGTAAAGTGATCAGTGGTCTAGTCATTCTATTTCAAGGGATTTTGTGTTAATTTAAATCTATTTAATTAAACCATCTCAAGAGTTCCAGTTTTAAATATAATGATCTATCTATTATATTATTTCAAAAGATAATAGATGCTTAAATTAACTTTTAAAGTCGCGAAGGAATTTATAATTTATAAATTCAGTTAAGTCCTAGTTTTATAGATGTGGGTTTTTAACCACTAGAATTCGCGCAGTGTTTATTAAATACATAATTAAATACTCGAGTGTATTATAGGCTTAACGGGAAATTCATCGCGCTTTAGAAGGTTATTTGTTTTCGGTATATTACATGTCTTTTTTTCTTTCATACAGAGTGATCGTAACCTGTGCGATCCCAGCATTAAGAAAGCAATAAAGAAGTCAATCTAAGCTAAGCAAAGCATAAACAGTGTGTAGAGTTCCCCTGACGCAGAACTTGTTGAGACTGTGTAAATTTTTAATCTTTGAGGCGATTCTATGTTTGGAATTCCGCTATCTAACTTATAGCAAAGAAAGCACACCCAAAGACAAATTTAACGCACCATCAAACAACTAAAGTCGTAACGGGAAGAAGAACACTGGCCCGAGCTTTGTTAGTTTACTGACACAGAGAGATAATTCATAATTTCCTGAACAGTGATGTGACTAGTTTTCTCACTGGACTTAAACCATACCTCACGGATAAAGTGTACCAGCACGCGTAAGAATTTTATTATCCGCGGCATAGTCAAATAGACCACACCATCCTCACCCCGGTATCAGAGACCGTGCCCTCCCATAGAAACTGTTATTAAGAAAAGAGACACAACTACAGATTCATTTTCCAGCGATTACGGGACCCTTTTATGTGCTGACCGCCTACCCGATAATCTGGGGCTAGAACTTGAACAAACACTCATACATTTAGTTGAGGTGTAACTGCTGGTGTGTTATTCTATGGAGTGCAAGATTTTTTTCACAATCGGTAAGTGAGAGCAAGATGAGTGAAGGCCTTTGCTAGCGCGTGTATGAATGACAGGAAATTAATTCTTTTGTGTGACCATTTTGTTAACTTGCTTACCTGGTAACATATATCTTTTCTGTATACCCTACATTGTTCCTTTAAGTGGGATAGTTAAAAATTTGTTAACTCTGTTTAAAACCACCTCCTTTCCATTTGCTTAGTAAAGGGAAGAACAGCTGGGAAGAACAGGTTTTTTTTTTTCTATCACCTATACCTAACTTGGTAACACCTCTTTCAGAGTAATTAACTTCACTGTTAGGTTAACGTACCCGTGTTCCTGATATTATCTATCTCTGGACTGGGTTTGTCTTTGTCTAATGAGCGGGAAGGGCTTAGTCGATACCAATCTTCTTCACCCCCTCCCAAACTTGTTATTTGCATTTGTGTACTTATGATAATTTATGTAATATCTGATATTTTTAGTGATTGATGTTTAAAGTGAATAAAATCACCTAAACTCATTTAGTTCTGTGTGTTGGATATACCCAAAGCCCAACATTTCCCCTATTCGTTTAATATAGTTTGTATCAACGTCGTGTGTGTGTTTGAAAACACCAAATCGGTGAGCGCGCAGATGCGAGTCTGGAAAACTGGCAAATAATTGTTTGACCAGGAGAGTGAAAGAGAAGATTGAGAGACACGATTTGTCGTAAATAAGTCTGTCTTTACTCTCCTCCAGCACGCTGTGAAGTAACTATTAAATCTCTACATTTTCTATCACTGAGCTTTCCATCATCATTTTCCACTCTAAACCGGACCACTATTTCTACGACTCTTTTCTCTCAAAATAAATTTACGACAACTACTCTGAGCTTTATGCTAGAGAAAATACCGTTACGCCTGCAGCCCTTGATGCTGTCAAATGTCTGCCAGCTATGGAGGAGCTGAATGCCGAACCAACATTAGAGGAACTCAGCAAGGCCATTGATAGCTTGGCCTCTGGCAAAGCACCAGGCAGTGATGGGATTTCTCCTGATTTAATCAAATGCTGTAAGAGCACGCTATTACATCCCCTGCATAGGATGCTGTGCCAGTGCTGGGAAGAGACAACTATTCCTCAAGACATGCGAGATGCCAAGATTGTAACACTGTACAAAAATAAAGGAGACAGAAGTGATTGCAATAACTACAGAGGCATCTCTCTTCTTAGTATTGTTGGTAAGGTTTTTGCCAAAGTCGTCTTAATGCGACTACACAAGTTAGCTGAGCGCATATATCCAGAGTCACAGTGTGGATTCCGAGCTGGTAGATCAACAACAGTAAATTAATATTAGACAAACATAAAGGTATGTTTTCAGGCACTCGTAAGAAATAAAGAAGCAGAACACCAGACAACAGAAAAACAACAGACGTGAGTGGCTTACCCAGGGTTCGAACCCCGTACTTCCGTACGACAACACCGCCTAGCTATACAAGCGAATCACACTAACCTCACGGCCAGCTCAACAACAGACATGATCTTCTCTGTCCACCAGCTTCAGGAAATATCAAGAGAGCAGAAAAGGCCTTTATATATCGCCTTTATAGACCTCACAAAAGCATTTGATCTGGTTAGTAGGGATGGACTCTTTAAAATCCTCCTGAAAATAGGCTGCCCTTCTAAAATGCTGGAAATGATAAAGTCATTCCATGACGACATGAAGGGAACAGCCAATATGCTGGAAGCACGTCACAGCCCTTTGATATACGAAGTGGCGTTAAACAAGGCTGTGTTCTGGCTCCGACCCTCTTCGGAATCTTCTTTGCCTTACTCTTGAAACATGCATTCAGAGATGCAACTGAAGGAATATGCCTTCACACTAGGTCAGATGGCCGTCTGTTTAATATTTCAAGGCTGAAGGCAAAAACACAAATCAGAAGGGTCACTATAAGAGACTTGTTGTTCGCTGATGATGCTGCAGTCGTCACTCAAAGCCAACAGGAGCTTCAAAACTTGATGAATCGCTTCACTAAAGCATGCAAGGACTTTGGCCTCACAATAAGTCTAAAGAAAACGAATGTGCTGAGTCAGGATGCGGGTGCTGCACCAGTTATCACTATCGATAACTATGAATTGGCAGTGGTGCACCACTTCACATACCTAGGGTCTACCATCAATGACAAACTCTCACTGGATACAGAAATCGACAGCCGCATTGGCAAAGCTGCAGCTACCTTTGCCCGCCTCACATCGCTTGTTTGGGGAAACTCCAAACTCACAATGAAGACCAAAGCTGCGGTATATAATGCCTGCGTCACCAGCACACTCCTTTATGGCAGCGAGACCTGGACGACCTATGCTAAGCAAGAAAGAAGGCTCAATACCTTCCATTTACGGTGTCTACGCCGCATCCTCGGCATTTCGTGGAAAGATAAAGTGACAAATAACGAGGTGTTGTCACGTGCTGGCCTTCAAAGTATGTATACACTGCTTAGACAGCGCAGACTTCGCTGGCTTGGCCATGCTCGCCGCATGGAAGATGGTCGCATCCCAAAAGATGTCTTCTACGGACAATTAGCAGATGGCAAGAGAACAGTTGGGCGACCACAGCTGAGGTTCAAAGATGAGTGCAAGAAAGATATGAGGGCACTGGACATGGATCCAGCAACATGGGAGGATGAAGCTGCCGATCGCACTAAGTGGCGATGCTATTTACGGCGCCACCTCAGATTGGGCAAAGAGAGGCTCACACAACAAGCGGAGGAGGGGAGAAAACGTCGAAAGGAGCACCAGGAAAATAAGTAGCTGAGGGCTGTCACCTCAGGGGCGCATTCCCATAGTCAGTTATGACTGAAGGGGCTATTATTATTATTATTATTATAAATATAACTCCGCCTATGCCGGTCCCAAACCCGGATGAAAAAGGAGGAGGGCGGCCTGCATGGAGGCCGTAAGGAGGCAGCCCCTCCACCATGCAAAGGCACAACAGGCCAATCACCTGTTTTCTTTAAACTATGATTACGAGCAATATAAGAGAGAAAGCAGGACTGATTCTAAAGGCGACGAACTGGAACGGACTATGGACTACGACTTATGGAACTTGGAACACAAGAAGTATAAATGGGAAAGAAGAGGAGCTGATGGAAGAGATGAGGAAAGCAAAATTAGAAATCCTGGCTATTACCGAAACAAAGAAAAAGGGACAAGGAGTCATGGATCTTGATGGCAACACGCTGTTATACAGTGGTGTACCCACATCTGAAAGAGCTAAAGGGGGCGTGGGTTGCATTGTGGCCAAAAACCAGAAAGATAGTATCAAGGGATGGAACTTTGTCTCGGAGCGCATTATGGTTGTAAAACTAAAAGAAGGAGAAACCATAGTCAACCTGGTCATAGTGTATGGGGCAAATGAGGATGAGAGAACAGAGGTCAAGGAGGAATTCTTCGAGCTGCTTCAAAGGACAGTGGATGACTGCCTAGATGAAGTTATCATGCTCGGAGATTTTAATGCCAGAGTTGGAAATGACCATGCTAGATGGGGTGGAGTTATCGGAAGATATGGAGAAGATACTCTCAATGACAATGGAAAGCGACTCCTTAGAGTCTGCAGTGAGCAGAATCTGATCATTACAAACACAAAGTTCCCCCATAAGCGCATACATGCATACACTAGATGTGAACCAACCAAGAATGAGAAGTCAGTGATCGACTATGCCATTGTTCGGAGAAGCTCATTCAAATATGTCCGAGATGCTAGAGTCTGGAGGGGGCCAGAGATTGGAAGTGATCACTACCTGCTAACAATCAAAAGAACAACTGAAAGAGTTGCTCAGCCTAGGAACTGCCCAACATCACGCAAGAAACCAAGTAAACGAGCGGGAGAAATGAGCATTAGGACCTACAAGCTGAAAGAGCCAGAAATTAAGACCAGATATCAGGGGCTTATTGATGAAGCGGTGAGAAACACAGAAGAACGACCTGATGACTTGGAAACCCTCTGGAATAAATTCAAGGATATCATAAAGACAGCTGCAGCAGAAGCATGCGGTGAAGTCCGACTTGGGAACAAGAGAAAGAGGACACCTTGGTGGACAGAGGAAGTCAAAGAGAAAATAAGAGAGAAGAAAATGGCATGGAAACAATACTTAGGAGCTAAAAACACAACAGGACAGATGGAAAAATATAGAGAATATGTGACACTCAGAACAGAAGCAAAGAACAAAGTGCTAGCAGCAAAACAGAAGTCCTGGGAAGAATTTGGAGAAAAGCTAGAACAAGATGCACAAGAAAACCAGAAATTGTTCTATAAGACCCTAAAGAACATGAGAAAGGAAAAACAATGCCCTCTCAAATTTATAAAGGACAAGCAAGGCAAATTGCTTACTGCCCCGAAGGAAGTAATGGAAAGATGGAAAGAATATTTCTCAGAACTCCTGGATGGTGAGCATGGTGAAGCATCAGAAATGATAACCACTAGCACAGAAGAGAAAACCAATGATGGTGAAGATGACATAAAGATGGAAGAACTGAAGGCAGCACTGGAGAAAATCAAGATGGGCAAAGCAGCAGGGCATGATGGTATAACACCAGAAATGGTTAAGTATATGGGAGCATCAGGCGACCTATTACTCTTAAGGGTTCTACAGGCAGCGTGGTACAACAAGACCACACCAAAGGATTGGGAGATTGCCATCATAACACCAATTTTCAAAAAGGGTGACAATCGACAATGTGGAAACCACAGAGGCATATCCCTTCTCAGTGTCCCTGGTAAAATCTACTCTAGAATCCTAGAGCAGGGACTCCGACGCCTAGCTGAGCCAGAACTGGTTGAGGTCCAGTGCGGATTCCGAGCGAACCGAAGTACTCAAGACCTAATCTTCACACTCAGACAGCTGAGTGAAAATGCCCTTGAGTATAAGAGTGAGATCCATCTTTGTTTCATAGATCTGGAAAAGGCGTTTGACAGGGTCCCCTGGAGCAAACTTTGGGATTTTTTGGCAAGGAAGAACATTCCAGCACCTCTGATTCATGCTATACAGAGCTTCTACAAGTCTTGCAGAAATTATGTGAGGACAGCAAACCATAAGTCAGAAGAGTTCAGGACCACCACTGGTGTAAGACAAGGTGATATCCTGTCACCTTACCTTTTCATACTCCTCATGGACGATGTCATTAAGGCATGTAAGGAGAGAACAAGAAAGTATTCAGTGGGGTAGTGGAAGATGAGACAGGTCTGTATTTCGGAGCTGGCATTTGCTGATGATGTTGCCCTGATTGCTAAATCAGAGGCACATCTCCAATTCAACCTGCAAGTCTGGAAGTAAGAGCTGGAGAAGAGAGGGATGGTCATAAGCAGCTCTAAAACAAAATCCATGGTGATATCACGAGAAGAAAGAAGACATCAGATTAAGCTGGGAGAACAGGTCCTGGAGCAGGTAGACCACTTTAAATACCTCGGAGCTATTATTGACCGAAAGGGAGGCATCAAAGGAGAGTTGGCCACTCGAAAAGCAGCAGCTGGGAGACTTTTTCAGGCCATAAATCGAGGATTCCTCAGCAAGAGAGAGGTTGGTAAGAAAACGAAGATGGCTGTATACCGCTCCACCTATGTCCCAGTCTTGACATATGGATGCGAGTCATGGGCAATGACTACAACCCACAAAAGCCAGATCAAACCGCAGAAATGAGGTATCTGAGGAAGGTGGTTGAAGTAACAAGAAGAGACATGGTACGCAACCAGACGATACGTCAAGGCCTTAAATCCCACCCTTTGCAGACCCAAGTAGAACAGTCCTAACTAAGATGGTTTGGCCATGTCTGCAGAATGGGAGAAGACCGGCTACCACGACAAGCATGGGAAACAAAGAGCCAAGGATCCAGACCCCCAGGACGACCCAGAGTCCGCTGGGAGGACAACATTAGACAATCTTTGAAGGACCGAGGACTAGAATTGAACCAGGCCAGGAGGAAGACAGTGTTGCGTGATAAATTCTCGCAACATCGTTTTATTTCAATATCTGTTTTATAACGCAAGGGCAACAACTGCTTGAAATTTATAGTCACTTTTCTCGGTAAGCATTTGTCTTCTCGCGTTGGTATCGAATGCAGTTAACTTTTGAGCTGTGGTCATTTTTGCGCTGGACTGCGCATGACTTGTCTTGTTGTTTGGTCGATCGGTTTCCGCCCACCACTAGTGGAGTGAGCGATTTGGAATGGCGAAAGAGATGCCTCGTTGAAGGGGGGATCTCCGCTATTTTTTGTTCTGTCAGGGATGTGTAGTCCTCTTATGGATATTTCGTTTAGTCGAGATAATACCTATAGTGTTTTCCCACATGTCGGGAGGCGTGATATTTCTGTGTATTTCATGAAAGCAAGGTAAATTGACTTTTTCATTAACTCTATCGATTTTGGGTCGTGAGCGATTTCGATTCATAGCCTGTCTCCGAAAGTCGTCGTCACGAGATGTTCTTTTCCAGCTCACATGTCGCTGCATTGTACATGCATCGGTTGATGCATGTACCAAGGACCATTACTTGCTACTTTGTTAAATGAACTAGGTTTAGAAAACCTTTATTATCTAGAGGATATTTTTGAGGACATTATTTATACTTCGGCAGACGTGTCTGTCTTGCTGAAGTCAAACTAAGGAGAGTGAACTGATCTCATACATCTGGTTATCTCCTGGCTGTTATAGAAAAGGATGGAGTTTTTCACCTGACTACATTTACAGCACTATGAAATCTAACATGCATCTGACTCATCATTGTAATGCTGTCTACCGTCTATTGCTGTATTGAATGTTGCTGTGATAATGACTGTTTGATGTGCCTACACATTTCCGTAACCATTTTGTCACTGTGGCGTCCACAATAAATAATGAAGAAAAACGTCAACGGCTGTTTCAAGACTCATTGACTTTATACGTCGTGAGTTTACTGACGTCCTATGTGGATTGCACTGTTATTGTTGCATGAACATTGTTTTGACTGAACACATCTACACACTACACAAAACCAGACATGCGGATGCCATCCATCATCATATGGCATCACGCATCATTTGGTGGCCATAAGCTGGTTTGATTCTGGTACTAGCAAACACGGGGTCCCTTACCCACTTCATTTTCAACAAGAATTCATCAGCATCCTTCAAGAAATTAACATTCTTCAATACAGTCAACATCTTCAAAATTTTCAAAGTACTCGGCGTTGCCCGGTAAAAGTCAAAATTTCAATTTTTTTGACGGAAACACGAATTTGACAGTACCCGGCGTTGTTACATGTTGCCGGATAACTCGGACTGCTGTTATCTTTTACGCAAGTCAAGCAAGTTGCTGCTGTCAAGGTTCCAGTGCTGTCGTTTTTTGAGAAGGTCAAGTGCCGGTTGAAACGGGTTGTTTTCTGAAGAAGGCCAAGTACCGATTTCCATCAACTTACTTTTGGATTAGAAGGTCAAGTGCCGAAACAACTCAACACACAGTATTTCAGAAGCTCTTGTACCATCGTGTTAGCAGTGGAAGCAGTTCAGATGTGCATCATCGTTGGAGCTTCGCTCTTTAGGACGTTGATTGACATCCGTTTTTCTGCTGTTCTACGATTGGAAGCCTTTAAGTTAAGTGGCCTGTTTGTATGTAAACTGTGCCCTTATACTTCTGCTGAGTCTTCTGTGTATCATCTCATTCTATATGTTATATGTCTATATGTTATTTGTATATTTATATGTTTATATTTCAGCGGGTTCTCGGTTGGGTGGTGTCTCCGTTAGATTATGCCACGTCATAGAGGTCGTCTATTGTGAGCGTTTTCTGTAGGGTTTGCAAATTTCCGATACTGGAATTTGCTAAGCGACTTCTGTTGCTATTTATGTTAGCTGTGATGACATGTTTTAATATTGTTTTCGTTATTATTTCACATTCTTTAGTTTTGTTGTGATTTGTTTGTATTTGTTAGCCTACTCTTGTCTATAATTTAGTTTCATACAACATTTTTGTTTATACACTGTGGTGTCATGTATTTTGTTTAATTCTATCGCAGATATCGTCACATTTTTTGTGATATTTCATTAATTTCTGCTTTATTTTTAGTTGATTTCTGCGAAAGTTTTTGTATTGTTGCTGATCTTTGTTATTGTTTACATTGTTATTGTTTACATTGTTTGTATTGTTTACATTTTCAATGTTTACATTCTGCATGTGTTTACATAGTCATTGTTTACAGTTATAGTAATTAGTTAATGGGCTATGCCAATGCACTGTTACTACTACACTGATGATAAATGAATGATGAATAGTGTCGTGCACTATTGAATGAGAAGTGCACTTATGATCAAGAATTGAGTGCTGATATTTCATATACAAGTTCTTTGATTGGAGACTTGTTTCCCACAGAGACTGGGATAATATAATGTGATGTGAATATACAAGTGCTTAATTAAGACTTGTTACACTTAGGTTTGAAATAAATTAGTTAATTATTTCAGGTTTTGGACTCATATGTTAGACAACATGTCTACATTTGAGCACTTTATTGAGCAGGGTAAATTGCTTGGGAAGACTGGTGATAAGTTAGAAGAATTTGCAACTGCTCGATATGATAAAGCAATGGAAGCTGAACAAAAGAAACTGCATATGGAAGCTGCAGATGCAGGTGGATGAAAAAAGATTCCAAATGGAAATGGAAAAACAAAAAAGGGAATCAGAAGCTGAGGAAAGAAAGCTACAGCTAGAGGCTGAGAATAAAAGACTTGAAAAAGAAGCTGAGAATAAAAGACTTGAAAAAGAAGCTGAAAATAAAAGACTTGAAAGAGAAGCTGAAAATGAAAGACTTCAAATGCAGGCTCAAGCTGAAGAAAGGAAGTTACAAAGAGAGTCTGATGAGAGGAAAGCAAAAATGGAACATGAAGAAAAACTCTTAGCTTTAGAGTTGGAGAAATTGAAATTGACGAGCATGAGTAATGGTAATGATTCAAACAAGGGTTCATCTTCTGGTAAGGCTAATAATGATACTTTTAAGATTAAGTTACCAACATTTAGTCCTTCCAGTGATGACATAATGTTCTATCTGGACAGATTTGAACAAGCATGTACAGCTCATAACATAGACAAAGCAAAATATGTTTATCAGTTATCAGGGATACTGACAGGTAAAGCTCTAAGTATATTAAATATGGTGGATGAACCTGACAAGAGCAATTATGAGGTTGTCAGGGCCGCTTTGTTAAAGAAATATCAGCTTAACGAAGACGGCTATCGTCTACAATTTAAAAATATGTTACCTGAAAATGGAGTTGAATTCTCCGAGTTTATTGCAAGAATACGCATTACTTTCTCACGATGGGTTGAACTATCTAAGACGGAAAAAACTTATGAAGGACTTATGGACTTAATACTTAGAGACAAAGTCATGTCGTCTGTCAATGAGTCTTTCCTTGCTTTCCTTCATGAACGTAAAACCTAAAACAATAAAAGAAATGGAAGATTTCTGTTGCCAATACGTAACTGCGCACCCACACATAACCATGGGTAACTCTAAGGTGAAAGAAGGTTTACCAGTTGCTTCGGCAGCTCCGTATGGCCAAAACTTTGCTCGTAGATCCCAACAAAATTTTGATAGAAAGAGTAGCGGTAATTTCTGTCAAAATCATGGAAACCAATTTCATGGTGATTCTTCTTCGAAGATTTGGAGACAACCTGATAGTGGTCGTTACTATCACCCTAATAATTATAAGCATTTCAAAAGAGGATATGGTAATAGAGGTTATTCCTGCCGAAGACCTCAGAACCAAACAAATAGATGTTCGCATCAATGTGAACATGATAGTAATCGTGGAAAACTGGAATTCGAACCAGTATAACAATTACAATAGAGACAATAATAACTGCAGAGATAATAATAACTCTGATAACTTCAGAGGTAATAATAGTCGGGGTAGATCTCAACACAAAAAAAAGAGATATCAGCAGGCTAATGCTGTACAACAGGAAACTGAGGCAGCCTGTAATCATGTTGTTGATAGTAAAAACTTTGACGCTGTCACTAGTTCTGCTTTTGACTTTGAGAGAGCAAACAAATGCCCCCAATGCAGTACTTTATTCGAACCGGGTACCATAACTACTTTGAGTTGTGGTCACCCACTTCCCGCTCTTCCTGCTGCTGTTGCGCATGACGGGAGGGGTTCTTTAATTCTACATAAGGGTCTTGTTAATGATACTCCGGTCTCACTACTTTTCGATTCCGGATGCACCACTATTGGTGTTAGACAATCGCTTGTAGATCCATCTTGTGCTACAGGAAGGGTTATTAAATGTGTCACATTTGGCGGCACTCTAGAAAGATATCCTACTGCTGTAATTCGCATTGCCACTCCTTTCTTTACTGGAGATGTGCATGCTTGTCTCTTACCTAATCCTATTGCGGACCTTATTATTGGTCGTATTCACGGAGGTAGGGAGTGTACCCCACAGCAGATTGCTGCTTGGGAAGATAATAACATGCAAGCTACAAATGCAGTAGTTACAAGAGCACAAGCTCTACAAACACCCGAAACTTCACTGAATAGTGATAATGAAGTTGATAGCCAAGATAGTCACTTAGTAATTACTCGTGACTCTTTCATAAAATTGCAAGAAGAAGATCCTTCGTTAAAAAAATTCTTCGTTCTTGCGAAGAAAGGTGATCCGAATCAGGATACAAATAGAAAATCTTGGATTGCAATGAGAAACGGCGTACTTGTACGTATGGTACAAGATTCGACTACGTCGGCACATTCGCAAATTCTTGTTCCCAAGCGCATGAGAGTCCAAATATTACAACATGCTCATGACTCGCAATGAGATGGACATATGGGTTTTGCCCGTACGAAGTCGAGAGTCCTTGCGGCTTTCTTTTGGCCTTTTGTCAATAAGGACATTCGTATTTACTGCCGATCATGCAAGGTATGTCAGGAGGTCAAATCTAGAGGACCACGACATGCTGCGCCTATCCAGGCTGCTGACATTCCTATTCGGCCGTTTCAGAAAATGGCCATAGATATTATTGGCCCTTTTAAGGTCAGGTCGGCCAGAGGACATCAGTTTATCCTTACATGTGTCGATATGTGCACACGTTGGCCAGAGGCTATTCCTCTTAAGAGCATATCTACTACAGATATCGCAGATGCTCTTTGGTTGATATTTTCTCGCTTGGGGTTCCCCAGAGAAATATTGTCAGACCATGGCACTCAACTCATATCTGACACTATGTCACAGGTAATGTCTACCTTACATATTGAATGATCTCTCAGTAGTATCTACCATCCTATGTCTAATGGGTTAGTTGAGCGTCTGAATAGAACGCTCAAGACTTTGCTTGGTAAGATAACTGAAGATCATCCTCAAGATTGGGACAGGGTTTTACCCGCGGCTCTCTTTGCCTATAGAGAAGTCCCTAATGAACACACAGGATTTTCTCCCTTCGAACTTGTCTTTGGCGCGCGTCCACGCGGCCCTATGTCTTTATTACACGATCTCATCACTGCCGATGATATTAGCGATGAAACTCAATCCTCATTATGAGTTATGTCATTGCTCTTAGGACATAAGAACATTGAGGACATGTAAGCTAGCAAACTGCTTCAATCAGAAATGCTAAAGAGAAGGCAAAGGCAGAGTTTGCTAACAAGAATAGATGTCAACGACACAACTTGTCCAGGTGACAAAGCATTCGTCCTAACTCCCCCAGTAGGGAAAATAGACCTTATTGCATGGAAAGGTCCGTATGCAATAGTCTCTCGGATTTCCGATGTTGACTATGTGGTCGATATTGATGGAAAGCATAAAACTTTCCACATAAACATGCTTTCGGAATTTCACGAACGTCCGGACTATTTGCAGCCTATTTTCCAGGCAACGGATGATGCTCCTGCACCTCACGGTCATTATTCATCCCTGTCTGTCATACAGGATGAGGAAGCTACCTTCTCTGATGTCAACCTTCCCCTTCCAGTGGTTCCATTACATTCCACGGAATCTTGGAAAAACGTTTCTGTTTCTCCTAATCTATCTGGTGACGAACATCGACAAGTCTCGTCGATGTTACAAACATTTCAGGATGTTCTCACTGACATTCCTGGACACACAGATGTCATAGAACATGACATAATTCTTACCGACAATAATCCAATTAGGGTTAGGCCGTATCCTATTCCTATACACTTTCAGTCGCAAGTGGAAAAGGAATTGGATGAAATGATTCAATTAAATATAATTGAACCATCGACTTCACCATATTCTTCTTCCATGGTTATTGTCCGTAAGAAGGATAAGAACATACGAATTTGCGTTGATTATCGCAAATTGAATCAGGTCACAAAGTTCGACGCTGAACCGATGCCTTTGTTAGAAGATCTACTGATTAGACTTTCTAATTCTAGATTCTGCACTAAACTTGACTTGTCTAAAGGTTATTGGCAAGTGCCTTTAGCAGAGCATGCCAAACCTCTTACTGCTTTTTCTACACCTAGGGGTCTATTTCAATGGAATGTTATGCCTTTTGGTCTCATGAACGCCCCTGCCACTTTCGTTCGCATGATGCGTCGAATTCTGTCACATCGTTCGGATGTCATCGCATACTTAGATGACATCTGTCTCTTCAGTGATACCTGGGAAGATCACTATTTAGGGTTATATGACTTACTGTCCACTCTACGTGAGAATAATTTGACAGCAAAACCTTCTAAAGCTTTTGTTGGTTTTGGTGAAATCTCTTTCCTGGGTCATCGTGTTGGTCATGGTCTCTTGAAGACAGAAGACCACAATACTTCCAAAATACTGAACATCTCTGTTCCTAAAACGAAGAAACAAGTTAGGAGTCTCTTAGGTTTAATTTAATTTTATGGGAGATTTATTCCAAATTTATCTTCGATCATGGCACCTCTCTCAACATTGTTGAAGAAAGGTTCGCCTAATCTGGTCCGTTGGTCTGAAGAATGCCAATCTTCACTAGACCAAATCAAGAATATATTTTCTTCTCCTCCCATCTTAAGATTACCTATTCTTGATAGGACTTTTGTTCTTCGGAGTGATGCTTCATCCACTGGGATTGGAGCAGCACTGATGCAAGAATATGCAAATACTCTGCATCCTGTTATGTACATTTCTAGAAAACTAAATGCGGCAGAGAGGAACTACTCGGTTTTAGGACCGTCAGTTTGTTAGCGATGGTTTGGTCAATTCTAAAGCTACAAAGATTCCTCCTGGGCGCACATTTCATTCTAGAGACTGATCAGAAAGCTCTTACAGCTATTCAGACTAAGAATTTGAAGAGTTCGAGATCCACTCGATATGCTATAGCTCTTCAACCTTTTCACTTCACGGTACGAGCTATCCGTGGTGCGGATAATGTGATGGCTGACATTTTGTCTAGATGCCCACATGACTCCAACTAATACTTCTGTCCTATATTTCCATATATTACAGAGTCATAACACACCTATATTTCTACAATAGATTAGCACATCTGTACTTACTTTATATGTACACACTATCGTGCTTTGTTGTCATCTTCTTCTGTTCGTTTTTTAAGATGATAGAGGAGGACTGAGTAGTTAATATAAGGGCCGTTAGTTTACTAAACAGCCACAATTATTAATAATGTATTGTACCTTATGAAGCATATTAGTTATTAATTAGCATTATATTGCTTGTACTTTCTCAGAATGTCATTGTTGAGCTGAGGACTTACCTTACGAGTTCTAGATTGCGTACTTACCCTCGGAATACCAGAGCATATGTCCTGGATCGTCATGTAGTTTAACTTTACTATGTACTTATGTCATTACATGTCAAAGAATGTACTATTTAAATTTTCCTATCAGATTTGTACATCCATTTTTAAAGACAATATTAGAGTATGCTGTTTAATGATGATTATAGTAACTTGCATACGTATATTGTGTTTACATGCTAACGTGATGTGTGTTGGTGACACCTCCCCGATGTGAATATTTTTTGAGACATATTTATTTTTCTGTTGAGGTATATCCTCACCAGACACTCTATAATTAGCCTATTGTTTGGCAATTTAGTTAATTATCAGCGCATAATTCGTGCGTTTTGAGCCGCTTATCGCTTGCTCTTTGATATTGAAAAAAAAATATGTTCCACATTTTTTTTTATCGGGAGGAGGTGGTGATATGTTGCGTGATAAATTCTCGCAACATCGTTTTATTTCAATATCTGTTTTATAACGCAAGGGCAACAACTGCTTGAAATTTATAGTCACTTTTCTCGGTAAGCATTTGTCTTCTCGCGTTGGTATCGAATGCAGTAAACTTTTGAGCTGTGGTCATTTTTGCGCTGGACTGCGCATGACTTGTCTTGTTGTTTGGTCGATCGGTTTCCGCCCACCACTAGTGGGAGTGAGCGATTTGGAATGGCGAAAGAGATGCCTCGTTGAAGAGGGGATCTCCGCTATTTTTGTTCTGTCAGGGATGTGTAGTCCTCTTATGTATATTTCGTTTAGTCGAGATAATACCTCTAGTGTTTTCCCACATGTCGGGAGGCGTGATATTTCTGTGTATTTCATGAAAGCAAGGTAAATTGACTTTTTCATTAACTCTATCGATTTTGGGTCGTGAGCGATTTCGATTCATAGCCTGTCTCCGAAAGTTGTCGTTACGAGATGGTCTTTTCCAGCGCACATGTCGCTGCATTGTACTGCATCGGTTGATGCATGTACCAAGGACCAGTACTTGCTACTTTGTTAAATGAACTAGGTTTGGAAAACCTTTATTATCTAGAGGATATTTTTGAGGACATTATTTATACTTCGGCAGACGTGTCTGTCTTGCTGAAGTCAAACTAAGGAGAGAGAACTGATCTCATACATCTGGTTATCTCCTGGCTGTTATAGAAAAGGATGGAGTTTTCCACCTGACTACATTTACAGCACTATGAAATATAACATGCATCTGACTCATCATTGTAATGCTGTCTACCGTTTATTGCTGTATTGAAGGTTGCTGTGATAATGACTGTTTGATGTGCCTACACATTTGCGTAACCATTTTGTCACTGTGGCGTCCACAATAAATAATGAAGAAAAACGTCAACGGCTGTTTCAAGACTCATTGACTTTATACGTCGTGAGTTTACTGACGTCCTATGTGGATTGCCCTGTTATTGTTGCATGAACATTGTTTTGACTGAACACATCTACACACTACACAAAACCAGACATGCGGATGCCATCCATCATCATATGGCATCACGCATCAGACAGCCGATACCATCTTCTGTCTATTAACGTTTAAAAATAATTAGTTATTTTATTGCCTTAGTTTCCTTGACCCAGGGCTGGATTTAGGCCATGTGACGAGATAAAAGGTGTTAACACGCACACCTTTGTCCCTGACAACATCGACACCTTAGCCGTTATCACAAATCTAACAACAACAACAATGACAACGTTGTCTAGTGTACAATTGTCCACATTGTATATAGCAATAAATAATTAAACTCAAAGAATAAGTCAATCTCGACATAATATAATCACAATTAATACATTCCAAATATAAGAGACAGTTTGTTGCCGCCCTACAAGACGCCACCAGGCACAAGAAACTACCAATATATCTCAACAACCTGATTGGTACTAAAATAATACTAACATCATTTCTGGCACTACAACAACTTCCTGTATCATAAACAACATCGATCTTTGCATCAACAAAAATCACACAACAAACACATGCTACACAGGAGCAACAATGGAACACGTCTTTTCCCTTCAACAACTTCTGTCAACTCCCTTCCCTTGCACAAACTTCCTAATCTTTTAACCATCCACACGCCAGGCTTTCTCTAGCCAATAATAACTTCTACTTCAGTCACATGTCATTACAATCAAGAGTTCAGCTGCTCGTGCAAACATCGCATGCAGCTCAAAAGCGTTTAACTCGACTTACATTGCTATCACGTTTGCCACAACAATGCACTCAAGAAACCTCGCTCCCACAGGAGCACACAACCGTTACACCTTCCGAAAAATCACGTCTAGACAGGCCTATTTAACCAATTCGAAAAATCAGACCTGGCGACCACAAGTGGCTCCCTAATTGCCACCTTAGCTTTGAAAAAAAAATAAGGAACGACTCGTGAGAGAGAGAGAGAGAGAGAGAGAGAGAGAGAGAGAGAGAACGAACGAACGAACGAACAGACAGAGAGATAGGAAGTGATACGTGGGTAGAAGAAAAAAGATTATAGTTCAAAAATTCAAGATATTAAACTTGTCAAGTCTTATAAAATTAGCAGATTTGAATGGTAGTATGCTGGTCGAAGAAGTGGTAACACTTCACACATTGGACAGCTTATGAAAATCCTGAAACTCCTTGCTTTGAATGATACAGCTACTGGGTTTCGAAATGTTTTATTGCTTCATCATAATTTTGACAATTCCAGTCACAGTGGTAACAGAGTAAATGAGCTTTTCCAAATTAAATTTGAACAAATCTTATTAAAGTTCAACAAGATAGACTCAACAGCCTTGCAATATTATCCACAGTATATAATAAAGCGCAATTCGAAAACATGGACAAAGTTTTAAACAGTTTGGGGAATAGAAAGCAAAGTATATTTCTTTATAAGTTTAGTTGTGTTATAACACGTTTTATATGGGGAAAAAAACTAATAAATAGAGATATTGTTTGTTTATTTGTTTTTTAACACAATGTAACAGTGTATTTTTCTGATGTCTAATATCAAAAAATCTTAAGTTCATGCAGTTCATGGGGCAACACCAAAATTGACCAAATCGAGCCCGGCAACTGCTAAGACCGGCCCGCGGCTGAGAATAAAACATATACTACTCAACAATCGCTTGGACAGACCACAACACACTACTGTCTGCAATGTACCAACCCCTATGAAACTGTTGACTCTTTGAGAGCCCAGCACTCGATGATGTAAGGAAAATGCTCCTTCCTCCGAGGCCAGATAAATGGAACACCTTCTATTGAGCAAAACAACAACTTGCGAGCACGTGCAGATACCACTACATGGACTTGTTGAGAATCCAGCATTGCTTACTAAGCTTGGAGGAGTTACTTGAGCTCCAGACGTAATTCTGGCTTTAACCTGGTTAGTTGCATAATGAGGATTTCACTATGGACCCAATGATATGCAGGGAGAGCTGAGAAGTGGCTCTGTGTAGGATATGACAATTCCTTGGGAGAGCTCAGAACCAGAGCACAGTATTTTAGCTCTGCATAGTTGGAGAGCTCCTTTGAATGGTACGGAATGCACAGTATGCTACGCACATCTTACTCCTAGATTGGGACCAGATGTGATGATCCTTTAAATTCAAGCCAGGCTGGAGAAACTGGTGCTCATGACTCAGTTTCGGAATGGCAGAAAAGCCACAGGATAAGACTATGTCTATAGGGTAGATAATATCTAGGAGTATTCAGCTTGGTATTTGCTGCAAAAGAGCGAGAAGCTCAGCGAATCTAGTTAAACAATAACAACAACACCACTACGTGGCACTCGGCGAATGGACGAGAACCTAAACGCCGCTGGAACAACAACAACGATAACAACACGCTTGAGAAACGCCATACTGACATGGATGTTGATTGGTTTAGGGCTTTTAAATTGCTCTTGTAATGTCGAATCGAAGACTTAGTAAGATAGGGCTTTATTGATAGCGGTGCAAGACATGCCACATAAAATATCCTAATACAAATGTTTCTTGTGTTTTGTCCATCTGTAATCTTGACTCTATATCAGTCTTTGTTTTTATTATTACTTTTTCTAAATACAAGCTGACATGTACAGATAGTCAGAAAGATTCTGACTTTATGTCAAACTTGTTGAATAGAAATACATGAACGTAGTTAGTGTGGGATTCGTTGTTTCGTGCAATAATATCTTTTTTTTTCTTATTCGTACTTTCTTTCTTTCCTTTTCCAGCTATCTGTTTAGCATTTTATTATCTTATCTACTTATTTGCCGTTGGTTCCATGGGCCATAAACTTGGAAGACATGATTAGGATAAGTGACCTCGCAGCAAACATATAAGAAACAGCCAAAGAGAGTTCTGCACGGTGCTAGCAACTGCATAATGTTAAATAATATATTACAGTAACCATCCCTGCGAGACGGAATTAATATGCTTTTGTGCAGGGGTGCTCTTTGTAAAGGGTTCTTTAAACTGGTGTCCGTGAATGGATTCTAGAGGATCTGTGTACATAACCTAAAATCTAAAGTGTAAAGATTTCTAAGTATACCTTCATGTACATTTTTTTTCCTACCAAGTAGGGGTCCCTAGTCTTCAATGGACAATAAATGGGATATATAGCCTTCGTCGGACAATGAAAGGGGATCATGGCACACACAAAAAAGGAAAGAAACCCTACTCTACGGCATTGATTGGCACATGCTCATTTAGGAGTGAAAAAGAAAGAAAGGAAAGATGCTGCTTATTCTTAATTTCCTTTTATTTATAACTTAATGTCATTTACTCGCACTTGTGTAGTATGGGTACACTTCATAACTCCTTACACCCCATTACCAATCTCTACAACGAGGTCTACTTATTATAATTTCTTTTTTCTGACATCGTTTCTTTAGTCCGTACTATCTGCCCCTAGATCTATATGATAAAGGGGCACTAGTCCGTACTATCTGCCCATCTGTCTACCTAGTTATCTAGTTTACGGGTTCTCAACCTTTTTTTAAATCAAGACCCTTCCCCTTCTGAGCCTCATTTACTTCTGTGGTCCCCCTGTTAGCTGGAAAAAGGTACTTTATCATCTTACTGTGGCCTCCTAGAAATATGGGATAGGCCCCTTGGGGAGCCATACGGCCCACGCTGAGAACCACTGATTAGCCTACCACATGTTCCGTGTGACGGTGTAAAATATTCCTTAAATATCTGCTGAGTTACGCCTCTGACCTCATCATTAGGACCACTGGTTCTTAAAAAAAAATTTCCGTAAATTATATTCCCTCAACTCGAACCTGGTACCTCTAGAACTCGAGGCGGACGCCATACCTCTTAGCCACTAGACCCCAAAGAGTCGCTGTTTTTATGTGTCTACATCAGTGAGGTCAATATGTAAGCAGTAATACAAGCTCGCCCAACAACAGAACTCTGTCGTAATTTTCATTTGTCGGAGGTACCTTGTATACGTATATAGTGACGTCACACATTTAGGCCCTAGTAAAAGTAGCCTCAGGTCTTGGGAGTATATAACGTAAAAAAGAATGCGCTCTGACTGAGAGATACATATTGCGATATTTGAATATGATATATGAGACACGGCTATCGACAACAACACTGGAAGAAACATGTTTGGCAAACGCACAAAAGGGGAAAACGCTGTTATTGCGAAGGAACAATGTAGAGATGGACTTCTAGTGGTTTTTCAAGTTGTACTATTAAACGCAGTTTCATAATCCAGATATACCAGGTTCGAAACCTGCTGCAGGCGGTTTGGTAGCAGATCGCTTTGTGTGGATTTTTAACAATGGTATAAGCGCCGTACCATTCAGAAAGCAATGGCAAACTACTGAATGAAAATATTGGCTAGAAAAATCACAAACAGCCAATAAAAGCTGGGGTTGATTGCCACGTGACCTGTAAAGGATAAGCAACTAACTAACTATTAAGGTAAGAGATAGGAAATGCGAGTCATGGTGAATGACGACAACCGACAAGGGCCAGCATCAAACTTCAGAAATGAAATATATGAGGAAGGGGGTTGAAGTAACAAAGAAGAGACATGATCTGCAACCAGACGTTACGTCATGGCCTCAAAATCCAGCCCCAGGAGACCTGAGTTGAACAGTCCCAACTATGATGGTTTGGCCATGTCTACAGAATGGGAGAAGATCGACTACCACGTCAAATATGGGAAACCAAGAATAAGGGATCAGACCTCCAGGACGACCCAGAGTTCGCTTGGAGGACAACATTAGACAGTCTCGGAAGGACCGAAAACTAGATGTGAACCATGCCAGGAAGAAGACAGTCATTAGGATAGCATGGCGCTCTCTCTGGCAAATCTCTACACCCCAGGGTAGAAGCGGAATTACTAAGTGAGAAAGTAAGATATGTAATGTCTAAAGTTAATTCCAGCCAACTTACAGCCTGGGAACGCTACATAACGATGCACGTATTTTAGATAACGCTAGCATTTCTCGAAGTATTTATCTATTTGCGTGCAATTTTTCCCAGCACTCTTGCTTATCTCTATTCCTCATTACCCCAGGTAATTCGTCTTCTCGAGCTTTCTGAATGTAATTTAAGAGACTTATTAAATTTTGAGAACCAGTAGAGCTAACGCATCCCGGAAAGTTTCGATTTTCAGATGCCAGGGAATCTTTGACAAAATTTATATATACTCTTGAGTCCTGCAAAGTGATACATTGGTCATTATCATCATTAACCTTCGCACGCCTTACGGGGCATGTAGCCTCCACTGCAGCTGACATACTTGCAATATGCCTGGACCAATCATTTGCATGATCCTTGTAACCATGGTTTCAGTGGCAATTTGTTTTACATCATGCAGTTGCGAGCCCCATACATTCCCTCATATTAGTCGCATTCTACGACATGCCTTAGGGTGCCTTATTCTTTCTTTGTCTCTTTAGAGACTTATTAAATTTTGAGAACCAGTAGGGCTAAAGCATCCCGGAAAGTTTCGATTATCAGATGCTGAGAATCTTTGGCGAAAAGTTACATAAACACATTTGTCTTTTCGTATTGTCTTCGCTATCTTAGTGGTCTGGCTTTTAATAGGGTAACATATTCAAACACAGGATTTTATGTTTAATGCCGGAATTCACTTCCTATTTTTGAATTGTTATTTCTCCACTCCTATAAAACTACTTTAGACAACCAACTACCACATTGACATTACAACTCAACAGAAGATCCAGTTTGTTCAACACGTGACATAGCGGGCAAAGATTTTTGCAATTTGTTGTAACGTCAGTTGACTGGTGACTTTAGCTTTTATTTTGTTTCTGAGAATTAAAAAAAAACATTATTTGTAAATATGGTAGTTGCTGCTTTTTATTTTGACATTGTCTAGTAGATATATAGGTAGTTCCATAGCAGATACGGCTGTAGGGGAGTGAAGTGTTAGAGACTTTACTATAATAGGTCCACAATCTCTCGCACACATCACAAAAAACACAATCTCTCGCACATATCACAAAAAACACAATCTCTCGCACACATCACAAGAAACATTATCTCCTGCACATATCACAAGAATCATAATCTCTCGCACACATCACAAGAAACAGAATCTCTCGCACACATCACAATAAACAGAATCTCACGCACTTATCACAAGAAACAAAATATCTTGCACACATCACAAGAAACAGAATCTCTCGCACACATCAGAACAAACAGAATCTCTCGCAAACATCTCAAGAAACAGAAGCTCTCGCACACATCACAAGAAACATAAACCTCTCGCACACATCACAAGAAACAGAATCTCTCGCACACTTCAAAAGAAACAGAATCTCTCGCACACATCACAAGAAACAGAATCTCTCGCACACATCACAAGAAACTTAATCTCTTGCACACTTCACAAGAAACAGAATCTATCGTACACATCACAATAAACAGAATCTCTTGCACGCATCACAAGAAGCAGAATCTATCGCACACATCATAAGAAACAGAATCTCTCGCACACATCACAATAAACAGAATTTCTCGCACATATCACAAGTAGCAGAATATATCGCACACATCATAAGAAACAGAATATCTCGCACACATCACAAGAAACAGAATCTCTCGCACACATCAAAAGAAACAATCTCTCGCACACATCGAAACACTCATCGCACAAGACTTGGAAAAAAACATTGAGAGACTGCGTAATGACCTAAATTAATCCTAACATTAATTATATTACGTTACCAAAACGAACGAACAGATGGACAAAAGGATAGCGAGAGGGGAGGGCTGAAAATCAGGAACGCATGCAACACGCGACGCGCGATATACAAATGCTGGCATCACGCGTGTAAGTCTACAAGCACTAACTTTTTCAGACGGACAGTGATAAAATACACTACCCTTTCCCAGAGTTAGGTTTATAAATCATAACAGACTCTTATTAGAAAAGATAACATTAGATGGGTTTACGGTTGAAAACATAACAGTACCCAGACAGCACATCTTCCAAACAGGAGGTAGTAGAAAATACATATTTTGAACGCAGCCACGTAGCTCTTTTAAAGTGGGAAAATTGGGTTCCTTAGGGCTTGCTGACAAATAATATGTAAAACGTTACGCCAATAGTCCAGGAATTAATAAATTATACCCAAAATAAAATAGTGAGGCTGCCTGACAGCATGAAATCATTTCTGCTCATAAAATTTTTTTATAACGTGTTTGAAAAAAACCTTACGTTACATAAATAGCCTACCATGTAAACTCCAAATTGATTGGAGCGCAACAAATGAAAGCCTAACCACGATTGGTCGGGCTATAAATACTATCTTGGTTGTTGGGGGAGACGGGAAAAGATAACATTTTTTCAAACACTTGTCGAAACGTGGCTCATTGGCCAGTCTCGCTGATATACACACTTGGGAGCGTTAGTTCGAGACCACTTGTTTAAAATAGCTTGATAAAGCATCAGTGCGTTGAAGCCAGCATATATTTGGCTCAATAAAAGCCTGGAACATAGGCAGATGGAAGTTTGTGCCAGTTTGTGCCAGAATTCATTGCTAATCAACGTATCTGTGTTATTCGTATGAATTGTGGGACAGTGGTCTTGATGGTAGTGAGCAGCACCTGGTCAGAGCTTTGCTGAATCCAGTGTCGGACAGCATACTCCTTGGTCCTTTTAGCTATCAGTGAGGTGTCTCCAGAGCCCAGAAGAGAATTCGAGCAGAGGAGTCCTCTCCTGCCGCCATCACTCAAGATAAGCAGAGTTGGCCAGCTGAGCTCAACATTATGCCCCTCATCTTGAAATAACTTTATAAAAATACTATTCAGAGGGGAATTTACTTGTCTTAAAATCAGGAACTGTGAACATCTCCAATACTGGTCCCTAAAGACAAACTATTGAAGTCATGATGACAAATACCAACAGAGCTTGAACAAAACAAAACCAGTATTACCTCATTTTACTACTACACAACTGACACACATAGAACATTTGTAATAATATATGTCACTACAATATTCATATTAAATACATTCTGTACATAACTTGTAATTTAAATTGATTGTGATTCCTGGTTCCCTTGTAGTTGAATCAGGACACATATTCATTCATGCTAGTAATGAATACATATTGTTATTTGAACCGTTACGAGTGACTTCTTTAAGCTATTCTCATAGAGTGTTATATGTATGTGAGTGTCACAGTGTTGTTAAGAGTAGTGGATTAAATTAAATTGTTTATCTGTCTGTTGTTGTGACTTACACTTCACCATACTCATACCCTAGACACATAACGTAGCATCACACTATTCCAGAATAATTCTGACTGAGATATATAGATATGTGGTAGCAAGTAAGGTTAACTATAATACACTACTCTTAATAGATATAGATACCTTCACAGCTGATCTCAGTCAGTACACTAAGTTCCCTATAAGTATTTATAACATCCCACTTCACCACATATATTGGGGTCTCGCTCTTGGGATTTTGAATCTTTAACTATTAAAAATATTGGGGGTAATTCACTTCAGGGAATATAAGAATTAAAAGGTATCCTTGGGTGGAATTAAATAAGGTTGAGCTCACGGTGCCTGTGTTGTCCATTAGATATATAGTTAGAAATTGAATTGTTGGTTAGACATTATATAAAGTTACCTGATAGACAATGGCGGACCTGGCCAAATTTCGATCTGCTGCGGTTCAGACTGCAAAAGAGTTAGGATTAGATGGGCAAGTTATGGTTGCCTATGTCACAACGGAATGTGACAAATTTATTGAACGCGAAGAAAGAAGATTAGAAAAAGAGGCCGAAAGAAAGTTGGAGGCTGAGACTAAGAGGTTGCAAGCTGAGGCTGAGACTAAGAGGTTGCAGATTGAGGCTGACAAAGAGGCTAAAGCATTGGAAGCCGAGGAAAGAAGACAAGCTGCAGAAAGAGAAGAGAAGAAATTAGCTGCAGAAAGAGAAGAGAAGAGATTAGCTGCAGAGAGGGAAGCAGAAAAGGAGGAGAAGAGATTACAAAGGGAACATGAGTTACGACTAAGGGAGTTTGAGTTTCAAGGCCATGCTCCTGAAAATGGTGCCAGTCCCTTTGCCTCTGATGCTACGGTTACTCAGGGAGCCTCAACCTCAGCTATGAACTTTCATTTAGATCATTTTGTTGAGAAAGACGATGATATTGAGAGCTATATAAATAGGTATGAACTATTAGCCACCACGTATGGGTTAGAGAGAGAAAGGTGGAGCTTAAAGTTATCTCAGGGACTTCGTGGGGCAGCTTATGAAGTTTTTGCAAAAATGAGCAGAGGTGATCAGGAAAATTATGACATGCTAAAGCAGGCTCTTTTGTTAAGGTATGAAAAGAATGCAGAGTTTTACAGGAAAAAATTTAGGAATGCTAAACTACTGTCAGGTGAAACCTATCACCAGTTCTCTGCACGAATTGAGACATACTTGGAGAAATGGACTTCTCTGGGGAAAACCCAAGATCTTAAGGAAATGGTCCTTATAGAGCAACTAAGAGAGTCCATGGCTCCAGACCTGAGAAAGTTTCTCATGGAACAAGGTGCAGAGAGGCTGGGTGAGTTGCTAAATGTTGCTGAAAGGTATCAAGCAGCTCAAGCAGAGGTAACAGGTAATAAAAAGAAACAAGTGGATAACTTTAGGGCACCACAGAACTTTAATAAATTTGATCCTAGGGATCAAAACAAAGGTAAGCACCAATTTGATAGGCCACGGTATAAAAATAAAAATAAATTCCCACAATTCGATGAAAGGAAATATGATGAAAGAAAATCTTTCAACCAAGGAAAAAGGTGGTGTAAAAATTGTCAGATGGACAATCATGACACTGACCGTTGCAGAAGGAAACCTGTGTATATGGCAACCCTTCAGGTCAGGTCGACCTCAAGACAGGAGGAGGATATTATGTTAGATACCACTCCAGAAGAGATGAGGAAGGCACAGGCTGGGGATAAAACACTCAAGCCTTGTTTCAGAAAATTGTCAACTTGTCATACAACTCCAGGCAAGGGAGATTTTTACATGAAAAACAAGTTGATGTATAGGAAGACTGGAACTAGATCCCATGGTCACGGACAGCTGGTTCTTCCAAAAAGATACAGGACAGACTTAATAAGGAGCCTACATGTGAAACCAGATGGGGACCATGAGAAGATAGGTACCATCATTCAAAAGGTGGCTCACAATTATTATTGGCCCAAAGCAAGATGGGACATTGAGAACTTTGTAGAAAGGTGTAGTATAGCACATGAGGGAACACCCACAAGTGGGAACATGGATCAGGACCTGGACACGCCATGGGGCAAAATCAGGCCTGACAATAAAAGGAAAAATAAATTTGATAAGGTGGACCAAATGGAATGGGAAGCCCCTTTTCACGGACAAGCTTCACTTAACTGTTTTACAATGGCCACTATGCGGAGAGTGCAAAAGGATGTCTTACCCCAGGATAAGCCGACAATCCCTCAATCGGACTTAAACAAACTGGAGGAAGAGGATGTAGGGAGGAAATCTCTCATCAAGAATTTTAAGTGGGGAGAAAGCCCCAAAAGAAAAATTGGTAGCGGTCGTTTTGTGAATGATAATTCTGGGAGGAAAAATCATCACTATAAAGCTTCAAGTGGAAGAGATCATACCGGTGCATGGACAAATAGGTCCACACAATTAAAGGTCCATATGTAGCTTTGTTAAGAACGTGGACTGATGAAAAGGCAGAGGAAAACATTACATCTTCATACCAATATGTGAATGAGCTGACCACTCGGTTGAAAACTGGCTGGAAACTTGCCAATGAAAATTTGAAACAAGCCAGGAAGAAACATGCTGCCTATTATAACAGGAAGGCGAAAGACAGAAATTTGGCTGTGGGAGAGAAAGTACTGCTTCTTTTGCCTGGGAGTCAGAATAAGTTACAAATTGGATGGCAGGGTCCATATACAGTTCTAGAGAAGGTGTCTAGAACAAATTATAAGATAGATAAGAAGGGGAAAGAAAAAATCTATCATGTGAATCTCCTGAAGAAATATTTGGAAAGAGAACATCAGGAAGAGACACACTTGTTGACCTTGTCCATCGCCATGGAAATGAAAAAGGAACCACTTTCATCATTTGAATATCCATTACACCCCTGTGAGACAGCAGCACAGGTGAAAATCAGTACACATTTAACGAAAACTCAGAAAGAGAGAGTGCAACAGGTTCTAAATAATCATGCAGAGGTGTTAACAGACCGACCAGGGCATACAAACCTATTGGAATATGATATGAAACTCATAGACTCCACACCTGTCTGTATGAAACCATATTCGATTCCGTTTGCTAAGGAAAAAAGCTTTGAAGGAAGAGATAGACTATCTATTGAAGGAAGGAATTATTTCGCACAGTGAGTCTTCGTATAGTTCCGGTGTTGTACTCTTAAGGAAGCCCTCTGGAGAACATAGACTCTGTATAGATTACAGGAGACTGAATGCTATTACAGAAGGACAGGTGGATCCATTGCCGGATACAAATCAGCTGTTTGCCAGGTTAAATAAAGCTAAATATTTCTCAAAAGTGGATCTGAGTAAAGGATACTATCAGATTCCAGTAAAGCCTGAGGTTAGACCATACCTAGCTTTTAGTACCTCAGAAGGACACTATGAGTTTAATAGATTGCCATTTGGATTGAAGAATGCGCCTAGTGTCTTCTCTAGAATGATGAGAAAATTATTGGATCCTCTGAATAATCCCTGTATAACAAATTTTATGGATGATATCCTTATAGCAACAGAAACATTTGAGGAACACATTGACTCTCTGAACATGCTGTTTAATCGACTTAGGGAGGCAAATTTAACAGCCCGACCAACCAAATGTTGCGTTGGATGTAAAGAATTGGAATTTTTGGGACACACAGTTTATCAGGGAAATATGACCCCTGACCCAAAGAATTTAGAAAAACTACAGAAAGCCCCGAGACCACAAACCAAGAAGGACGTGAGATCCTTTGTCTCATTATGTGGTTTCTACCAGAAGTATATCAAAAACTTTAATTCCATATGTGCACCTTTAACGGAATTGACACGTAAAGGACTTCCAGATCGCATTACATGGACACCACAATGTGAAATGACTTACCAAGAATTGAAGGAAAAGCTCACAAGTAAACCCATTTTGAAATTACCTGACTTAAGTCAAGAATTCATAGTAAGGACGGATGCAAGTAATATTGGGTTAGGTGCAACTCTACTACAGAAATCAGATGCATTGGATGGGGAATTAAGCCCAGTGGCATATGCTAGCAGAAAGTTGAATAAAGCTGAAATCAACTACTCAACTAGCGAAAAAGAATGTCTTGCAGTAATATGGGCAATAAAGAAATTCAATATTTATCTATATGGGAAGGCATTTAAGTTGCAAACTGACCACAAACCTTTATCGTTTTTAGCACAGGCTAAGCATGAGAACTCTAGGTTACTCCGATGGTCTTTGCTTCTGGCTCCATATAATTTTAGCATTGAATATATATCTGGAAAAACCAATCTGGGAGCGGATTTTTTAAGCCGCCATCCGTGTGATGAGAATCACCGTAAACCCCAGAAATAATAATAAATTTCTCTATGTGTATATAGAATAAAGGACTGACATATAATGTCTGTTTTAAGAGGGGAGGTGTCATGAAATATTCTAATCCACATATATAAATTATTAGGTAAATATGAAGCCTAACAAATAAAATTAATAAAGAGAAGAGCAATGGTAAAATGACATTGCTGTCACAAGGAATGTACTCGAAATCCCCCTTGTTTTCTGCTTCGTCTGCAAATTGTAACGCTTTCACGTTGATAGTAAAAGCTTACTGTATTATACCCGCTTTCTTCAATGAAACGTGTGCTGTATTTCTTGGAAAAAACATTGAGAGACTGCGTAATGACCTAAATTAATCCTAACATTAATTATATTACGTTACCAAAACGAACGAACAGATGGACAAAAGGATAGCGAGAGGGGAGGGCTGAAAATCAGGAACGCATGCAACACGCGACGCGCGATATACAAATGCTGGCATCACGCGTGTAAGTCTACAAGCACTAACTTTTTCAGACGGACAGTGATAAAATACACTACCCTTTCCCAGAGTTAGGTTTATAAATCATAACAGACTCTTATTAGAAAAGATAACATTAGATGGGTTTACGGTTGAAAACATAACAGTACCCAGACAGCACATCTTCCAAACAGGAGGTAGTAGAAAATACATATTTTGAACGCAGCCACGTAGCTCTTTTAAAGTGGGAAAATTGGGTTCCTTAGGGCTTGCTGACAAATAATATGTAAAACGTTACGCCAATAGTCCAGGAATTAATAAATTATACCCAAAATAAAATAGTGAGGCTGCCTGACAGCATGAAATCATTTCTGCTCATAAAATTTTTTTATAACGTGTTTGAAAAAAACCTTACGTTACATAAATAGCCTACCATGTAAACTCCAAATTGATTGGAGCGCAACAAATGAAAGCCTAACCACGATTGGTCGGGCTATAAATACTATCTTGGTTGTTGGGGGAGACGGGAAAAGATAACATTTTTTCAAACACTTGTCGAAACGTGGCTCATTGGCCAGTCTCGCTGATATACACACTTGGGAGCGTTAGTTCGAGACCACTTGTTTAAAATAGCTTGATAAAGCATCAGTGCGTTGAAGCCAGCATATATTTGGCTCAATAAAAGCCTGGAACATAGGCAGATGGAAGTTTGTGCCAGTTTGTGCCAGAATTCATTGCTAATCAACGTATCTGTGTTATTCGTATGAATTGTGGGACAGTGGTCTTGATGGTAGTGAGCAGCACCTGGTCAGAGCTTTGCTGAATCCAGTGTCGGACAGCATACTCCTTGGTCCTTTTAGCTATCAGTGAGGTGTCTCCAGAGCCCAGAAGAGAATTCGAGCAGAGGAGTCCTCTCCTGCCGCCATCACTCAAGATAAGCAGAGTTGGCCAGCTGAGCTCAACATTATGCCCCTCATCTTGAAATAACTTTATAAAAATACTATTCAGAGGGGAATTTACTTGTCTTAAAATCAGGAACTGTGAACATCTCCAATACTGGTCCCTAAAGACAAACTATTGAAGTCATGATGACAAATACCAACAGAGCTTGAACAAAACAAAACCAGTATTACCTCATTTTACTACTACACAACTGACACACATAGAACATTTGTAATAATATATGTCACTACAATATTCATATTAAATACATTCTGTACATAACTTGTAATTTAAATTGATTGTGATTCCTGGTTCCCTTGTAGTTGAATCAGGACACATATTCATTCATGCTAGTAATGAATACATATTGTTATTTGAACCGTTACGAGTGACTTCTTTAAGCTATTCTCATAGAGTGTTATATGTATGTGAGTGTCACAGTGTTGTTAAGAGTAGTGGATTAAATTAAATTGTTTATCTGTCTGTTGTTGTGACTTACACTTCACCATACTCATACCCTAGACACATAACGTAGCATCACACTATTCCAGAATAATTCTGACTGAGATATATAGATATGTGGTAGCAAGTAAGGTTATCTATAATACACTACTCTTAATAGATATAGATACCTTCACAGCTGATCTCAGTCAGTACACTAAGTTCCCTATAAGTATTTATAACATCCCACTTCACCACACTTACCAGGAATCGAACCCATGACCTTCCGAACAAAAGCATCGCCTAGCTACAGGAGCAAATCGTTACTATCATCGCTGCCAACTAGGCATCATTTCTTTATTTCTGACGAGTGCCTCAAACATACCTTTGTGTATTATTTATTTATTTACTATTATTATTTGTCTTGTCGCTGCCTGTAGAACAAGGATCCACCACTGCAGCATGTGTCAAGGAAGTCTGTACCACAACAGTGGTTTCTGTAACACTTTAATTTACATGATGAGGCTGCCATCCAGGGGCCGATTGACAGTGATGTGCCCCCCCCCACCTCCTTCCCCCCCCCCCCTACCCCAGGCAGTTCGAATTATTGATTCCTAACCCCCCTATGCGACAAAGATGACTAGTTGTGCCACCTATTGCTGTGGGCCCGTAGGTACTGCTCGATTGCTTTACCAGTGAGGCTGCTTCTGTGCAAAGCCTCGCATTATTTGCCTCTTCCAGCTTAAAAAAGATTTTTTTTTTTAAGTGATCTTCTTGGGACTAAACTTTAGAGTTTGAAGATTAGACACGGCTTGGTATGGAAACACAAACTGGTAATCATCAACGTCTTCATCATCACCTTTTAGCTCCCTACAGCACACAGATCTTCAACAACTAAACTCTACGCCTTCCTGTCGTGTGACATAAATCAAGATCTGTCAGTGTCTCCTTCATCAATATCATGCTTGTCTTCAGTTCTTTCTTCTTAGTGTATGTGTGTTTTTGTTTGTCTTATTATCTGTTTTTGTGAGTTTGGTTTGTTTGTTTTATTATCTGTTTTTGTTTGTTTGGTTTGTTTGTCTTATTATCTGTTTTTGTTTTTTCTTTCTTTTTTTAATAAAAGAGGGGGGGGGGGGGGGTTGTTCCTGCTTCTATTTCTCTTACCATGGGAGTTTCATAACAGGGATTACCTTTTAATTCTTTCAACAGGTTTTCTCTACGGGTGTCCTATCCAAGTCAGCGTCTTTTCTTCATATCTTCTTCTCATAATCGACATCCTCATCTCCGTTTTGGCTCCTTATCGAGCATGGCGCCGCCCGCTGCAGATGGTCTCATTGAGAACGCCTACTCCAAAGCACAAACTCCTGCTGCAGTGCTTTCTGTAACGCTTTGTTTAATTCGATATGGTCTCCCCAGAGGCCCCCGGGACCCACACTGGACCCATAATGGGCCCCCAGTATTTGTCAGCCACGAAGTTTGAATTGTTGCTACGAGTGTTAATGTTGTTGCGATATGTTGGAAGACACCCCGACACAAATAGAACTGCGCTAATCTGAATGCAGATATTCATAGACAGAAAACTGAGATGAATACTAAATACGGCATGGCAGAAGAGTCATAACACAAGACCTTTGAACACAACCTGCCAAGAGATCGTCATGCGAACATATATAAAAATGTATGAAGATTTGGAATTGATGAGCAGTGGGTAAACATCCTGCAGCATAAATTGGTTAGACACTGAGAAGAATCCCACCGGAAATACTTATGATGACCAGACTACGCCTTGTTTTAATGTTCTGTATGGAATTTTCTAGAGACCAAGTGGGATCACTGTCGCATATATATGAGCTGATGTCCGGCAGGGATGTCTCTTGTCACCATGTGTCTCCTTGCATCCGATCTCATTACCCTATAGATCAGTGGAAGGTGTGACATCTTTAGAACCCACTGGTTCTGAACGAATTGCCATCAAATATATTCACTGTACTCGGACTCGAACCCGGTACTTTTAGAATTAGAGGCGGACGCCATACCTCTAAGCCACTCCGACCCCTTTATATACTTTAACGTAATGTAATTATCCGTTTGCCTTCCTTATGCATATGTGATCAACATGATTTTCTAACCCGTGGTATGGGGATATCCCGGTGGCTTTATGTATTTTCTTTATATGCAAATATGCTTGATCTTTTAACACGCTGATTTAAAGCTCATAAATGAATATACAAGTATCTCCATGCTTTGTTCATCGTCCCAAATCCATGTTTTCTCGTGATCCGTTCAAAATTGCGGTTGCCTGTTCCTATTTCTTCATCTAGAACAAGCATCACGACCTTTATGTTTTCACTTCTTCTTATAGTCATGATTTTAAAGCCTGGTGTGCAATTTTTTTTTCATCAATTCCTTAGGCATAAGCTGCCACACAAAACAGGACGGTGTTGTTTTTTATTTTCCTTTTGTCCATTTTTACGTTGTTTACGTTAATAAGGGTCATGTTGATCCCCATTCTATGCGTGCCTTCTGTGCTTGCTTTTACAGCATTAGTACACCATGAGGTGTGCTTTCTTTTCCTTATCCTGATGAAAGTACAACTTCTCCTGTGTTAAGATGCTTTTTTTTTAATTCCTCTCCACATTATTACAATCATTTTAAATTTCAACTGCCACCTGTACGGCTCTTCCTTCTGTGCTTGGTGTTCGAACAATTCAAGTGTCCAGTCTGAAGATTCTTCAAGGTGAAAAAAGGTTGCACGGCAGACGGTCTCTGAACGTCAGACACTCTCTGGGGGACCAAGGACTGGACTGGAACCAGGCCTAATGGAAGGCAATCGATGGGAAAGCATGGCGCACTCTCTAGCTAACAACTAGACCCCCAAGGTACAGCACGTAAGTAGGAAAGGGTGTGGTAGTAATGGCTTATTTCGGCTTTCTATGACCTTGCGTCATGACGCTGACTGAAGCTGTGCCTCTTTCCAATCTTGACGGCTGAGCTGAACTACTTGCTTTCAAAATTTATTTATGTTTGTGACAGATGTTTTTTACAAGATGACGTAGCTAATGTCATGACAATTTCAAATCATGGAGCTAGATGATTGCTATTAAATAACTGCAAAATAAAACACACCAGAAAGGGAAGGAAGTGAGGAAAATCAAAACATGTATTTATTTAGGCAGCACTGTGAGCAAAAAAAAAAAAAGAAATAAAGCCCAAAACAAAACTAGAAATTTTGTAATCTAATGTCATGTTAGGCCTATTGCCTGGCTCTGAAAAATGACAGATATTCATAAATGGGTGCTTGTGCAGGGTAGAACTGAAAGTGCATGAAAAGATCGCCAATGTTGAACTGATGGAAAGAACCAGAAAAATGCCAGAGCAACAGGTGACTAGAACACGCTGGCACTGGATAAGACAAACGTTAAGAAAACATGCTGATAGAATACAAGGAGGTCTCTGTTCTGGAACCCCCAGCGTAAACGATGTAGAGGTAGACCAACACGTATATGGAGATGAGAAGCGGAGATATACATGAAAGGGTGTGAAGAAGACACGTAAAAAGACTCGTTTGGTTTAAAGGACCATCAGTGCTCCGATCTCCTCCCTTAGATCACACAAGGAGGATCTCAGCACAGTGTACGAACTCCGTAGTACCGACGAGGACCGCAATGTGTAAACAGGAATCCCACATTCTGTAAA
This sequence comes from Oreohelix idahoensis, assembly GCA_024509875.1. Lineage (NCBI taxonomy): Eukaryota > Metazoa > Mollusca > Gastropoda > Stylommatophora > Oreohelicidae > Oreohelix > Oreohelix idahoensis. The sequence goes on from JAMPIV010013873.1 coordinate 775,247, forward strand.
TCTTTTTGTGGTAGATAGATTTCCTAGTTTTTAAATTTTGCCTGGGCAGCGGCCGTATGGCCTACTCGTTACGATTTCCAACTGCCGAGAGATTTTTAACGCGCGTAACATGCACACGGGACCTCCTATTTTTTCACCTTTATCGGAGACGGCTAGGCATCCAATCTCACTACCCAAGAGATCAGGGGGGGAGTATGACATCATTAGGAACCACTGGTTCATAAATGATATTCCCTTTACTGGAAGCGAACCCAGTACCTTTAAAATTAGAAGCGGACGTCATACCCTCTTAGCCACACCAATCCCAAGAAAAATATTCAAGGGATGGCACAGGACATGAGGGTTTGTTATGATTTTGTTAATGAACTTTGCTGTACGCGGAGCTTCTCAGTCTTCCACTTCGTACAACTTCAAAAGTCGGCTTGGATGAGTTTAAGGAATCAATTCTTGTTATTTATCACGGGGAGCCGCAAGTTATTCAATTACTGATATAATAAGCAACCCAGCAGAAGTAGACAAGGGTATTATGAGTAACATTCCAAGCAAGACAGCCTTCTGTAAACGTCAGTTCAGATTGAATCAACCTGGGTTGTGTAGTCGATCAAAAAATTATCCGACTTCGACTTCTGAAATTTTAGAAGACCGACTCCGATTAAAGTTTGTTACTAGTCATATGACATAAACGTTGGAATCGGAATCCCCAAATTTGTTACGACTCCGCTAAAAAAAAAAAAGACCAACTCCTACTCCACAGCTCTGAAATCAACCTAAACATCCATCTTCATACAAATTGAGAATCGTTTCCATTTGCTTCGGAGACTCTTTCTAAATGGATCCTATCGACTCCTGCTAAGAACCGATTTCACTGCAGCAATCCTTTTAAAGCCTTAAGCTCCTAAGGACTGAAAACCAAGGAGAGGGGAGGGTGAAGATGGAGCTAAAAGAAGTCAACACATTGCACTACTGGACTTCCATCTTTGTCTCTGAAGATGGTGACGTTGTAAAAACTTCTGAGAACTAACCTTTCATAATTTCTGAGAACTAACCGTTCATAACTTGTGAGAACTAAACTTTTATAACTTGTGAGAACTAACCTTTCATAACGTGTGAGAACTAGCCTTTCATAACGTGTGAGAACTAACCTTTCACAACGTCTGAGAACTAACCTTTCATAACGTCTGAGAACTAACCTTTCACAACGTCTGAGAACTAACCTTTCTTAACGTCTGAGAACTAACCTTTCATAACGTCTGAGAACTAACCTTTCATAACGTCTGAGAACTAACCTTTCATAACGTCTGAGAACTAACCTTTCTTATCCTTACTGCTTTGAAATCATCATCATCATTGTCCGTTGCGCTCCTTATGGTGCATGAATCCACCACTGTAGCTGCCCCCCTTGTAGGCCGCCTACACCAAGCGTTTACAAGCTCGTGCAGTGGCGGTTTATGTGGCAATTTGTTTTAGACAGTGAGTTTACCAGCCTCATGGACAACCTCATTTTAGTTGCCTTGTACGACACGCCTGAAGGTTACAGTAGTCCTATTCTTTGTCTCTTTAGAGATCCCCCGGGAGCGACACGGGGCACTTTGACTTGGTGATATATAAACAACTGTAATGGATGCTATTGTAGTCTCCGGGGGATCTGAAAAGACAAAGACTAAATAATGCCACTGCTCACTTAAGCATGTCGTATAGGGCGACTAATATGAGGTTGTATATTTGTCTGGCAGCATCATCACATAAAAAAGATTAATACTGAAATAACTTTGTTTCTGAAGCATATGAATGCTTTGGTGCAAACTTCCAGCAAGGAGACCAGCCTGCCTTGGTGCCTCCATGCTAAATAAGGAGCGAAAAGGGAACTGAAAAATGGACGAGTGTACAGTGTACCAATTTCCATTTCAGTAACACCAATCAAGACCTCTATTTTCAAACTTCACCTGTCCTGAAAACAAAACTCAAAGTAACGAAACTGTTGCAGACAATATTGCAAATGTTGAAATATGACCAAGTGTTGAAGTATGACCAAGTTTAATCTAGGATATAAAGTTAGTAAAACTATCAAGAACTCCGCCTAGGCCGGTCCCAAGCCCGGCTAAAAAAGGAGGAGGGTGGCCTGCATGGAGGCCGTAAGGAGGCAGCCCCTCCACCATGCAAAGGCACAACAGGCCAATCACCTGTTTGCGTTAAAGCACGATTATGCGAAATACAAGAGAGACAACCGGACTGATTCTAAAGGCGATGAACTGGAACGGACTACGGACTACGACTTATGGAACTTGGAACACAAGAAGTATAAATGGGAAAGAAGAGGAGCTGGTGGAAGAGATGAGGAAAGCAAAATTAGAAATCCTGGCTATAACGGAAACAAAGAAAAAGGGACAAGGAGTCATGGATCTCGATGGCAACACGCTGCTCTACAGTGGTGTACCCACGTCTGAAAGAGCTAAAGGGGGCGTGGGTTGCATTGTGGCAAAAAAAAAAAAAGATAGTATCAAGGGATGAACCTTTGTCTCGGAGCGCATTATGGTAGTAAAACTAAAAGAAGGAGACACCAAAGTCAACCTGGTCATAGTGTATGGGCCAATTGAGGATGAGAGAGCAGAGGTCAAGGAGGAATTCTTCGAGCTGCTTCAAAGGACAGTGGATGACTGCCTAGACGAAATGTTCATGCTCGAAGATTTCAATGCTAGAGTTGGAAATGACCATGCTAGATGGGGTGGAGTTATCGGAAGATATGGAGAAGATACTCTCAATGACAATGGAAAGCGACTCCTTAGATTCTGCAGTGAGCAGAATCTGATCATTACAAACAGAAAGTTCCCCCACTAGCGCATACATGCATACACTAGATGTGAACCAACCAAGAATGAGAAGTCAGTGATCAACTATGCCATTGTTAGGAGGAGCTCATTCAAATATGTCCGGGATGCTAGAGTCTGGAGGGAGCCAGAGATTGGAAGTGATCACTACCTTCTTACAATCAAAAGAACAACTGAAAGAGTTGCTCAGCCTAGGAACTGCATAACATCACGCAAGAAACCAAGTAAACAAACGGGAGAAATGAGCATTAAGACCTACAAGCTGAGAGAGTCAGAAATTAAGACCAGATATCAGGGGCTTATTGCTACAGCAGTGAGAAACACAGAAGAACAACCTGATGACTTGGAAACCCTCTGGCTTAAATTCAAGGACATCATAAAGACAGCTGCTGCAGAAGCATGTGGTGAAGTCCGACTTGGGAACAAGAGAAAGAAGACACCTTGGTGGACAGAGGAGGTCAAAGAGAAAATAAGAGAGAAGAAAATGGCATGGAAACAATACGTAGGAGCTAAAAACACAGCAGGATTAATAGAGAAATATATAGAATATGTGATACTCAGAACAGAAGCAAAGAACAAGGTGCTCGCAGCAAAACAGAAGTCCTAAGAAGAATTTGGAGACAAGCTAGAAAAAGATGCGCAAGAAAACCAGAAATTGTTCTATAAGACCCTAAAGAACACGAGGAAGGACAAACAATTTTCTCTCAAATGTATAAAGGACAAGCAAGGCAAATTGCTTACTGCCCCGAAGGAAGTAATGGAAAGATGGAAAGAATATTTCTCAGAACTCCTTGATAGTGCGCAGGGTCAAGCATCAGAAATGATAACCACTAGCATAGAAGAGGAAACCAATGAAGATGAAGATGACATAAAGATGGAAGAACTGAAGGCAGCACTCGAGAAAATCAAGATGGGCAAAGAAGCAGGACATGATGGTATAACACCAGAAATGGTTAAGTACATGGGAGCATCAGGCGACCTATTACTCTTAAGGGTCCTACAGGCAGCGTGGTGCAACAAGACCATACCAAAGGATTGGGAGATTGCCATCATAACACCAATTTTCAAAAAGGGTGACAATCGACAATGTGGAAACCATAGAGGCATATCACTTCTCAGTGTCCCTGGTAAAATCTACTCTAGAATTCTAGAGCAGAGACTCCGACGCCTAGCTGAGCCACAATTGGATGAGGTCCAGTGTGGATTCCGAGCAAACCGAAGTACTCAAGACCTAATCTTCACACTCAGACAGCTGAGTGAAAAGGCCCTTGAGTATAAGAGTGAGATCCATCTTTGTTTCATAGATCTGGACAAGGAGTTTGACAGGGTCCCCTGGAGCAAACTTTGGGACTGTTTGGCAAGGAAGAACATTCCAGTACCTCTGATTCATGCTATACAGAGCTTCTATAAGTCTTGCAGAAATTATGTGAGGACAGCAAACCATAAGTCAGAAGAGTTCAGGACCACCACTGGTGTAAGACAAGGTGATATCCTATCACCTTATCTTTTCATACTCCTTATGGACGATGTTATAAAGGCATGTAAGGAGAGAACAAGAAAGTATTTAGTGGGGTACTGGAAGATGAGACAGGTATGTATTTCAGAACTGGCACTTGCTGATGATGTTGCCCTGATTGCAAAATCAGAGGCACATCTCCAATCCAACCTGCAAGTATGGAAGGAAGAGCTGGAGAAGAGAGGGATGGTCATAAGCAGCTCTAAAACAAAATCCATGGTGATATCACGAGAAGAAAGAAGACATCCGATTAAGCTGGGAGAAAATGTCCTCGAGCAGGTCGACCACTTTAAATATCTCGGAGCTATTATAGACCGAAAGGGAGGCATCAAAGAAGTGTTGGCCACTCAAAAAGGTAACAGCTGTGAGACTTTTTCAGGCCATAAATCGAGGATTCCTCAGCAAGAGAGAGGTTGGTAAGAAAACGAATATAGCTGTGTACCGCTCCACCTATGTCCCAGTTTTGACATATGAATGCGAGTCATGGGCAATGACTACAGCCCACAAAAGCCAGATCCAAACCTCAGACATGAGGTATCTGAGAAAGGTGGTTGAAGTAACAAGAAGAGACATGGTCCGCAACCAGACGATACGTCAAGGCCTAAAATCCTACCCCCTGCAGACCCAAGTAGAACAGTCCCAACTAAGATGGTTTGGCCATGTCTGCAGAATGGGAGAAGATCGGCTACCACGACAAGCATGGTAAACAAAGAGCCAGGGATCCAGACCCCCAGGACGACCCAGAGTTCGCTGGGAGGACAACATTAGACAATCTTTGAAGGACCGAGGACTAGAATGGAACCAGGCCAGGGGGAAGACAGCCGATAGGATAGTCTGGCGCTCTCTCTTCCAAACCTCTACACCTCACGTTAGAAGGGGAACGACTAAGTAAGTAAGTAAAACTATCAAGGAACATTGCAGCAGTAACGTGTTTAAAATAAATGTAGATAAATGCTGTCTACAAGGTCTTTTCACGACCCATTCAGACAAGCAGCTCCACATTAATAAGATAATTCATAATCACACCACCCGTGTGTTGCCGGGGCCCGAAAGGGGAGCAAAGAATAGTAACACTGCACCCTACCACGCATGTCGTAAAAAGCGACTAAGGAGGGTTGGGCATGGGGCGGCTGTTTACCCCATCCCGTAAAAACTTCGCACAGTGGGCTGATCACCTGCTTGCCAACCAATCTGATTACGGAAACAACGATAGATTGTTTGGTCTGTTTTTGTTCCACAAAGACGCCACTAGGCGTGGTGGAAACGGCAATAGATTGATCAATTTGTTGTTGCCCTAAGACGCCACTAGGCGTACTGGCCACATACTGCTTTGCCGGTTGGTGGCTAAGGATGGAAGAAGAAGTCATAATCACACACAGTCCATCGGGCCAGCTTTACTGGGGTATTAATTCCGTGTCCGTTACACTATAATAGTAATGGTGCATCCAACATATCTTGTAAGGTCCGTTGAGTTATGATCCGCGATATAAATTATATTACTTTTCAATATTATCAGAAAACTCATCTACTTTTATGAGAAGTTCCTGACATCAATGGGCACAAACACATTCCTTATACTGAAAAATAATGGAGGACATAGCGATGTCAAGAGAACACATAGCACCCACCCTATTCTGCTGGCAACATATCCAAAAGACAACTCCCGTTGTTTTGCACGCGCCTTTACGTAACACTTTATTATACGTCATTCTACGCTTAGCAACCCTCTTGTTGAGCACCGCAACGTTTCAATATAACGAACCCATTGGGGTGTGCAAAAAGAGGTGCAACAGTAACATTAAGTGAGGTACCAGTGGGTGTTTATTGGCTTTCTAGCTATACCGGACACAAACAATGTACACCGCTTCTCATGAAGTAGCACACACATCAGACATTGACAAATTACGTGACTCCTTGACAGGAGTGACTCCTAGCACACGCGTTAGACATTAACAAATTAAATTGTTTCTCTCAAAGGAGTACACACATCTGACATTGAAACTATACTACTTTGCTCAAAGTAGCACACGCATCAGACATTGACAAATTATACTACTTCTGTCAATGTAGCACAGGCGATGGACATTGACAAATTACTTTTCTCATTCTTTGAGGGGCAAACTTACATAAGGCCTCAACCCTTCAGGAACAGCTGTGGATCTACTGTCATGCAGGCGCACGCGGCAATGAAATAGCTGGCAGGCTAGCCTCGAGAGTATCCACAGCAGGGATATTAGATTTGACTAAAGGACAGATAATAAGGACAATTAATGATTGCCTGTTAGAGACCAGCACTGTAATTAATGAATCAACACGACTCACAACTGGTGGAATTTGGCATCAAGCGTTAAACTATAACAGAGATAGACGTTGAGAGGATGTGTCAGACGCAAGTGGCGGTTCCAGGGGGTTGTCATTGGGGGTGCTGCACTGTTCATTCATTTAAAATACTATACATAACACTCACAAATTGTGACCACCATGTAACATATCAACCCAGACACAAATGTGTCTAACCTATTTAAAAGTGAAGTCCATTTTTCTTTACGCAGTCAATTATTTTTGAAAGAATGTTTCTGTTTCTTTTCACCTCTTCATTGTGTTTGTATGCCTCGCTTAACTGTGAAGAAATATCCACTGTCCCCAGCATCCCCAATGCTACAACGTATCTAACGTGGACTGTGCTATTTTCGTGTTTCTGAAGCTTGCTATGCAAATGTATCAGATCCGTTACGCCTGTCTTTGTCCATGTAGTATCACCGTTGAAAAGTAAACAAGGAAAACAAACTAATGCATTCTTTACATTACAGCCACACAACCAGTCATGATTTTCATAAATTTCTCTGTTAAATTTTCTCTGGTATGTACTGTTCCTGCTAGTCGAGGTCTGGATAATTTTTAGATTCGGTAGAGGCCGACCTAGTGTTATTACATGGCATTTTTCAGCCAACGACAATCGCGAAAAAACAATTTCTTGTAAATATGTAACAGTTACTTCACTCATTTCTATAATAATTCAGCACACAAGAAAATATCAGCATTAAATTAATCTCAAAACAATGCAATTGACCAACGTTTTGCGGTATTGTGGTGAACGCGCACGTAAACAGTCGCTTGATAGAGATAATTTCCACTTGAGCTGTGTTCCATTGCAGCACTAGTTAAATAAATTCAACCCAATCGCAGCTGGCCTCTTGCTGTGTGTATAACAAGCATTCGCCTATAAGAGGTCAAGGACACTTTAACTGTCGTCGTTTGCAGCACTTGCCACAATACGGTGTTGGATAATTTTTTGTTTTTGTTTTATATTTAACCCTTCCGGTGCAACCTCAATTTTTTGTATTTTTTTTGGTCTGTCCGGATTATGTATTATAATGTAGTAGAGACAGTATGCAGTCCTTTTTTTTACAGGGGGTGCTGCAGCTCAACAGCTCATTAAAGAAAGCCGCCACTGGACTCAGACGTGAATACAACCAGCGCGCTACAGCAACAATCAGAATTCATACCTTTTCTATATTTTCTGAGGGAGACTGAGCACCTTTGATGTCGATTCTAAATACAAATAATTTCTCTCACAGTAGCAAACACACACCAGCCATTGACAAATTACACTACTTCTGTCACAGTCGAGGAAGATGAGGGAAGCTGCGGTAAGACGTGGAGTACAATGGATGGGTATGAAAAAAACATCGAAAAAGGTAATTCGTCTTACGAGGACAAAAGATAAAGCATTTTATTTATTTTCGCATTTCCCTTCTCTTCCTTCCTACCTTATATTCCTGCACTCATTTTTATTTATTTAATTTTTATTCAGTCTTTTTTATTTTTTTTATTTTCTGTGCGATTCTGGTTCTTTCCCCACTATCAGGTAAAGGTAAATGATCCCGTTACACACCATTGAGGCATATTGGGAATATGGTGTTAGGCCCATATTTTCTTGACCATCGGCACACTAGGCCCTCTCTGAAATATTTTATCAACTCTCTCCGTGTGTCTGTCACCACCAGTTTTAGCTCCCTGCCATTCTGACATATCTCGTGCCGCTATTGACTTTGCATTCGTTACTTTCACGAAAACCAGATTCACCTCTCATCTCCACTTTATTCATACCTGCCTCCAACATAAAATTCTTCCTCATGGATTCTCTTCAAATTTTCATCCATCTGCTGGCACACTCAATTCAAGGGAACAACGTCTCCTACAACGCATTGAGACCAGGTGTGGCTTTCAACGTATTCGCGTAGTGGCTGCCAGTCACTCCCGCCTCTTATCGGATCTGAGTGCCCAACAGTCTCGGCTTCTGCTCCACTTACGTTGTCTCGCCTCCAACAACTTCCCTCTCTATTCTATGATGCTCACCACTATCCACACACTGAACCGGCAGATGCATGAGTCCCTTTCCACTACCAAACATCATAAACTATCCCGTCGCCTCCCTACCCCTAATGCTGCCCCTTCACTCCATCCCGTACTGCCGCTCTCTGAGGGAGAGCGCTCTGTTCTCAGTAAGGGCCTTAAATGTGTTCCTCTAGACCACTATAATCTCCTCCAGGACGTTCATCGGTTGCACCGCCGCATGAGGCTGAAGTTCCATTTTAGACAGGAGGACAGCACTCCACAGTCTCAGGCTGAAACCGACATCTTCGCACGTTTTTTTCACTCTACGAAATCTCCGTTTATACCCAAACCTGGGGCTTCTCACGCCCTGGACCTGTATATCACGAACACCATCCATGACATTCAGCAGCCCCACCCTCGTAGACTGCATTATTCCAATCTCACTTCTGCGGAGTCTCCCGTGCTCTCTCCCTTCTTCACCGTAGAGATGACATTGTCATCAAACCGGCTGACAAGGGAGGAGCCATTGTCGCCTGGCATAAGGACTTCTACCCACGTGAAGGTAAAAACCAGCTGACCAATGGCTCTTTCTACAGGCCCAGTACCAACGATGCCACTGTCTCTAAGAATCGCATTGTACACAGCACTATTAAACAGCTCATCATCAGTAAGGCTCTGCCCCCCAGCGCATCTCATCTTAAGATTCATGAAAGTTCTTTGGGCAAGCCTGTATTCTACATGCTCCCCAAAATTCATAAGATCGACAACCCTAGCAGACTCATTGTCTCGGCCTGTTAGTGTCCTACTGAACACATCTCTGACTTCCTCAATAGCATTTTCCAGCCTATCGTTGAGAATATTCCCTCCTTTGTCAAAGACACTAATCATGCTCTTATAACTTTCTCCTCTATCCGACTTTCAGCAGACCGCTCCTACCGTATTTTCTTGTTAGACGTATGTTCTCTGCATACCTCCATTCCCCACTATGAAGGTCTCGGAGCTCTTCAGTTATTTCTTGACCAGCGCACCTGTCCTTCTATATCCACTGACACTCTTCTCCGTCTTGCTGAACTGGTCCTTCAACTAAATTCCTTTGAATTCAATGGTCAGTTTTTCAACCAAATTAGTGGTGGTGCTATGGGAACGAAGATGGGTCCTAGCTATGCCTGCCTTTTCATGGGACATTTGGAGCATCACATATGGCAACAATACTGCGGTCCTTTCCCCGGGATTTACCGCAGACATATCGATGATGGCATAGGTCTCACAGATATGTCCGAGGCTGATTTATCCCGCTTCATCGACTTCATCAACCACTTCCACCCCACCATCAAGTTCACAGTATCTGTCAACTTTCTTGACATTACTATTACTATCACGCCCTCCGGCCTTAATACCTTAGTATACTACAAGCCGACAGATGCCCACAGTTACCTTCTGTATAATTCTTCTCATCCTGGGGCTTGTCGTGACTCCCTTCCATTTTCCCAACTTCTCCGCCTCCGCCGTTTGTGCCAAGACGACGATGACTTCCACTTCCGAGCCAATGAGATGTTGGATTTCTTCCGAGCAGACTTTATCCAGAACAATGTTCTCACCTCCGCCCTGCAACGTGTTCTCCCCATCTCCCGTCAGGAGGCCATCAAACCCCATTACAAATCCACTTCGGATAGAGTCAAATTAATCTTGACCTATCACCATCACAATACTGCATTCAAACAGATCCTTTTCCGCCACTTACCCATCCTCCAAGCAGATTCTGTGACCCGAGAAGTATTCGGTGAGGCACCATTGGTGGCATATAGACGCGACAAGAACCTGAAGGATCTTCTTGTTCACAGCCGTCTCCCAAAGGAGAATGCCACTCACTTTGGCACACTACCCTGTGGTCGGACACGATGCACGACGTGCAAGTATGTCATCCAAACCTACAAGCTGACTTTTCCTAAGGCCACGTTCACCATTACCAGTAGCTTCACGTGTGAGTCACGCAATGTCTTTTATACCATCATATGTAAACGTTGCAGCAAAACCTATATTGGCCAAACAGGCAAACGACTTGGAGACAGATTCAGCCAGCACCTGAATGACATCTTTCAGCAAAGATCCACACCAGTTGCCATACACTTTAATGGTTCTGACCACCATGGTCCCATCGACATCCAGGTCATGGCGATCAGATCCTGCTCCTCTGGCACTGCTAGCCGAGAACAGCTTGAGCAACGTCTTATCCATCGTATGGGGTGTCTAAAACCAGCTGGTCTTAACACCCTACACACCTTTGTCTACGGTTACACTTGCCACTCCTATTCTATTTTGACCCTTTCCACTCTTATTCAATTTTTCTATTTCTCCGTCGCCCATAAATTAAAAGAATTTTTCGATTTATTATTATTTATTATCTCCCACTCATTCTGTCCTCCTCTATCTCCAGTCCTCATTATTATCACGTTTTGGTAGTTTCCTGGTTAGTTTCGTTTTTTAGCTTCTTAGTTTGTACTGTTTACATACGGAAGTGGCAGTCATTTCCTTTCCGGGTGGCGCACTCTCCCTTCGGCAGGCGTGCTAGGTCTTATCTGCCTTTAGGGAAGTACTAATGTTTTTTTATTATTGTTATTATTTTTATATTTAACTAGATTCGTATGTGTCCAATCTAGCCCTCACTTTCTTTCTTTTTTCCCCTAACGAAGGCCTTGTGGCCGCAACGTCGGCTAGTTTCTTTGTCTTTTGTCCTCGTTAGACGAATCGCCATTTTTCAATTTTTTTTTCATACCCATCCATTGTACTTCTGCCACAGCAGCACGCACTTAAGAGACTGACAGATTACACTACTTCTGTCACAGTAGCACGCACAAACTATTACAGGAAGAAGTGTAAACAATGACTCGAAAATACCAATATTGCCGGAGAGGAAAAGAGAGCGAACAAGATTACGTGACACTTAGACAGAAGTAGTGTAATTCCAAGCAAGACAGCCTTCTGTAAACGTCAGTTAAGATTGAATCAACCAGGGTTGTGTAGTCGATCAAATTACTGTAATCTTGTGCGAAGGTAGACACCTTTGAAGGCCTACATTATATACTCTAGGTTTTGGCCACTTTTGGACCACTATTGCAGAGCTTAGGGGAGGCAACCCATGACATAAAGTAGGGCCTATAATACATCAGACACACAAGCATACAAGTTAAAGTAACACAGACACTGACATCGATAACTTACCTTGCTTCTATTGGAGCAGTAACAAATCAAGTGAAGCATTGGCACTTTTTATAATAAGACAGGTCATTACGCGATCAAACATGCCACATATTTTGTGCCAACTGTTTTACTTCAGTCAAAGTTCAATGATTTACTGCTATAAAGTGTATTGTCAATCACTTTCTAGATCGTATAGCCTAGTCATAAATGTTTAGCTTAAATTATATAGTTTTCGATTTAAAAAGTTTTCACCAAAATTCGATGGTTTTGGATTCATAAATTATTCTCATAAAGCTTTCTCAGTTTTTGACTCCAAAATTATCGTCAAGTATGTTAAAACTTCCTTTTTTACAACATATTCTCGGTCCAACATTAATAGCTAAAAACGTTGACACGTAATTTATCCTCATCACGTTATCGATCCAACACTAGATGCTGAAAAACTTTGAATTTAATCAACTATCGATCCAACAAAAATTGTTTAAAATGCTGAATCCAAATTAAGACGCTCTTGGTGTTCTCAGTTCAATGTTAATTGCTGACAATGAAGAATGAAAATCTGCCTTAATTTATAAAGCCAACGTGAAAACACAATATTTTCCAACAACTCGCTCACATCTCACTTCTGCAAGGCAAACTGAAAACTGAGTTACGATTTCTTGTGGTTCGTTTACTCCACAAAACAATCAACATTAACCAGCCCTGTCGTGCCAGCGAGCGTTCTGCAGTGCACGTCACGTGACGGGTTGGTCGATACCACTGTGACCATTGCGATCGCTAACGTTTACAAAAATACTGCGTATGTCCGAAAGAAACATATGTTACACGACAAAGGTTCTCAACCTATTTCGCAGAGGTAACTCCTAAGATTATCGCAGGATTAGAATACTAAGAAAGGCCTGTTTTTCCGTTTTTTCATGTACGTATACACTGTGTTATAGCAGAACCAAATAAGTAATCGCCACTTTTAAAATTAAAAATCGGAGCGTCCGATTGGCACAGTGATTAGAGCACTGTCCTCTAGGGACAAAAGTACGGGGTTCGAAACACGATGGCGTCACGCTCCAGTCTACCCAGCTGTAAATAAATAAATATTATACATATAAAGGTATGTATAAAGGTATGTATAAAGGTATGTATAAAGGTATCTTTATGTGTGTAATATTTATTTATTTACTGTTTACAGGTCTCGGGTGAATGCTGAATGCGTCTGAGCACGTTAACATTTTATCTGACCCGCCGCCTTTTGTTCAAGCTCCTAGCTGATTTAATTCAGCGAAATTCCTCTTATTATTATTATTGTTCTTGACGGCTCTTCAGATGTAGATATAACTATATATATTAAAATCCGGATTCACACGTGTGCAGTTCGCTCTGCATGAATTTGTCAAAATCAACATATACAGATTTAATGATCAATTACTTTTAAACAAATGTATATAAATATGTATGACTGCTGATTATGAAAAAATAAGTTTCGTCATTGAAACTGGGTTTTAGGACTGGAATACAGTTCTTTGGTTTTGGCCTGTTAAAAATGGGACTTGCCAAAATGTTGAAGGGCCGATGCTGCTTTTCCGTAGATTCGTCTCTGTTGTGAGGGGCACGTTTCCAGATTAGTTCAAGAAGTAACCGCTCCTAGTCAAGGCAAGAATCTTCAGGTGTCGATCTCAAGCTTCGAACCACAGTCTAGTAGTACAGCAAATGGTCTCTCCGGCTTGTACCACAAATAGTCGGGTCGCCTCATACTGGTACCACAAACCCAATAAGGATGATAGATTTCTTGCTCAGTAGAATAGTCTTGACAACTTAACACAGATGCCTCGAACACACGCCTGTGGTATTATTTCTATTTCAGAATCCCTCTGTGACTTGTGAATGGTCATGTAGAATTCCAGGTTCCGTATTAATATTGGTGAGTTTTCTACTGATGTACAGAGATGCTCTTAATATGTTTTTGTGTGTCCGGTCCTATAAATTCAGAATTCAACTCTATTCTTTTCTGTGGCAAGGTCCGAGCTGTCTACGTTGACGATTTCTGAAATACAGTGCCGTATGTCAAACGTTTTCTACGTTATATCGTAGGTTCTTCTTCACACGCTTCCATCTGGCGTTTTCGACAAACAACCATAGCTATTGTATATTCGCACCTCAAATGCCAGCACTCCTTGTGTAAACACACACGGGGCCACTCCACTAAAATGACCTCGCTAGCCAAGCTGGGCTGATGGGTATCAGCTTTCCGGTAAACAAACACGACACGAAATGAATTGAAGTAGTGTAAGCATTGATACGAAAAATATCAATTACCTGTCGGAAGGTAGTGATTAGAATGTGCTAACAACTGAATAATGCACATAATTCAGTACGCACAACACATGTAGTTCAATACTGCCGGAGAGGAGAAGAGAGCGCACAAATTATGTCACAATAGGACTACCTATTTTGAAAGGTAACGCTAGCTCCATAGCAAATACTGCCGTGAATGGTTAGAGACTTTACTATATTACATATCCGCTTTATGATTAATTTGGCCGTGTCCTGAGAAAAAAACGTACACTAAACAGAGTTAAATATTACTCCAAATTTAAAAACAAAATACGTACAAGACAAACTTACTCAGTGATTCTAAGGATAGACTTATTTAGACACATTTTTAGTGATTTTGTTGAAATTTGGTGTCAGAGTTGATAACCAGCAGCAAATGTCTCCTGAAGCGTGAAGTCTGTTTCTCGTTTTTGATTTTGCATCACAATACTCGGCAAACTCACATTCACACAAATACGTCGTCCCAAGTTGTACAAGTTTAAGAACTAATTTGCCTGCTATAACAAACAAAAAAACTATAGTCTTTCATAAATGGGTGCTTGCTTAGAATAGAAGGATTAAAATAGTATGACACGTTCACAATGTAGAAATGATAACAAGAACCAGACACGTGCCAGTGGAACAAGAGATGAAAAGATGGATAGAACACACACTGAGGAAACCTACTGATTGCATTACAAAGGATTCCTTATTCTGGAACCTCCAGATTAAGAGAGGCAGAGGTAGACCATGAGGCACACGGAGAAGAGAGCTGGAGACGTAGGTGAAAAGTATTAGGAAAACATGTAGAGAACTTGAAATGATGGCAAGTGACAGGAAGACGGCTTGTGTTTGTTGAAGGCTTATGCTCCTCTGGGAGCTAAAGGGTAATGTTGCAAGGTGGTTTGCTCTGAACAATGTTCCATGTGATATGAATAAAACAATTATAAATTTATGGCCATTGTTTTTTCTTTGATATGTTAGTTTTTTTTATTCAGTGATAGTGCATCGTGCCTTCGATGGAAGATTAAGCGAATGCGGGGATGAAAGATTCCGAACAATACTTGAACCTTGGAATACGATTGATTTGATAAGTCATTTCATTGAGTCCATACATTTAATTCACAGTTGTACACACAGGATGATCATTTCAAATAGGAGTAGAACATAAGTCCATATAAGTCATGCATAAATTAATCAATAACGTAGACTGCTGGTTTACGTGTCAATGTCCGTTTAAGGATACAATGCAGTATTGTCGTCAGAACATCACAGCTATATGCACGCGCAGCTAGACATGGCTACCTGCCGACAGTGAGACTGCGAGTCTGAATATTTCATATGAATTTGACGATTATTCTTCTCCTTCTGAGAATTCTAGTTAAATACTAACCTCCATAAATTTCCCTCTCATATAGAGTTCTAGGACTGACCCTGGTCCATCAAAAAATGCATATATAAATGGCTATATCATGCCATTGAATTGTAAGGTTAGAAAAACGCAGCTATTCAGCTTGGCGGTCAAGTAACAAAGGGTAGCGTTTCTTAGTTACCGACTGTGACCCAAACAACGCTATACACGTCATAATCGATCGTGTATGGAGCGTTCAATAATTGAAACATCTATCGCAATATATTAAATGCCTTAACCTTTACAATTGCACGTCTGATAACCTTTAGCAGACGGCGTTAATATCATATACCGTAACAATTCCCTGTACACCGGGGAAAAAAAAAATCGATAGATTTTTTTTCAAGATCTATCCGACTTAACAATTTTTCAAAAAATTTAACACAATTGTGACATATGGCCGACGATGTTCTGAGTAGAACCGTGTTGCGGTCATGTCAACTAACTATTTGTCATAGTCATCTAACATTAATCATATTATATATCAATATTATACATATTATTACATCAACTAAATAAATGTCCAATGTTAATAGTGAATGATAGAATTAAATTAAAGTAAGGTCTGTCGTATTAGTATGTCATATAGGAATTAATTTGACTAATTAACATTAAATTAATTAATTAAACTAAGAGTTAAATTATTAAGGTTCTAATGTAACGCGATGTTATGAGAGAAGAAAAGACAAAATAAGTGAGAAGAAATAGAAAGAAATTCGAATATAAGTTTAACTTAATTGTGTGTGTTAAGTGTTAGTGAATAATAACTATCTAATTTAACTAACTAAATAATGTATAGGTACATTAAAAAAAAAAAATATTAATCTAATACTTGTGTGAGATTTATTTTCTCTTTTCATAATTTCTTCTTTTTATATTTCGTTCTCTTTTTTTTTTTTTTTTCTTTTCATTTTTTTTCTCACATTTCATTTTATTGATAATAATTCAATTAAGAAGTTAAGTTAACTAATTAATTAGTATAGGATATGATGATCCATCCGTAGTCTTGATCCTGATGAATTCTTTTAGGCAAAAATGTTCAAACGTTTACGTTGGAAAGAAATGTCATTTATCCCAGCATCCAAGAATTAAGTGCACATCGGATAATAAGTTCGACTTGTCGTCAGATATTGTTCCATGATTGTTCAACGAATATTCATATATCGTGTATGGACGTTAGACGAAGTTTCAATGACAATATGTATACCTTGATTGTCTTTTAGTTCAATTCTGTGATGCATATAGTGTTTATAAAGTTTAAATTGAAGGCAAGGTTAGTTCCTTTATAGTTGATATGTTTTAGGAATGTTAATGTTGATTATTCGTCGTCAATAGGATTACGTGACAACGCATCCGCCACAATGTTTTCAGTGCCAGGAATATGTTCAATGGAGAATTCAAATGGCTGTAGGATGATTGCATATCTGGCGAGTTTCTGGCTTTTATGGTTAGATCGACGCAAGGATGCTACAGCACGTTGGTCCGTCTGTATGGTGAAGGGAGCACCAAGCAGGAACTTTTCGAGTTTAGTTATTGCCCATATCACAGATAAAAGTTCCTTGTCGACTGTGGAATACTTTGTTTCTGCCGGCTTTAGCTTTCTTGATATATATAAGGTAGGATGTAGAATGCCATCATGGTTCTGGAGCAGGCATGCACCAATGCCGTAGTTACTAGCATCTGTTCGTAAGAAAAATCTTTTGGAAGCATCGGGAAGTCTTAAAATTGGTTCATGCGAGAACAAATTTATAATTTTGTTGAAAGTTTCATTGCATGTACCAGTCCATGTCACCTTCACCGGCATGTCTTTTTTTTAACAATGAAGACAATACAGCCGTGATGGATGACAAGTTTGGTATGAATCTACTGTAATATTGAACAAGTCCTAACAAACTCCTGACCTGTTTCTTCGTCTGAGGAACTGCTATGTTTAGAATTTTGGAGACTGTACTAGGTAACGTTCGGATATATCCCGATCCAATGATATGTCCCAAAAAGGTTATCTCATTACACGCGATTTGCACCTTTGTAGGTTTAGCAGTTAGATGATAATTCCTTAGAGTGTCGAAAACATATCTAAGTCCCGAAACATGTTCCTCAAACGACGAACTAAACAAGCATATGTCGTCAATATATGTAATAACGTCTGGTTTACCTGATAAAATTTGTCGCATCAGGCGAATGAAGGTAGCTGCCAATAACCTTTAGTTAAGTCTATCTTACTAAATATAGTTGCGTTGGATAGACGTGGCAGTAAGTCGTCGATAAGTGGATGTGGTTCGCTGTCAACTATAATCTTAGCATTTAATTTTCTATAATCAACACATAGTCTGATGTTATTGTCCTTCTTCCGGACAATCACTAATGGAGAAGAGAATGGCGAATTACTAGTCTCAATGATTCCCAGAGACAACATCTGTTCAAGTTCCTTAGTAGTTTTAGGAAGGAAATGTAAAGGAACAGAATACGGATGTACACGAATAGGTGTATCATCATTGATAGTAATGTCATGACTGATAGCCGATGTGCGACCCGGGACGTCGGTCAATACATCTGGATAAGATTGTAATAGATTAGCAATCTGTAGACGCTGTTGCGGTGTAACCGTTGAAGAGATGGTTACATCCCGCCAAGATTCAGTAGGTTGAACTACTGGTACCGGTAACGGTAACTGTACCTCAGGAAAAGAAGATTCTTCTTCCTGGATGACAGATAAGTTAGAATAATAACAAGTAGATACTGTGTTGTCATCTAGTTCATGAAAAATTGACTGTAAGTGTTCAGGACGTGTATGAAATTGCTTGAGCATGTTAATATGAAATATCTTTTTGTGTCCCTTGATATCTAAGACGTAATCAACGTCGGAAATTTTATCAATGACTTTGTAAGGACCATTCCAAGATATCAATAATTTATTGTTATTGTGAGGAAGTAACACATAAGCCTCGTCGCCTGGGAATAATTGGCGTAATCGTCGAGACCTATTTTGTAGAGATCGAGCCTTAGCTTTTGCAGCCTCAGAGAAGCTGTTGCCAACTGGCAAGACTCACTAATGTTCTTCCGAAGATTAATCACGTACTCGTAAGATGACTGAGTGTCCTGAGTCATCTCCGCGTCAATTAATAAGTCTTTTATTAGTCCCATAGGACCTCTTGGGGGAGCACCAAAAACTAATTCAAAGGGAGAGAAGCCAGTTTGTTCATGCGGTACCTCCCGATAAGCAAATAGAACAGCTGGGAGTGCTCTGTCCCAGTCATGAGGGTGCTTAGCAGTAACCTTATGTAGTAGTTGTTTAAGTGTACGGTTAAGTCTTTCAACCGCACCATTACTCATAGGATGATAAATACTACTTAAATTCCTATCAATGTTCCAAGTTTTCATGACTTCCTTCATGGTGTCAGATATGAACTGTGACCCATGGTCTGATAAAAGTTTTCTAGGAAACCCTATTCTAGAAAAGATGAGATGTAGTGCATCAGCTACATCTGTGGTAGTGGTGGTCTTTAATGGGATAGCTTCTGGCCATCGTGTGCACAAATCAATGCACGTAAGGACGAATCTATGTCCTCTGGCCGATGGTAGCAATGGACCAATAATATCTATTGCCATCTTGTCAAACGGTCTTACTGAGATATCGAAAGCCTGAATAGGCGCCGTGTGAAAAGCTCCACGTGCTTTCACTTCTTGGCATGTAGTACAGGAACGTACATACTGCGAAATATCTCTTGACACTCCTGGCCAAAAGAATGAAGACAGTACTCGAGATCGTGTTCGAGTATATCCCATATGTCCAGCACAATGTGAGTCATGTGCATGTTGAAGAATGTACCGTCTAAAAGTATACGGGACCATAACTTGTTGTTTCATTTGTGATTTGTCATTAAAACATATAATCAATATGTCATTTTTAATAACAAACCAATGTTTGTTATTATTACCTGAGGATAGATTGTCAACTTTATCAACCAGCTTAAAAATTTTTTTTTAAAGATTTATCCTCTTTTTGTTTGGTTGCAAATGTTTCCCTGTCAATAGGTGAATTGACTACAAATTCCTCTTGGTTGTCTGCATCCATTTTATTATCATCAACTTTCTCCATGAGTTGAGTCTGCGCTCTAGTCGTCACGGCGTTTCCAGTGCATAGGTTATGTTTCTCCCATTCTATAATCTCATCTGGAGTACAATCTTTACTGCCGTGTATACGACCAACCATCAGATCAGCTATAGGCTTTTTTAGCATACATACTTTTACGTTCCCTGTGAAAAAAGGTGTGTTAACATGAATAATAGCTGTGGGGTAAAACTCAATAGTTCCCCCAAAAGTCATGCACAGGACATATTCCCCCGTTGCACAGCTAGGATGTACCAGCGACTGTCGTACACCAATCGTTGTGGATCCTGAATCCCTCAGCACTGAGACGACGGATCCATTAACTAATCCCCTGTTAAAAATTAGTAGGCCTGTTCCATCGTTGACTGCAAGACCTACCTCTGGTGTAATATGTCCGCAGTTAAGCACTGTTTCTTTCGCCTTCTGAAAAAAAGATTGCATTGTTGGCAACTATTTGCCACATTATAATTAATAGCAAAACATGCAGCAGAAGACTGTGTTGTATTATTGTCAAGTGGGACCTGAGCTATAGGGGTAGTATTATTTGTAACTGCCGCCCCTGTATTATGGTTGTAATGAGATGATCCCCGAGAATGAGATCGATTCCGAGTATAATTGTTAGAATTATCTCGTCGTCCTCTATAGTAACTATTATCTCGATGTCTCGAGCCATGATTATTACCATTCCAGTTACTATTATTATTGGGAGTATGTGATCGATTATAATTAGTGTTATGTTGACCATTGTGGTAGTTTGTTTGAGGTGAATAATTTCTATCTCGTGATCTACCTCTGTTGAACTCATTTTTATTGTTGAAATCATTATTATGTCCCTTCTGAAAGTTAACATTGTGATTTCTTTGGAACCTGCTTCTGTCTACACTGTGATGTCTTTGTTTGTTATTATGATTGTAGGCCATATTAGACGCCACAGGTAGAGGTTCTCTTAATGAGGAGTTAGAAATGGTTGCATTCGGATGTGCCGAACAGTAGTTTAAAGAAATTTTTTCTAACTCGTCCATAGTACCTGGTTTACGCTCCTGCAAATATGCAAAAAATGGCTGGCTAACCGAAGATAATACCTTATCCCGTAGTAGTAAATCAACTAATTTGTCGTATGATTTGTTGACTTCTGCCAGTTCAACCCATCTATTAAACGTATTGCGTATGTTCGCAATGAATCCTGCAAAATCTTTTGGAGATTCAGGTAAAATTCCCTTAAATTTCAACCTACAGTGTTCCTCGTCCAGGTGAAACCTTCGTAAAAGCAAGGACTTAATAGCACCGTAGTTATTTGCTATTGATGGGTCAGCATTTTGAGAAGCCGTCAGTGGTTCTCCAACCAAGAATTCATTTAACTTGAGTACCCATGACTCTTCAGGCAAATGGTTAGTTAGTTTTGCAAGTTTGTTCAAAACGTGACAGGAACGATGAAAGGTCGTCCACGTTTAAGTTGAGAGTGGGTAATTTAAAGTTGTAGAAATGTTTAGTTTGGCTGGATGATGATCCATTTTGTGCGTTATTATTCTGGTTTGCATCAGCACTTTGTGCTTGTAATCTTGCTGTCTCCAATTTAATACGCGCCAATTCCATTTCTTGTTGTAAAATAATTTCCTCTCGTTTCAATTTATTCTCTTCTTCCTGTTGAGCAATTTCTCTTAATCTATTTTCCTTGGCAATTTGCTTCATCTCACGTTCTGCTTCCTCTTTCTTTAATGCAGCCTTTTGTTCCTCTTCCTCTTTCTTTAATGCAGCCTTTTTCTCTGCTTTTTTTCTTTCATGTTTTTCCAGTTCTGCCTCAGCAAACTGACGAAGTTCTTGAGATTTATAACCATATCCCTACCAATTTTAACGAAATGGTCTATAGTAAGCATTTTGACTTTTATCTGTAAGTAATTATTGATAATTACTGATTAAAATAGTCAATAGTAGCTTCAGAGTAATTATTATACTTACTCAACTTAGAAATATTCAATATAAATAATCACAATAGTACTGAACTCTAATGTCTAAGTTCAACTAATAGACAATATTTTGTAACAATATTGTTACAAAATAATACTATATCATAAATAGTTATGATATCTGTTAACTATTATGTAATTACTTCACACAATTAATCTTAATATCCAATAATGTTGGGTATGATTCCTAGTAATTATATTGTTCAATGTACTAAGTCACTCTCTTAGTACCAGAAAAGTATATTAAATAATATACAATGGGTCTATTACCTCAAAGGTAGACTATAAGATTATTTTATTTGGTCAATATATATATTATATTATTATGCCCTAGGCATCTCTTATAAATTGTAGTGCTACTTTCTTGGACTATCACTGCATAATTATGCAATGTCCCATATTAACCTTAAATATCAGAAAAAATTAATTAAATTAAATTACAAGTGTATTATTGCATATAATATCATATTATTAATGTAGTATTTAACATATATCATGAGGACAAACAAAACAATGATGCAACTAAAGGGTACAAACAATGTTAAGACGCAAACAAGACATTTTCACAATTAAAAATGAATTTATGAACTAAATAAAACAAGCGGAAGTGTCACAAGCCAAATGAAGGGTCAAGGTCTGACCCGAGGTCAACTTAATATTCAAAGTACACAAAAAAATGACTGCAAAAAATGATGACATCACAGGACTCATAACGGACGACCATTTAACAATCATCAAATAAATGATAGTAAGAGGAGACTGGACGAAATAGTTAACGAACATGATACAGAACTGAATAAAATTGTTAACTGAGTACGAATAAAATACACCAGTTATCTACGGAACGGTACAGCTAACACAAATCGTCAAACGACAGCAGATTTGGACAGATAGTCCAATGGCAAACCTCAATGGGGCTTCCAAAAGTGCAATCGTTTAACTGCCCTAAGAAACGACCGAAATCAATTCATGCATCGTGAGAGCCACAAAATCTAATTTCGGTTCATCCTCCCTACCTCCCACGAATTAACAACACATTAAGACAACAAAAAGTACATTAAACATAGGTAAAAACATGCCGATGTAGGCAGAGGGCATGGACTCAGTTAGCACTGTTTGCAATAACAACAGTTAAACACCTAGACTTATCTTTTCCGTTGCTTATATCAGTGCTAGAGGTCGTCAACAGCTAGGCCTGTGCCTTTGACTGTCTGCTCCTGATGGGCAGGCAACGGTAGTCCATATCATGTGTTTGCTTCAAATGGCTCATGTTTCCCCTGGTTAGACTTAGAAACGGCTTGGTTTCTCCGACAGATCACCTACACGACTTTAGGTGACGTCACGTTGTTAGGCATTATAATGAGTACTGCGTCATCTTCGACTGGATCATGTGATCGAAAATTGATCGTAAATATTTCATTCGAAAGTCATGAAAAAATTTTTGGTTTTTGGTTGTTTTTCGTCCCCACATACCGGGCACCACTGTTGCAAGGTGGTTTGCTCCGAACAATGTTCCATGTGATATGAATAAAACAATTATAAATTTATGGCCATTGTTTTTTCTTTGATATGTTAGTTTTTTTTATTCAGTGATAGTGCATCGTGCCTTCGATGGAAGATTAAGCGAATGCGGGGGTGAAAGATTCCGAACAATACTTGAACCTTGGAATACGATTGATTTGATAAGTCATTTCATTGAGTCCATACATTTAATTCACAGTTGTACACACAGGATGATCATTTCAAATAGGAGTAGAACATAAGTCCATATAAGTCATGCATAAATTAATCAATAACGTAGACTGCTGGTTTACGTGTCAATGTCCGTTTAAGGATACAATGCAGTATTGTCGTCAGAACATCACAGCTATATGCACGCGCAGCTAGACATGGCTACCTGCCGACAGTGAGACTGCGAGTCTGAATATTTCATATGAATTTGACGATTATTCTTCTCCTTCTGAGAATTCTAGTTAAATACTAACCTCCATAAATTTCCCTCTCATATAGAGTTCTAGGACTGACCCTGGTCCATCAAAAAATGCATATATAAATGGCTATATCATGCCACTGAATTGTAAGGTTAGAAAAACGCAGCTATTCAGCTTGGCGGTCAAGTAACAAAGGGTAGCGTTTCTTAGTTACCGACTGTGACCCAAACAACGCTATACACGTCATAATCGATCGTGTATGGAGCGTTCAATAATTGAAACATCTATCGCAATATATTAAATGCCTTAACCTTTACAATTGCACGTCTGATAACCTTTAGCAGACGGCGTTAATATCATATACCGTAACAGGTAATGATGGAATGAATGGGGAATGATAGCGCTATAAGCGGAAATATAAAGTCAAGAGATGGATAGGAAAGAGTCTATCAAAGAGCACCATCAAGACAAGAGACAGAAGACGTTGGAGATCCATTACTACCGACCTTCAATATAGATATGATAAATGGGAAATGAGGAAAGCTGTTGATAGCATTACCAGGCTGTCCTTTTTCTGAAATCCTCAGGGTATGAAAGGTACATGGAGACCATGGAATACACGGAGAACTGGAGACATACATGAAAGGCATGAATGTCAAGATATGGATTTTTGGGACGACCTCTTTCCGATCTCTCTTTCATTACGGCAGTAATGAGTTACATTTTTGTACTGATTCTATTTGCGTGATTTTCCATGGTCGCACTCTTTTTGTTTGCTATGTAGCAGAGAGTTTGTTTATTCAAACATTTAACACTCCTTGTTGATGACTGAGACGAGCGATATTTTTCTCTCGCTCTCTCGATTTATTTTCTCTCATTCTTTTCCTTTCTCTTTTCAACTTACCTTTTAATAGTAACAGTATGTGTTCCTTAAATCTTCCGTGCACACACTTTCCAGTTGCTGTCACCCGATAAATATCATTATAGATTGCAATTTTTCATGTGTATAACTAACTGTTAAGACTTACTTCTTCTTCTTCCTCGTTCGCCCTGAAAAGGACGGTGGTTGCGTTCTGTCTGTTTACGCCGTAGCTGTGATATCTGCACCTTTAGGTCGACACATCCGACTTCAGCACGGCATTTTTTGGGACCGGGTTTGCCTTTCCTCTTCGATCCGTACTCGCTCAGCCAGACTGCACTGCTGCAGGCTGTTTCCAGGACCACCACGTAGAGGTGGAGTACGGTCTTGGTCAGCTCTGGTTCGCTGACCCTGATGCAAGCAGTCAAGCTATGGGTCGCTGACTGCATTCTCTATTGCTGCATCTTTTGGTCCCTCTGTTAAGACTGAACATTACTTTCTTCTCTCGATGTCGGTTATGAATATAATCTTATGGATGGGTTATCTTCCCTGTGGTTACCATTGAATGGCATTTAAAGCATATTTCAGAGAGAGCGTTTTTGCTAACATTTGGGTGTGCTGAATTAATATTTTAATGCTCTAATTGTTTAAAGGAGTAATTCAGTTCCAAAGTATATTGGGTTAGAGAATCAAATCCAGCTGGTGCAATTTAATGATAATGATAAGAGTAATAATAATAATCATATTAATACAGACGTATGAATGGCTTTGTAAGATTGTACATTTCAATTCTGGATGAATAGAGCCAGAAACATTTAATACTGATTGCAACAAGAGATTTGATTTATTGCAATACTTTAGTGAACATGGCAGAGATTAAGCAGACACCATGTGTTATGAAGGACTATTAGTGATGGTGGTTAAGTGTACATGTAGAAGATGTCTTTTATGATATATGTGATTTTGTTTTTACTTAAGCAAACCGGTAAATACCCTTATGATGTGTAGTATGCTTACATGGTATTTGTCTCAGATGCATAAACTGTAGGGCAGCAGTACAACAGACAAATATGGGTCTGTACTGTGAAGTCTGAGGGACGGGCGACACAAAGACTTGATAACACTGGCTAACAAAAAAAATTTTTTTTTTCTTTCTCTAACATTTCTGTGTTTTTCTGGTCAATGTTAATGCGCTGTTTTTAAATCTGCAAACCGTTTTTCTCTATCAGGTCGGGATCTCTAGAAATACGCAATTGAAGTTGTTTAACAAAGCATACAGTATTACAACATCATTTGTACAAGAAGTACAACAGTTATGTAGGCTTGAATTTCTTTGCAGTCGACTTTCGTCGGTGAATGGCATGTGGTACATCGCGATGAAGCATCCAACAATAATCGGCAAGCATGGTCACACTCCACCGTCCTTGATAACGTGACTCCATTACGGCGATATCTTGATGGAATCGTTCTCCATGTTCATCGCTGACTTCGCCAAGGTTGTCAGGGAAAAAGTCAAGATGCGAATCGAGCAAATGGATTTTGAGGGACATGTTACAGCCCATAATTCTGTATGCATCTATGCACTGCTTAACAATATGCACATAGTCGACAGATTTGTGATTTCCCAGAAAGTTATCGACGATCGATTTGAATGCCATCCATGCGCGAAGTTCACTACCATGTAAAAAGTTCTCGAATTGTTTGTCTGCAATAACTTTCCTAATCTGAGGTCCTACAAAGATACCTTCCTTTATCTTTGCACCGCTAACTTGCGGAAACTTTTCTCGAAGATAAGTGAAAGCTTTGCTCGTTTTATCTAACGCTTTTACGAAATTCTTCATGAGCCCCAACTTTATATGTAACGGTGGTAAAATGATGCTGTCTTTGTTAACTAATGGCTCGTGTATTACATTTTTATGCCCGAGCTGCATACGATCCCTGATAGGCCACACCTTTCTTGCATAATGTTCTGTCTGTTGCGGCTGTCCCATTCACATAGGAAGCAACAAAATTTAGTATACCCAGTCTGCATGCCCGTGAGAATTGCAATGACCTTTAGGTCTCCACAAATCCGCCATTGGTAGTCATTGTACTTTATTTTTGCCAAAAGTATAGCCATATTGTCATAAGTTTCTTCCATATGAACAGAGTGGGCGACTGGAATTGATGAAAATAAATGTCCGTTATGCAATAACACGGCTTTTAGACTAGTCTTGGAAGAGTCGATGAAAAGTCGCCATTCGTTGACTATGTGCTCATGACCGAGGTGCACCATTAGACCGTTTACATCTTTGCAATAGCAATGTCATCATCCATCTCAAAGTATTGAACAAGTTCTCTGTGTCTATGACGAAATTTAGATATCGGAGTATTGGGCGCTAAAAGATTCCATTCTTTGAGTCGCGAACCGAGTAATTCCGCTTGTCCTTTGGTAAGAGCGATATCACGTATTAGATCTGAAAATTCTGAATGGTTAATTAAGTGAACACCATCATTCACCGGTATATAATCCGAGTCAGAATTAGTTTCTAAAGCAGGTAAACTATCACTTTCTGATGGTTCATTCACGTCCAAAGGATGTTGTTCTGGTGGAACTGGGATCGGACACGTGATTGGATCATGAGGCACTGGTTTCGAAACCGATTCAATATTTGGATAAACCACAGACTTTCTAGTTTTAAAAGTGAAACCATGGATATTGTCAAGCAGAAGTAACAATCAGTAGCGTGATTTGTCGGTTCACGCCATATTACTGGCACTCCAAAAGGCATCGACTTATTCTTCGGCGATTTTCGTAACCAACCTGCCAATGTATTTGCACAAGTCAAACAAACAGCATTTGGCTTCTAAGATTTATTTGCATCATCAACTTTCGAATCGAAATAAAGTTCATATGCTTTCTTTAGTAATGGTGTAAAGTTTTTCTGGTGAACACGATCGGTAAAATATCCACACACGTAACAGAACAGATCAGCCGAATTTCTACAACTTCTAGAAGCCATATTTCGCTCAGAATTATTTCAAAATACAGTAACTATTTGAAACATATTGTAACATATGTCATGCATCTTTTAGCGGTATAAAAAGTAGAATTATTTTGCATTTTATTAATTTTTAATAAGTTATATAGTAAAAATGAAACGGAGCAAATAACGGTTTCCCAAAATATATTAAATCACAAATATCTTAAGAACCCGACGTGATAGAGATAAACGGATTTCAGATTTGAAATCAGCGCAAGAAACTGACCTAAGAACACTTATTCTTATATAAGAAAGAAAAATGTTGTTTTTCAGTGTAATTAATCATTCCCAAATGGAGGATTACTGAACTCGTGTTGTATCTTCCCCATTTCTTTTAGGGTAGACTACACCAGGAGCTTCCGACTTCATCGATGACGTCAAAACCTGGATCAGGGAAAGAGAACTTCTAACCCCTGAGATGTATACTTCAATCTACTGCCTATTGTATACATGAATATCTTATGGACCATGCATACACACCCAAATACACATCTCCACAGCCAAAACGGCTGGTCACTGAATGCCACCCCCTTCGCTGCCAAACTCTCTCTCTCTGTTTTTGCACACGCCTCGTTAGCAATCCTTTCCCTGCCAGTCTCATCACGTGACATAGAGTGGCTCTTGGGCCGGGGTAGCAAAGCGACATTCTAGGCATTCAAACTACTGCATTTTCTAACTCCCAGCATTGCCCCCCTGTTCCCGAGCGGAAACCAAGGGTTTTCGCTTGAGAACAGTGGATAGTTAGCCCAAGAACTATTAATCTATTAGGAAAGAAAAATCATACTGTTCAGACTAATATATATGAAATAGTAATTGTAGTACCAAATGACATGCAAACAGATACATCTAAACAGTTTAGACAAAAAGTAATCCAATCTTTCAAAAAATGCAATGAATATCGTAAAATGAATGTTTCGATGGTATGGTACCTGTCACGTGAAAGATAATTTATTTTACCATCTTGTCCATAATTTGATTACTCCTTTAAATGTTCTGTTTTCCGAGACATTTTGTATTTTCGTTTCTTTCATATTCTACCTACATTTTTTCACCTTCTCAACCCCACCCGAGGTTGTTTACGCTGGCCAGCTGCGGTCAGCTAACGCTAGACGTAATGTTATCTAAACGCACCTGTTCGACCAGAGAAACATTTCTCGGGTCCGCTTGAAGTGTTAGAACGAGACAAAGACGGTTTCTGTGAAAGAAACGGTTCGTTAGCGGCGGGTACCCTCTGTGGTCCCAACAGGGGAATTTCTCTGGTCGCTTTAAAACGTTTGATGACGAGCGGCTGGTACCCTTTGAGGCCTGGGTAACGAGTGTGATCTGTTTCAGGGGAAGATAACAA
Source organism: Oreohelix idahoensis (assembly GCA_024509875.1). Classification (NCBI taxonomy): domain Eukaryota; kingdom Metazoa; phylum Mollusca; class Gastropoda; order Stylommatophora; family Oreohelicidae; genus Oreohelix; species Oreohelix idahoensis. The sequence continues at coordinate 804,075 of JAMPIV010013873.1, forward strand.
CCCGCGGTCAGTCTTTGGGTTTTCGCCCCTTAGACAAGATAGAGCATAATGTTATGCATTTCTCTACCTGGGGAACTTTCGCACGATTTCTTTTGTCTTACTCTAGATTACGTCTTTCGCCGAACTTCTGTAGAAATACGCACGCCAGGTGTTCGGGGGGAGCGTCCCTTGTGATCTATAAGAGTAGACTGGTTTTAATAGACAAAGACATTCGTAAATTTTCCTGGCCCGTAGATGACCATCATGAGATAAGGCAAACGTTAACACAGTACTAGAATGTGTTTGCCTATGTTCTAGTCATTTTTCGGGTTTCAGGAAGACCGAATCGCTAGAGCAGACTTCAGTCAGGCGAAGAAAGTCATATACTCTTCGATCTAGAGGGTTTCTGTATACATCTAGCAACGAATCGTCAACCCCGTTCCTGAATCAAAACCCCTTTTTGTCAACGCCAAGTTAAGCTCACGCAGTGCAACGGAGCCAACGCTAAATCTGGAATCGCCAAACGCAGTAGTAGTTCTCTACTCGCCTATTGGATTACCAGCCAGAGCATTGCGGCTTCCAGAATATCAAACCCGCTCAGCATGCCTATAGCAGAATTCCATATCACCCGCCTTTTTTGTGCCTAAACGGGGCACTCAGCAAACCACAGCCAAACCAGTTTAAACAGGATTTACAGCCAAGCGGAGCCTTGCGCCGGATAAGCGCGCCTGGGTCTCTTTGTCCTCAAGTGACTTCTTCTGGTGTATTTCCTGGATACTTAAAACCTCGCACGTACGAGCAGCCATCTATGGACAGAGTTCCAGCCCCACTCACGCTATAAGGGGGAGTCACCAACGTTTAGCACCAACAAAGAAAGTTTTGTAGGCTAGTCCCTCACGAAGGATCTACAAGTAATTCACTTCCTGGAGCTAGTACATTTGGTCCCCGAAAAGCGGACAGGCTGTCGCCCAGTTCAATCAGTTGGTCAGCAGGAGATAAACAGCGTCCCCCAGCCCAACTCGCGCCAGTAGGGGGGGGTCACCAACGATAGCGCCTATACAGTGATGTTATTCAGGTTAATTCCATCACCGATGGAGGATATATACGAAAACACCACTTACTGGAGTTACTTCAGCTGGTCCCCGAAAACCGAAGGACTGTCACTCGATTATTTATCTCTTTGTGTTCTACAGGTTTTATGAATGGTGATCTGTGTGTGTGGTTGTTGGTGTATATGATTATTGATGAATATTTGATTATTGATGTAATTTTATGTTGTTGTGATGATATGCATTATTTTCATGCTTTTCTTCTTTAATAAATTTTACACATTTATTAATGCGCTGTTCACGACCTTTCCATCCATATTTGTATTTTTAGCTCTTTACTATAATCTCTATGTATGATAAGAGAAAAGAGAGAGAGCAGCAGGTGCTTAGACAGACATAAGTGAGTTGAGGCTTGGAGAGAGAGATCATTTTGGTAAATCTTCTTCCAGGTTGTCTCAAGTCCATCTCCTATTTACACCTTTCTGTGTGTGTAATCTATAACCCTGTCAGTCCACTATCCCTTGTCGATTTCACTACTGTTGTCCAACTCGACAAATACTCTACACTCTAACTCAACCACGACAAATGGGAGCCCGTCCGAGATTCTAGAACCCATCTAGTACGACATTTAATATGTGCTCGATCCGAGGATGAATCTCTCACAAGATTCTATTCTGATTCTTAGAGTTTAGTGTTCGGCAGATTATAGGAATTTCTTTCCCCTAGACATATCGAACTATTTCTTTTGGGTGGAAGTCGGAACAGCGTTTTTTTCTCCACAGCAATCATAAATATTAAGTTACATTTATTGTTCATGCTACACATGAGACAGCTGGTAAAGGTTGATGGTATCACTGCTGAGTTTTTGGTTGACAAATCTGACGACTATTGTTGTAAAAGTCAGAAATTTTTTTTTTTAAGGGTTAATATTTTTTCAGGAGTAGCTCTTTAATCTGAGATAAGAAGCTACAGATAGTCAGTTACTAGCTTGCATTTGTACCAAGGGAGGGTGTTCATTCGGACGATAGTAACCTATCCTCTCAATAGCTTAGTACTGACAGAACTGGGGTGAAGTGATAGTAAAATTTACATCACTTACATTTTTGGAGTTTTTTGGGGGGGTTTGCTTGTCGATCAGAGTAGCTACAAATTTTCTTGTTTTTAAAGTTCCCAGGCTAGCCTAGATTTTATTGATTATTAAGTTAATCAGCACCTAGTGGACTAGGTAACTAAGATCTCTAGGTTCTATTCTTCTATAGTGTTTGCTCACCCTGATATAATGGCCGATCTAGATAAAGTGCATAGGATTGCCCTCGAGGTAGCTAAGTACATGGAGTACAAGGATAGCGAAATCCAGCCCTTTCTAGAATTTGCAGTAAGCCTGCAGGATCAATACGAGGTAGACAATTGGTTTGACAGCCGTTTAATCTTGGCATGGTCCTGTAAACAAACTGGGGAGAGTGAAGCATTCACCCGACAGTATGTAGAAGAAGTGATAGAAGATGAGAAGCAAAGGGAAAAGCAAAGACAAGAACGGGACAAGAAATTGGAAATGGAGCAACAAGAACGGGACAAGCAATGGGAAATAGAGCGCCAAGAAAGGGACAGAGAAAGCCAAGAAAGGAGCAGGCTACACCAAATCAGAATGAATGAACTGGATAGCCAAATTCGGAGGATGGAAACAGATACTAAATGTAGTCACTCTAATTCCCCTTCTACTATGCCCTTAACGGTCAACGCCCCTGCAAACCTTGCGCCCATGAAAGAAAACTTGCCTGCTAAAACCGAACCCCAACTCCAGAAAATTATCTTTCCTTTGGACTTGGATCCGAAGCCCGAACAAGGAAAGAATTTACGTCGGGATAGCAGACCTAAGGCCACGGGGAAAATTATGCAATGTTCCCAGGCATGGAAACTGCTCAAAGGTGAGAGAGGTGCTAACAAGCATTGTAATACGGATTGTTCCCGTCTGGCAAGCGGCGAACCCCGAGCCTCTCACGCTCCAGACCGAGCAGCACCTAACCGACACGTGACGTCGAGAAAAGGGAGCCACACCCTATCACGTTATATTTCGCAAGATTCCCGGCCGGACAGCGAAAAACCATATGCAGAGGCGCATCCCTCCAACTCAACGATCGTAGAAAGGAGGTGCCGCTCCTCTCATCACCCTGAGCGGAAAAGGTGCAAGAATAAGTCGCCTGCTAAAAGGGTTAAACTTTCCAAACCGTTCCAAGGAACTTTGGAAAAACACACCGAGAGTTTTTTCTCGGGCACTTCGCGATCTAACGGGATCTCAAACCGTCCAGTCCTTTGCATGCAGTCTGCGGGGCCTGTCAACCAGGAAGTGGATCTCGCATTGCAGGACAAAGTTCAACTGACGCCAGTAACTTCCTCAGGGGAGGGCAAAGTTGACGTTTATGATGGACACAGGGTTCCAGGCGAAGGGATCCCTGGTATTCCATTTGAGTCTCTCACACTTCTCAGGGCAGAAGACAGTGAGAAAAGCTGCCTTACTACTGTACAAGGAGCCATTGTTGAGAGCCTTGGCTCACGTCATGCTAGTAATGGTAAAGCGACTCAACAAACTCTGCAACTCGCAGATATTACCTATCTGTCTTCACGGATAGAAGCTACGGAGATCTGTTATGATTTAGTAGAACCCCAGAATGCGATCGATTACTCTCTGCTTCAGGCAGCTGAGTTCTCTCATTCAAATCGCATTATTCCAGTGGTCTCAACCCCACTGATGGACAGCAAAGTAGTCGCCTCCGCCAGGCCATTACAGAGCAACTTGATCATTTCCGTTGACCAAGCCAGAGTTGTGACTGGCAAGGCAAGGAAAGCTCCAAACCCACCTTTAGACGGCACAGGTCTGAAGATTGATCAATGCTCCCACCGAAACAGGGGAGTAGGTGTGGAGAGGCAGAAGAAAAATGCTAGCATTTCTTCGGCCAACGAACGGCTTTATTTGCCAACTAGGGTTACACGCGCGCGAAAAATCCCTATACACTGCAGCTATAGAGGGTTATTCAAGGCCACGCCCGTGACAGGTAAATATATACATAAGCAGCCTGAGCCCATCAATGATTACACTGCACATAACAGGCGGATTATCTACGCAGTGGCCAGTGAGTTCAGGCAGGGCCGAAAACCACAACATGTGCGGATAATTTTCCGGACCATAAACAGGCACAGCGAATGGTGGAACCAAGATCAGGTTCACACGGAAACGAAGGGCGTCAGCGCCGACTGGCCTCGCAGAATCCCATTCGCTGAACGTCTATTAGACAGAGGGAAGAAAAGAAATGAACTCGGAGCTACTCATACAGACAGACAGAAATTGGAAACGTATTTGGGTTATGAGTATAGGATGCTCCAATGACAGGTAACAAAAGACGATGGAAAAGATAAATTACTGTCATTTTTGTCCGTATTCCTCGAACTTTAAAAGGGGGGGGGGGGGGGGGCCCTTGTCACGTGAAAGATAATTTATTTTACCATCTTGTCCATAATTTGATTACTCCTTTAAATGTTCTGTTTTCCGAGACATTTTGTATTTTCGTTTCTTTCATATTCTACCTACATTTTTTCACCTTCTCAACCCCACCCGAGGTTGTTTACGCTGGCCAGCTGCGGTCAGCTAACGCTAGACGTAATGTTATCTAAACGCACCTGTTCGACCAGAGAAACATTTCTCGGGTCCGCTTGAAGTGTTAGAACGAGACAAAGACGGTTTCTGTGAAAGAAACGGTTCGTTAGCGGCGGGTACCCTCTGTGGTCCCAACAGGGGAATTTCTCTGGTCGCTTTAAAACGTTTGATGACGAGCGGCTGGTACCCTTTGAGGCCTGGGTAACGAGTGTGATCTGTTTCAGGGGAAGATAACAACCCGCGGTCAGTCTTTGGGTTTTCGCCCCTTAGACAAGATAGAGCATAATGTTATGCATTTCTCTACCTGGGGAACTTTCGCACGATTTCTTTTGTCTTACTCTAGATTACGTCTTTCGCCGAACTTCTGTAGAAATACGCACGCCAGGTGTTCGGGGGGAGCGTCCCTTGTGATCTATAAGAGTAGACTGGTTTTAATAGACAAAGACATTCGTAAATTTTCCTGGCCCGTAGATGACCATCATGAGATAAGGCAAACGTTAACACAGTACTAGAATGTGTTTGCCTATGTTCTAGTCATTTTTTCGGGTTTCAGGAAGACCGAATCGCTAGAGCAGACTTCAGTCAGGCGAAGAAAGTCATATACTCTTCGATCTAGAGGGTTTCTGTATACATCTAGCAACGAATCGTCAACCCCGTTCCTGAATCAAAACCCCTTTTTGTCAACGCCAAGTTAAGCTCACGCAGTGCAACGGAGCCAACGCTAAATCTGGAATCGCCAAACGCAGTAGTAGTTCTCTATTCGCCTATTGGATTACCAGCCAGAGCATTGCGGCTTCCAGAATATCAAACCCGCTCAGCATGCCTATAGCAGAATTCCATATCACCCGCCTTTTTTGTGCCTAAACGGGGCACTCAGCAAACCACAGCCAAACCAGTTTAAACAGGATTTACAGCCAAGCGGAGCCTTGCGCCGGATAAGCGCGCCTGGGTCTCTTTGTCCTCAAGTGACTTCTTCTGGTGTATTTCCTGGATACTTAAAACCTCGCACGTATGAGCAGCCATCTATGGACAGAGTTCCAGCCCCACTCACGCTATAAGGGGAGTCACCAACTGTTGCGTGATAAATTCTCGCAACATCGTTTTATTTCAATGTCTGTTTTATAACGCAAGGGCAACAACTGCTTGTAATTTATAGTCACTTTTCTCGGTAAGCATTTGTCTTCTCGCGTTGGTATCGAATGCAGTTAACTTTTGAGCTGTGGTCATTTTTGCGCTGGACTGCGCATGACTTGTCTTGTTGTTTGTCGATCGGTTTCCGCCCACCACTAGTGGGGGTGAGCGATTTGGAATGGCGAAAGAGATGCCTCGTTGAAGAGGGGATCTCCGCTATTTTTGTTCTGTCAGGGATGTGTAGTCCTCTTATGGATATTTCGTTTAGTCGAGATAATACCTCTAGTGTTTTCCCACATGTCGGGAGGCGTGATATTTCTGTGTATTTCATGAAAGCAAGGTAAATTGACTTTTTCATTAACTCTATCGATTTTGGGTCGTGAGCGATTTCGATTCATAGCCTGTCTCCGAAAGTCGTCGTCACGAGATGTTCTTTCCCAGCTCACATGTCGCTGCATTGTACTGCATCGGTTGATGCATGTACCAAGGACCATTACTTGCTACTTTGTTAAATGAACTAGGTTTAGAAAACCTTTATTATCTAGAGGATATTCTTGAGGACATTATTTATACTTCGGCAGACGTGTCTGTCTTGCTGAAGTCAAACTAAGGAGAGTGAACTGATCTCATACATCTGGTTATCTCCTGGCTGTTATAGAAAAGGATGGAGTTGTTCACCTGACTACATTTACAGCACTTTGAAATATAACATGCATCTGACTCATCATTGTAATGCTTTCTACCGTTTATTGCTGTATTGAATGTTGCTGTGATAATGACTGTTTGATGTGCCTACACATTTGCGTAACCATTTTGTCACTGTGGCGTCCACAATAAATAATGAAGAAAAACGTCAACGGCTGTTTCAAGACTCATTGACTTTATACGTCGTGAGTTTACTGACGTCCTATGTGGATTGCTCTGTTATTGTTGCATGAACATTGTTTTGACTGAACACATCTACACACTACACAAAACCAGACATGCGGATGCCGTCCATCATCATATGGCATCACGCATCATTTGGTGGCCATAAGCTGGTTTGATTCTGGTACTAGCAAACACGGGGTCCCTTACCCACTTCATTTTCAACAAGAATTCATCAGCATCCTTCAAGAAATTAACATTCTTCAATACAGTCAACATCTTCAAAATTTTCAAAGTACTCGGCGTTGCCCGGTAAAAGTCAAAATTTCAATTTTTTTGACGGAAACACGAATTTGACAGTACCCGGCGTTGTTACATGTTGCCGAATAACTCGGACTGCTGTTATCTTTTACGCAAGTCAAGCAAGTTGCTGCTGTCAAGGTTCCAGTGCTGTCGTTTTTTGAGAAGGTCAAGTGCCGGTTGAAACGGGTTGTTTTCTGAAGAAGGCCAAGTACCGATTTCCATCAACTTACTTTTGGATTAGAAGGTCAAGTGCCGAAACAACTCAACACACAGTATGTCAGAAGCTCTTGTACCATCGTGTTAGCAGTGGAAGCAGTTCAGATGTGCCATCATCGTTGGAGCTTCGCTCTTTAGGACGTTGATTGACATCCGTTTTTCTGCTGTTCTACGATTGGAAGCCTATAAGTTAAGTGGCCTGTTTGTATGTAAACTGTGCCCTTATACTTCTGCTGAGTCTTCTGTGTATCATCTCATTCTATATGTTATATGTCTATATGTTATTTGTATATTTATATGTTTATATTTCAGCGGGTTCTCGGTTGGGTGGTGTCTCCGTTAGATTATGCCACGTCATAGAGGTCGTCTATTGTGAGCGTTTTCTGTAAGGTTTGCAAATTTCCGATACTGGAATTTGCTAAGCGACTTCTGTTGCTATTTATGTTAGTTGTGATGACATGTTTTAATATTGTTTTCGTTATTATTTCACATTCTTTAGTTTTGTTGTGATTTGTTTGTATTTGTTAGCCTACTCTTGTCTATAATTTAGTTTCATACAACATTTTTGTTTATACACTGTGGTGTCATGTATTTTGTTTAATTATAGCGCAGATATCGTCACATTTTTTGTGATATTTCATTAATTTCTGCTTTATTTTTAGTTGATTTCTGCGAAAGTTTTTGTATTGTTGCTGATCTTTGTTATTGTTTACATTGTTAATGTTTACATTGTTTGTATTGTTTACATTTTCAATGTTTACATTCTGCATGTGTTTACATAGTCATTGTTTACAGTTATAGTAATTAGTTAATGGGCTATGCTAATGCACTGTTACTACTACACTGATGATAAATGAATGATGAATAGTGTCGTGCACTATTGAATGAGAAGTGCACTTATGATCAAGAATTGAGTGCTGATATTTCATATACAAGTTCTTTGATTGGAGACTTGTTTCCCACAGAGACTGGGATAATATAATGTGATGTGAATATACAAGTGCTTAATTAATACTTGTTTCACTTAGGTTTGAAATAAATTAGTTAATTATTTCAGGTTTTGGACTCATATGTTAGACAACATGTCTACATTTGAGCACTTTATTGAGCAGGGTAAATTGCTTGGGAAGACTGGTGATAAGTTAGAAGAATTTGCAACTGCTCGATATGATAAAGCAATGGAGCTGAACAAAAGAAACTGCATATGGAAGCTGAACAAAAGAAACTGCAGATGCAGGTGGATGAAAAGAGATTCCAAATGGAAATGGAAAAACAAAAAAGGGAATCAGAAGCTGAGGAAAGAAAGCTACAGCTAGAGGCTGAGAATAAAAGACTTGAAAAAGAAGCTGAAAATAAAAGACTTGAAAAAGAAGCTGAAAATGAAAGACTTCAAATGCAGGCTCAAGCTGAAGAAAGGAAGTTACAAAGAGAGTCTGATGAGAGGAAAGCAAAAATGGAACATGAAGAAAAACTCTTAGCTTTAGAGTTGGAGAAATTGAAATTGACGAGCATGAGTAATGGTAATGATTCAAACAAGGGTTCATCTTCTGGGAAGGCTAATAATGATACTTGTAAGATTAAGTTACCAACATTTAGTCCTTCCAGTGATGACATAATGTTCTATCTGGACAGATTTGAACAAGCATGTACAGCTCATAACATAGACAAAGCAAAATATGTTTATCAGTTATCAGGGATACTGACAGGTAAAGCTCTAAGTGTATTTAATATGGTGGATGAACCTGACAAGAACAATTATGAGGTTGTCAGGGCCGCTTTGTTAAAGAAATATCAGCTTAACGAAGACGGCTATCGTCTACAATTTAAAAAACATGTTACCTGAAAATGGAGTTGAATTCTCCGAGTTTATTGCAAGAATACGCATTACTTTCTCACGATGGGTTGAACTATCTAAGACGGAAAAAACTTATGAAGGACTTATGGACTTAATACTTAGAGACAAAGTCATGTCGTCTGTCAATGAGTCTTTCCTTGCTTTCCTTCATGAACGTAAACCTAAAACAATAAAAGAAATGGAAGATTTCTGTTGCCAATACGTAACTGCGCACCCACACATAACCATGGGTAACTCTAAGGTGAAAGAAGGTTTACCAGTTGCTTCGGCAGCTCCGCATGGTCAAAACTTTGCTCGTAGATCCCAACAAAATTTTGATAGAAAGGGCAGCGGTAATTTCTGTCAAAATCATGGAAACCAATTTCATGGTGATTCTTCTTCGAAGAATTGGAGACAACCTGATAGTGATCGTTACTATCACCCTAATAATTATAAGCATTTCAAAAGAGGATATGGTAATAGAGGTTATTCCTGCCGAAGACCTCAGAACCAAACAAATAGATGTTCGCATCAATGTGAACATGATAGTAATCGTGGAAACTGGAATTCGAACCAGGATAACAATTACAATAGAGACAATAATAACTGCAGAGATAATAATAACTCTGATAACTTCAGAGGTAATAATAGTCGGGGTAGATCTCAACACAAAAAAAAGAGATATCAGCAGGCTAATGCTGTACAACAGGAAACTGAGGGAGCCTGTAATCATGTTGTTGATAGTAAAAACTTTGACGCTGTCACTAGTTCTGCTTTTGACTTTGAGAGAGCAAACAAATGCCCCCAATGCAGTACTTTATTCGAACCAGGTACCATAACTACTTTGAGTTGTGGTCACCCACTTCCCGCTCTTCCTGCTGCTGTTGCGCATGACGGGAGGGGTTCTTTAATTCTACATAAGGGTCTTGTTAATGATACTCCGGTCTCACTACTTTTCGATTCCGGATGCACCACTATTGGTGTTAGACAATCGCTTGTAGATCCATCTTGTGCTACAGGAAGGGTTATTAAATGTGTCACATTTGGCGGCACTCTAGAAAAATATCCTACTGCTGTAATTCGCATTGCCACTCCTTTCTTTACTGGAGATGTGCATGCTTGTCTCTTACCTAATCCTATTGCGGACATTATTATTGGTCGTATTCACGGAGTTAGGGAGTGTACCCCACAGCAGATTGCTGCTTGGGAAGATAATAACATGCAAGCTACAAATGCAGTAGTTACAAGAGCACAAGCTCTACAAACACCCGAAACTTCACTGAATAGTGATAATGAAGTTGATAGCCAAGATAGTCACTTAGTAATTACTCGTGACTCTTTCATAAAATTGCAAGAAGAAGATTCTTCTTTAAAAAAATTCTTCGTTCTTGCGAAGAAAGGTGATCCGAATCAGGATACAAATAGAAAATCTTGGATTGCAATGAGAAACGGCGTACTTGTACGTATGGTACAAGATTCGACTACGTCGGCACATTCGCAAATTCTTGTTCCCAAGAGCATGAGAGTCCAAATATTGCAACATGCTCATGACTCGCAATGTGCTGGACATATGGGTTTTGCCCGTACGAAGTCGAGAGTCCTTGCGGCTTTCTTTTGGCCTTTTGTCAATAAGGACATTCGTATTTACTGCCGATCATGCAAGGTATGTCAGGAGGTCAAATCTAGAGGACCACGACATGCTGCGCCTATCCAGGCTGCTGACATTCCTATTCGGCCGTTTCAGAAAATGGCCATAGATATTATTGGCCCTTTTAAGGTCAAGTCGGCCAGAGGCCATCATATTCCTCTTAAGAGCATATCTACTACAGATATCGCAGATGCTCTTTGGTTGATATTTTCTCGCTTGGGGTTCCCCAGAGAAATATTGTCAGACCATGGCACTCAACTCATATCTGACACTATGTCACAGGTGATGTCTACCTTACATATTGAACGATCTCTCAGTAGTATCTACCATCCTATGTCTAATGGGTTAGTTGAGCGTCTGAATAGAACGCTCAAGACTTTGCTTGGTAAGATAACTGAAGATCATCCTCAAGATTGAGACAGGGTTTTACCCGCGGCTCTCTTTGCCTATAGAGAAGTCCCTAATGAACACACAGGATTTTCTCCCTTCGAACTTGTCTTTGGCGCGCGTCCACGCGGCCCTATGTCTTTATTACACGATCTCATCACTGCCGATGATATTAGCGATGAAACTCAATCCTCATATGAGTATGTCATTGCTCTTAGACAAAAGATCATTGAGGCATGTAAGCTAGCAACTGCTTCATCAGAAATTGCTAAAGAGAAGGCAAGGCAGTTTGCTAACAAGAATAGATGTCTACGACAACTTTGTCCAGGTGACAAAGGCATTCGTCCTACTCCCCAGTAGGGAAAATAGACTTCTTATTGCATGGAAAGGTCCCGTATGCAATAGTCTCTCGGATTTCCGATGTTGACTATGTGGTCGATATTGATGGAAAGCATAAAACTTTCCACATAAACATGCTTTCGGAATTTCACGAACGTCCGGACTATTTGCTGCCTATTTTCCAGGCAACGGATGATGCTCCTGCACCTCACGGTCATTATTCATCCCTGTCTGTCATTCAGGGATGAGGAAGCTACCTTCTCTGATGTCAACCTTCCCCTTCCAGTGGTTTTCCATTACATTCCACGGAATCTTGGAAAAACGTTTCTGTTTCTCCTAATCTTTCTGGTGACGAACATCGACAAGTCTCGTCGATGTTACAAACATTTCAGGATGTTCTCACTGACATTCCTGGACACACAGATGTCATAGAACATGACATAATTCTTACCGACAATAATCCAATTAGGGTTAGGCCGTATCCTATTCCTATACACTTTCAGTCGCAAGTGGAAAAGGAATTGGATGAAATGATTCAATTAAATATAATTGAACCATCGACTTCACCATATTCTTCTTCCTTGGTTATTGTCCGGAAGAAGGATAAGAACATACGAATTTGCGTTGATTATCGCAAATTGAATCAGGTCACAAAGTTCGACGCTGAACCGATGCCTTTGTTAGAAGATCTACTGATTAGACTTTCTAATTCTAGATTCTTCACTAAACTTGACTTGTCTAAAGGTTATCGGCAAGTGCCTTTAGCAGAGCATGCCAAACCTCTTACTGCTTTTTCTACACCTAGGGGTCTATTTCAATGGAATGTTATGCCTTTTGGTCTCATGAACGCCCCTGCCACTTTCGTTCGCATGATGCGTCGAATTCTGTCACATCGTTCGGATGTCATCGCATACTTAGATGACATCTGTCTCTTCAGTGATACCTGGGAAGATCACTATTTAGGGTTATATGACTTACTGTCCACTCTACGTGAGAATAATTTGACAGCAAAACCTTCTAAAGCTTTTGTTGGTTTTGGTGAAATCTCTTTCCTGGGTCATCGTGTTGGTCATGGTCTCTTGAAGACAGAAGACCACAATACTTCCAAAATACTGAACATCTCTGTTCATAAAACGAAGAAACAAGTTAGGAGTCTCTTAGGTTTAATTCAATTTTATGGGAGATTTATTCAAAATTTATCTTCGATCATGGCACCTCTCTCAACATTGTTGAAGAAAGGTTCGCCTAATCTGGTCCGTTGGTCTGAAGAATGCCAATCTTCACTAGACCAAATCAAGAATATATTTTCTTCTCCTCCCATCTTAAGATTACCTACTCTTGATAGGACTTTTGTTCTTCGGAGTGATGCTTCATCCACTGGGATTGGAGCAGCACTGATGCAAGAATATGCAAATACTCTGCATCCTGTTATGTACATTTCTAGAAAAACTAAATGCGGCAGAGAGGAACTACTCGGTTTTAGACCGTGAGTTGTTAGCGATGGTTTGGTCAATTCTAAAGCTACAAAGATTCCTCCTGGGCGCACATTTCATTCTAGAGACTGATCAGAAAGCTCTTACAGCTATTCAGACTAAGAATTTGAAGAGTTCGAGATCCACTCGATATGCTATAGCTCTTCAACCTTTTCACTTCACGGTACGAGCTATCCGTGGTGCGGATAATGTGATGGCTGACATTTTGTCTAGATGCCCACATGACTCCAACTAATACTTCTGTCCTATATTCCTATATATTACAGAGTCATAACACACCTATATTACTACAATAGATTAGCACATCTGTACTTACTTTATATGTACACACTATCGTGCTTTGTTGTCATCTTCTTCTGTTCGTTTTTAAGATGATAGAGGAGGACTGAGTAGTTAATATAAGGGCCGTTAGTTTACTAAACAGCCACAATTATTAATAATGTATTGTACCTTATGAAGCATATTAGTTATTAATTAGCATTATATTGCTTGTACTTTCTCAGAATGTCATTGTTGAGCTGAGGACTTACCTTACGAGTTCTAGATTGTGTACTTACCCTCGGAATACCAGAGCATATGTCCTGGATCGTCATGTAGTTTAACTTTACTATGTACTTATGTCATTACATGTCAAAGAATGTACTATTTAAATTTTCCTATCAGATTTGTACATCCATTTTTAAAGACAATATTAGAGTATGCTGTTTAATGATGATTATAGTAACTTGCATACGTATATTGTGTTTACATGCTAACGTGATGTGTGTTGGTGACACCTCCCCGATGTGAATATTTTTTGAGACATATTTATTTTTCTGTTGAGGTATATCCTCACCAGACACTCTATAATTAGCCTATTGTTTGGCAATTTAGTTAATTATCAACGCATAATTCGTGCGTTTTGAGCCGCTTATCGCTTGCTCTTTGATATTGAAAAAAAAATATGTTCCACATTTTTTTTTTTATCGGGAGGAGGTGGTGATATGTTGCGTGATAAATTCTCGCAACATCGTTTTATTTCAATGTCTGTTTTATAACGCAAGGGCAACAACTGCTTGTAATTTATAGTCACTTTTCTCGGTAAGCATTTGTCTTCTCGCGTTGGTATCGAATGCAGTTAACTTTTGAGCTGTGGTCATTTTTGCGCTGGACTGCGCATGACTTGTCTTGTTGTTTGTCGATCGGTTTCCGCCCACCACTAGTGGGGGGTGAGCGATTTGGAATGGCGAAAGAGATGCCTCGTTGAAGAGGGGATCTCCGCTATTTTTGTTCTGTCAGGGATGTGTAGTCCTCTTATGGATATTTCGTTTAGTCGAGATAATACCTCTAGTGTTTTCCCACATGTCGGGAGGCGTGATATTTCTGTGTATTTCATGAAAGCAAGGTAAATTGACTTTTTTCATTAATTCTATCGATTTTGGGTCGTGAGCGATTTCGATTCATAGCCTGTCTCCGAAAGTCGTCGTCACGAGATGTTCTTTCCCAGCTCACATGTCGCTGCATTGTACTGCATCGGTTGATGCATGTACCAAGGACCATTACTTGCTACTTTGTTAAATGAACTAGGTTTAGAAAACCTTTATTATCTAGAGGATATTCTTGAGGACATTATTTATACTTCGGCAGACGTGTCTGTCTTGCTGAAGTCAAACTAAGGAGAGTGAACTGATCTCATACATCTGGTTATCTCCTGGCTGTTATAGAAAAGGATGGAGTTGTTCACCTGACTACATTTACAGCACTTTGAAATATAACATGCATCTGACTCATCATTGTAATGCTGTCTACCGTTTATTGCTGTATTGAATGTTGCTGTGATAATGACTGTTTGATGTGCCTACACATTTGCGTAACCATTTTGTCACTGTGGCGTCCACAATAAATAATGAAGAAAAACGTCAACGGCTGTTTCAAGACTCATTGACTTTATACGTCGTGAGTTTACTGACGTCCTATGTGGATTGCCCTGTTATTGTTGCATGAACATTGTTTTGATACTGAAGACTGTCAAGGATCTACAAGTAATTCACTTCCTGGAGCTAGTACATTTGGTCCCCGAAAAGCGGACAGGCTGTCGCCCAGTTCAATCAGTTGGTCAGCAGGAGATAAACAGCGTCCCCCAGCCCAACTCGTGCCAGTAGGGGGGGTCACCAACGATAGCGCCTATACAGTGATGTTATTCAGGTTAATTCCATCACCGATGGAGGATATATACGAAAACACCACTTACTGGAGTTACTTCAGCTGGTCCCCGAAAACCGAAGGACTGTCACTCGATTATTTATCTCTTTGTGTTCTACAGGTTTTATGAATGGTGATCTGTGTGTGTGGTTGTTGGTGTATATGATTATTGATGAATATTTGATTATTGATGTAATTTTATGTTGTTGTGATGATATGCATTATTTTCATGCTTTTCTTCTTTAATAAATTTTACACATTTATTAATGCGCTGTTCACGACCTTTCCATCCATATTTGTATTTTTAGCTCTTTACTATAATCTCTATGTATGATAAGAGAAAAGAGAGAGAGAGCAGGAGGTGCTTAGACAGACATAAGTGAGTTGAGGCTTGGAGAGAGAGATCATTTTGGTAAATCTTCTTCCAGGTTGTCTCAAGTCCATCTCCTATTTACACCTTTCTGTGTGTGTAATCTATAACCCTGTCAGTCCACTATCCCTTGTCGATTTCACTACTGTTGTCCAACTCGACAAATACTATACCACTTTAACTCAACCACGACAGTACCTGAAAACAAAACAAGATCGGACAATGTCAGCATCTGGCACAAACAATGTCACTTTCCAGTTACATTCCTTGACAATAGGTCTTAAAGTTTTCTGATCCCTTGATGAGGATAATTGAATATCTATATTCTTGAATCAGCAAGAACCATCTGTGTAATCTACTGTTTGTCGTAGTTTTTTGATTTAAGGATGTTAGTGGACGGTGGTCCGTCTGGAGGTAGAAGTGTGCGCCAAGTAAATAGCGTGATAACTTGCCCATTCACCAAATGATGGACAAGAGTTCTCTTTCAATGGTGGGTACCGAGTTTCTGCTGGTAGCAACTTCCTGCTTACATACAAGCATGAATGTGGAGTATCATTGAACCATTGCAAAAGGCAGCAACTAATGCCAGTCTGAGAAGCATCAGTCCTCAGAAGAAATGACATAGTGAAATTAGGTAACACCAAAATCGGTGCCTTGGAAAATACAGTTTTAATTTTGTTCAAAACTCCACTGCAAGTATCGGACCAAACAATTTTATTAGGAGCACCCTTTCTAGTCAAAGATGACAGGACAGAAGAAATAGATGAAAAGTGCGGAATGAACTTGTGATAAAAGTTAATGAGTCCTAACATGCTCCTAACTTGTTTCTTTGTCCGAGGGATACCTAATTCTAATATGCGTTTGACAGTCTGCTCATCAGGGTATAACATGTGGTTACCAACACGGTGGCCAAGAAATGAAATTTCTCAACAACCAATCTGAACCTTTGAAGGTCTAACTGTCAAACCATGCTTTCTAAGTAGCATTAATAAAGATTTTAATCCTGTGATATGTGCTTGCCAAGAACTACGGAATAAACAGATGTCGTCTATGTATGTGATGACATTAGACCTATCTCCTAAGAGTCTCCGCATCATGCGCACAAAAGTCGCGGGAGCATTGACAAGGCCAAAACACATATAATTCCATTGGAATAACCTACATAGAGTCATAAATGTGGTTAGCGGTTTGGCCTTCTCAGATAAAGGGATCTGGCAATATCCATTGGATAGATCTAGTTTGCTAAAGTATGTAGCCTGGGATAATTGTGATAAGTTAAAGTTAGTTGCTTATCCTTTACAGGACGTGGCAATCAACCCCAGCTTTTATTGGCTGTTTGTGATTTTTCTAGGCAATTTTTTTCATTCAGTAGTTTGCCATTGCTTTCTGAACGGTACGGCGCTTATACCATTGTTAAAAATCCACACAAAGCGATCTGCTACCAAACCGCCTGCAGCAGGTTTCGAACCTGGTATATCTGGATTATGAAACTACGTTCATATCCATTAGGCCACAGACGCCGACAATTGTGATAAGAGATCCTCGAAAACAGGCATATGCTCAGCATCTGTGATAGTGACACTGTTAAAACGTCTAAAATAAATGTAGATGCGAAGAGATTTGTCCTTCTTTCTAACTAGAACCTTAGAAAAAGCATAGGATTATTCAGAAGGAGAAATGATGCCCATGTGTAGCATATCCTTAAGTTCACTATCCACCTGAGATCTGTAATGTAAAGGTATAGTATACGGTAAGAGTTTGATAGGGTGATCATCACTCAATGTAATATCATGAGAGATAACATCAGTGCGACCTAGAAGTTCAGTCAGCATATCAGAGAAAGATTCCAAAACAGCAAGAGCCTGTTCTCGATAACCGGAATCTAAATCACCTGATACAGTTACATCTCTCCAAGATTCGGAAGATGTTAAAGGCAGCAGAGGAAAATGAAAAGAAATATCGCTCGCTGTAGAATCATCAGATTCCAAAAACAGCTGACCAAGTGTGTCTAACAGGTTCATCAGAAATACTGTTCAAGATAGGTTCTAAGTCTGCAGGGCGCTCCGCATACAATTTAAATATATTAATGTGAATCGTTTTGATTTTGCCCCTTATGTCAATGGCATAATCTACATCAGTTTTCTTATCAACCACTTTTAAAGGGCCCTGCCAGGAAATTAGCCGTTTATTTTCCTTGGTCGGAAGAAGTAACCATACTTGTTCTCCTGGTAAGAACGAACGTAATTTTCGAGATTGGTTGCAGCGCAATCTCGACCTGTGCGAAGCATTACGAATCATACTTGATGCATAAGTACAAGCATCCACAAGGAACAACTGCTTCAAAGAGCCATTGAAACGCTCGCAAACGTCATTTCTTTCCGGATAGTATGGGCTAGGGAAAGAATTCTTAATTCAAAGAGTATGGCCACGATCCGGCCAAAAAAATAACGTGTACATACGTCTATACACGTTAGGATATATCGATATCCTTTATCGAACATGACTGACATAGGACCAACTATGTCAACCGCAAGCTTAGTAAAAGGCCGTAATGGCACATCAGTAACTTGTAAGGGTGCAGCATGGTGCTTGCCCCTACGTGCTACCTTTTGACAAGTTGTGCATGACCTGCAGTATAGCTTTACATCTTTGTTAACACAGGGCCAATAAAAATTCGAGGTGACACGAAACAGAGTACGCTTAATCCCCATATGAGCAGCTTAAAGCGAGTCATGGGCAGTATTCAATACAATAGGTCTAAAACTCGTTGGAATAACTACCTGTTTTCTGACTAAAACATAGTTGTCAAAGCATCTATTCAGTACTGAGTTTTTAATTTCGAACCAGTAACTTGACGTTTTTGTCTTTTTGACATGTTTGCTTTCTGCTAGAGCAAACAATGTTTGCAAAGCAACATCTTCGCCCTGTTCGACCGCAAACGACTGGGTCGACACATTATGAACATTCTGAAAAGATGCTCTCTCACTAAATGGTATAGCTGGCTCTGCCTTGGATTCAGCGGCATGCTGGGCCCTAGTGACCACAGCATTAGCCAACACTGGGTGAGATTCAACCCATCTATGTATCTCCTCTGGAGAGCAATCCTTAATACCTGGTATAGTACCAAGGATAATGTCTGATACAGATTGGTCAAGGACACATGCCCTTACCTTACCTGTAATGAAAGGTGTGGCAATATCTATTTCTGCCACTGGGTAACACTCCATACTCCCTCCAAATGTTATGCACTTCACTGTTTTTTCCAGTAAGGGCAGATTCATCAATTAAAGATCTACGGACTCCGACAGTGGTACATCCAGAATCACGAAGGACACTTACAGGCCTGTTATACAGGAAACCAGTATATAACGTGAGGCGTCCCACGTTCTCACAAGATGACTTATCGGGTAGAGCATGCCCGCAGATCAGTCTGGGCTGTGAACCAGGTTGGAATAAAGATTTGCACCCATAACAATTTTCATCATTAAGTGCGCTAACAACACATGCATTGGCATGGTCGGCTCACTTTTCATCATTCTTTCTTGTAGTTACACATGCATTACCCCTATCATGGTTGCTTTTGTCATGATGCCCACAGTGTTTGTTAGTACTGTTTCCATTGTATTTATTATAAGATCTATTCCTAGCACATGACCAACATCTGCCATTATTCCTATTACCACTGTAGGGTGCGTTGTCTTGTGTGGGTCTATGATCCGTCTGCTTGTGATGCATTTCATCACCATGGCTAGAATTGTGCCGCCACCTTGGTTTGAATAACCATAGTTTCGTCTTTGTGAGAAGTTAGATGGTGACCTCTGCCTTGGGAAGTTATATTTCCAACAGTAATTTGATCTATAGCCTTGCCTTACTCTGCTGTCCACACTCTGTGAACGAGGTCTCTGACCACCATCTCTATAGTCATGGCGAGCCACACATACTGGGAGTGCGTCCTTTATAGTTGGTTTGTGAACCTCTTTATCTGGGTGAGCTGTCATATATTGTCGCCCAAGTATCTCCATTGCCTCAAGGTCTTTCGGTTTTATTTCTTAAAAAAATGAGGCAAGATCGGTGCTAAATTCCGATAACACCTTGTCACGTAACATTAGATCAAGTAAGCCAGTGAAAGTCTTATCAATACTGGACAACTCTATCCATCTTTTACAGTATAATTTAATGAATTAGATAAACTCTCCAAAGTCAGCTTTCCTGCTAGGCAGACAGGAATGAAATTTATCACGGAATCCCGCTTCCGTAAGCTGAAATTAACGCAGCAATGTCTCCTTGACATTATCGTAGTCTTCTCTACTGCTGCTGTCCAAAGCAAAATAAGCCTGTGCCCGATGTTAAGAAATCGCATAACGTAGAACTCCATTGAACGTTGGGGATCTTCAACACACTGACCTTGAGTTCAAGTCGTTGTAGGAAGATGTCTATGCAGTCTCTTTGCTGGTCGAAATTAGGCAATCGTATTCGGTTTGTTGTTACAGGTGCACTAGAAGATGTCTTTGGAGCGTCCAACTCCCATTTCCTTAAGGCGACAGCAACATCTACATCTTTCTTAACACGCAATTTCTCTATCTCCAAATCAGTTGCTTTCTGTGCAGTTGCAGCAGCTAATCTTAGTTTCTCTATTTCAATTGCTTTATCTTTTTCCACGTCTATCTTTAAATTTTGTTGTTCAGCGTCCATCTTTATTTTTTCTTGTTCAGCGTCTATCTTTAATTTTTATACTGCCAGAGCTTGTACAAAATCTTTTTCGTTCTCTTCCATCTTTATTCGCACCAATTTCTCCTTTTGTTCTAACTTGTCCTTCTCTAAATCTTCTGCCTTTTTCTTCTCATCATGATCTAACTGAAGACGTTTTAATTCACGTTCATTATGCCTTTCAATGCGTGCATTGTAGCTGTCAAATTGGGCGGTAGCAAACGTATCTAGTTCCGCTCCTGATTTATTAAACTTAATCCCGATTTCTATGGTCCTGAATGGAAGACATGATTTTCTCCCAGAAACCACTTTCTGTTCAAAATATGGTGATATTTGTAATGATGAACAATACAATGCTCAATACATATGTAAGTCCTACAAAAGAACCAAGGACATAATCAAAATGTGTTAAATTATGGTCATATTATTAATGAACACTGCAACACTGAATACATGTTATTATTAAAAAAATACAAAATTTTGACATGTGTATCAATGCACAATAAAAAAATGAAATCAGTGGTGTCTATGACAATGATGATGATGATATATTTCAAGATACAATACGCACAAAAACAAATCAAAATCAACCGAAATAAGATAACAAAAACAATATTCTATATTAAAATGTAAACAAATAATAAATATTAGACACTACAAATGATTCACAACTACAAACAAACAACCGTCACATTAACAACTAAAGAGAAGAAAGATGGAAAGAAATATTACAACACCTGACAATATGTGACATTTATACGAAACAATAACAACACATGATACCTAACGCCACAGCTAAACAAAAATGAAATGTTCGCGATGCAATTAAGGACTAACAATATTTAAATGTATGCATTGAAGCGCTCAAATTCCCTAAATGCAAACCTCACATAAACCTATAGAAGATCCCCTTTCATCATACTTCCGAAGATGAATGAGAAAAATGATTCCTAAAAAAAAGAAAAATGGCAACACTGAACATATAGAATAGAAAAAAAAATAGCGAAGATGGACCACGCTAAGAAAGCATAAGATACTATAAACTGGGTTATCACAATCCAGAAGCTTTTAAAATAAAACTGAACCTATCTTAAATGCAGAAAAATACTTTTCCGGTCTGAACAAAGCGAAGGGTTTGTTTACACTAGTCACATGACTCAGCAAGGCAACACTGAGCCAAAAATAGAAACTATAAACTTATGTAAACTTGTGTGATAATACGTCGTATGGTCGAACTGTTGTATTTCATCTTAAATAATAACAAACTACTGAATGAAAAAAATTGCCTAGAAAAATCACAAACAGCCAATAAAACCTGGGGTTGATTGCCACGTCCTGTAAAGGATAAGCAACTAACTAATAAGGTCCATCTGCCATCAATGGTACCTATACCTTGTAGCGGTATGGCAGCTTGTGTACCCTGACAATCCCCAGAGCTATGCCAGTGGGAGATTTACTCCTGGTAGGTTCAACCAAGCTTTACTGGTCTGCGTGGGTAGGGGTCAGACAAAAGCTGGTACTCTGGTCCTCCAGGTTGGGGGTTTTAGCACAGGGCCGACATCCCTGTCTATGTAAAAAAAATTGCACATGTTACGGAAACAACAATAAATGGAAAGACTTTGCTGCGGGACGGACATCCGGAGTCTCAGGCTCGTATGACTGACAGTGGTGAAAGCCGAAAGGAAGCCACTGGCATGAAAACGGATGCCCTGACCGCAAAACACGAAACCAGAATTGGTTTTTGGAACGTCAGAACTATGAATGAGGCAGGAAAGCTGAGACAAATCACAGCAGAGATGAGGAACTGCAAGATACATATCCTGGGAATAAGCGAGAGCAGATGGACAGGTAAGGGGAGAATAAAAACAGCTACAGGGGAAACAGTGCTTTATTCTAGCAGAGAGGATGGTCAGCACAACGAAGGTGTAGCCATTATCCTGAAGAAAGGAATGGAAAGGTTTTAACTGGAATGGAAACCCATCAACAACAGACTGAAAAGAGCAAGACTGAGAGGGAGGTTCACCAACACCACAATTATACAATGCTATGCACCAACAAACGACAGCGATGAAGAGATCGTGGACTTCTATCAACAGGTACAAAACGAAATGGAAACTACACCCAGGTACGATCTCATTATAGTAATGGGAGACCTAAATGCGAAAGTGGGAGCACACAATAATTATAACGAAAGAGTAATGGGGAAATGCGGCAATGGAACAGCAAATGAGAATAGGGACAAATTAATAAGCTTCTGCAGTATTAACAACCTGGTCATTGGAAGAACACTTTTTCCACACATGGAAGTGCACAAGTTAACATGGGAATCACCAAACGGACGAGACAGAAACCTGATAGATCACATAATGATCAATGGCAGATGGAGACATGCACTACAAGACGTGAAAGTAGGAAGAGGCGCAGATGTGGGAAGTGATCATCACCTAGTAGTAGCAAGACTTAAAGTGAAACTCAGAGCTGCTGGATGAGTTGCAATCAAACAGAAAAGATACAAAATCACGAAACTGAAGGATCCCCTCACCAGAAAAGCTTCCGTGGTCGACGTAAAGAGAAGATATGAGATTATCAAAAGCCAGGAAAGAACAGAGACCGATGATGTTGACCAGAGATTCAACACCATTTCAACAATATACAAGGAAAGCAGCAAGTCATGCTTGGGATTCCAGGAACGAAAGAGCCAAGACTGGATAACACTAGATACGTTAAACACCATAGCGAAGAGAAAGGAAATGAAAAGAAAGAAAACAGAAGCTAAGTCCCCTAGGTTAAAGGCAATATATAGTGAACAGTACAGTCAGCTGGACAAGGAAGTTAAACGTCAAACCCGTTCTAACAAAAGGACATTTCTGGATGACCTTGCAAGACAGGCAGAAGAGGCAGCACTGATAAATGAACAAAGCACAGTATACAAAATAACTAAAATCATCAGTGGAAAACGAGGTGCAAACAATATTACATTAGTAAGAGATAAGCACGGAAATCTCATCACGACAGTAGAAGGACAGGAAACAAGATGGGCAGAGCATTTCAGAGAAACTCTGAATAAGGAACCACCAGAGACACAATTGAATGTTCCTGAGGCTGAAAATGATCTAGATGTTAATACAGACATCCCACGAAAAGAAGAAATCATCACAGCAATCAAAGGGTTAAAGAATGGAAAAACTCCTGGTCATGATAACTTAAATGCAGAGCTATTTAAGACAGACCCAGAGCTAGCAGCAGAACTATTAGAACCACTATTTGCACAAGTCTGGAAAACAGGGACAACCCCAACAGAGTGGAGAAAAGGAATAATTGTCAAATTGCCCAAGAAGGGAGATCTTGCAGACTGCAATAATTGGAGAGGAATAACTCTTCTCTCAGTTCCCAGCAAAATACTAGGCAGGATAATTGTAGCGTGAGGTTTTTATTGGCTCTAGGATCAGTATAGTACTGACAGTTACAGAAATAGAATTTCTGCAGAAAATGGTGAAGTCCCAGTGTCTGAGAGAACTACTGGTATCACAAATTAGTTACGGCTGTGAATGATCTGATCTCGAAAAATTAGTAGAGAGGAGACAGTCATAAATTGCCACCCCCGCTGTGTAACTAACTGTGATATTAAAAAACAAGGAAACAGATTTTACTTAACACTTTTAAAAAATTGACAAGTCGTTCAAATACAATTTCCTTATTATTTATTAAGTATAAACCCTATCTACTCTTGTGCTGAAGGGTGGATGTTGGAAGATGGAATGTAATGGATTTGTAAGTTTACAAATGATTTACATATATATATATATATATATATATATATATATATATATATATATATATATATATATATATATATATATATATATATATATATATATATATATATATATATATATATATATATATATATATATATATATATATATATATATATATATATATTTATTTATTTATTTATTTATTTATTTATTTATTTATTTATTTATTTATTTACATATTTATTTATTTATATATTTATTTATTTATACTGTTCAAAAAAAGAAACGCATAGCTACTGAAGGCACACACATAGCCATAATTTTGACATTCAATAACTTTTTTAATTTAATGAGTTAATTGTTCAAATTGCACACAAGAATACCTTAGGGTTCAACCAATCAATTGACCGTTGTTTTGCATCTGGATCACGAGAGTTTTTTGGCGTACAGGCTTTCCCGTTAGTATGGTGAGTGGCCTCCTCTTGCATCGATCAGCGACTGGCATCTCCTGGGCACGGATGCGATCAGACGTCTGATGTGGGCCTGTGGGATGGCTGCCCACTCTTCCTGGAGTGCCTGGAACAGATCACGACGATTGGCTGGAGCAACGTCTCGGCGACAAACACTTCTATGCAGCTCATCCCACAGGTGCTCAATCGGACTCATGTCTGGAGACAGGGATGGCCAGGGAAGGGTGGGAATGTTGTTGGCAGTCAGGAACTGCGTGGTCAACCATGCACAATGGGGTCTGGCGTTGTCCTGTTGAAACACAGACCTTTGGGCAGCCAAAAGTGGAAGGACATGGGGTCGAAGAATTTCATTGACGTATCGTTGCGCATTCAAGCCTCCTTCAATGTGCACCAATTGACTCCTTCCGTTGTAACTGATCATTCCCCACACCATTGCAGCTCTACCACCGTGCGGCGGAGCGTCATCAACGCAATTTTGGGCAAAACGTTCATTTCGCCTACGGTAGACCCTACGCCGTCTATCATGACGCTGCAACAAAAAGAAAGATTCGTCACTAAACCAGACACGTCTCCATTGATTGTCAGCTGCCCATGGACGATGCTGGTTGGCCCAAAGAAGTCGATTTTGGCGATGGCGGCGCGTAAGGACAGGTCCTCGGTGAGGTCGTTGTGCCCAAAGTCCAGCGTCATGCAGTCTATTCCGGACAGTTTGATCAGACACATGACGTCCTGCAGGCAATGACTGGGCAGTTGAGGAAGCTGTTGTAAACTCTCTGAGGTGACGAAGCCGAATAAAGCGATCCTCCGCTGCTGATGTCACTCTGGGTCGTCCACTGCGATGACAGTCTTCAACTGAGCCAGTGGCTTGGAACCGGTGCCAACGTCGACTGATGGTACTCTGATGCACGTTCAGATGCCTGGCAACCTGACTTTAACTTTCGCCTGCATGCAGTCGGCCAGAGGAATTGTTCCTTAAATTTATCGATAGAGACGCCATAAATGTCTGCTTGAAAATGAACTGAATTTTTTTTGTGTAGCGTTATCCTTTTATAGGGTTTCAGTTGCGTAGTCAGTGAATAGTGTTCACCCCAAATGTTGTTGCTTTCACGTGCGCGCAACATGAGCTGTGGTCAAAAATTGCGTCTTAAACACTATTGACCGCTGCGTTGTAACGATTACAAAAACGAACGCAATTCAGGTCAACAAGTGCATTTGACACTGTAAAGAACATTTGAGGCTGGATTTTATATACCCTAGCACCAAATTTTACTTACAAACTCATAAAAACGCGCCCTCGGATAGCTATGCGTTTCTTTTTTTGAACTGTATATGTTTATATATATTACAAGTCTTACATTTATAGGATTAAAAATTATATTAGCTGTGCTGTTACTCAATTATAGTAAATGTATCAGCTATGCTGTTAATTAAGTATATAAAATTTATCAGCTATGCTGTTATTCGTGTCTCTTGCTACGCTAACTCAGTTTTTCGTCCTTGACAGTAAAATGCTCACAATTGCTGACAGAAATGGTACTAATGTGTACTCATCTCTTGAAACAGTTCTGTCCTTAATTTCTTGCACACAACACCCGCTGATGATCGTTTCGTTAGCCCACTCAAGATTGAGGGGGACTAAAGATGTAGCTCCTGTGCAATCACTGTGCTCTTGCGAAGTTCCAGGCAGCTGGATTGACTGGACATACGACCTCAGGTTGGATGACACAAATAAAACCTGTAACAAGTAAAAATAGGGGCTAATTTCTGTCCTCAAGCCCACCTATTTCTATTGTGTATGAGATGAGCGTGTCTCAGGTGTCTGCATGTAAAATGAATGACAACATGGCTCAGTATGAGTTAGCAATAGCGAGACAAGACAGGTGTCTACTTGCAAAACATTCTTTCTGATAAATTAATACATGAATACATCCAATACTCTGTACCCTTGGTGTGATACAACCGTTTCCTTCCCCCTATAATATACCAGGCACTCTCTGAGAAGTGCTATACTGGTTGGTAACATATATCCTAAACATATTGTTGTGTTCTGATGAAAGGAGTTATATGAGACGAGGACTGTTTGGTTATATATATATATATATATATATATATATATATATATATATATATATATATATATATATATATATATATATATATATATATATATATATATATATATATATATATATATATATATATATATATCAGATTGGAGTTATATGAGACAGTAGATTGGAGTTAGATGAGTCCTAACAAGGACTGTTTTGGTTATATTTCAGTTGGTTTTCGTCTTCATCAATCATATCAGGAAATACAATCATTATACCTAATTCACCAAGATACAATCAGTAACCTGATACATTCATAGTGAAACAATTTATATTAAATATATTCAGGTGTAGTTAGTATAACTGACACACAACAAATACAAACATTATATATCTGCTGTAGGCCTATTTTGCTACAAGTTTATAGTAAATATATTTACCCTCTAAGATTTAAACAGGCTAGTCGACTTTAGTGAAACAAGAGTTCCCGGTCAATGCAGGTGAGCAATAAATCAGTCTGACAGCTTCTCTTCTTCAGTCGGTCGTCTAGCTGGCTTCGTGTTGGTGTGTGCGTGATTTTGAATAAAATCTCGCCCGTATATATAGGTAGATGAGGTAACTTTTACTGTTAAAGGAACGCTTTTGATTGGTTCTCGGCGTGGCAAGCTGATTGGCTATATGCGGTTCCGTACCATCCGCCGTACAATGCGTGACCGAGACGAGTCCCAGAAAAACAGGGCTTATGCCTAATTTTATTCTGTTTTCCGCCATATTGGGAGACAAGATGGCCCCAACCGAGTTCCGAAAAACAGGGCTTATGGCTAATTTTATTCTGTCTCAGAGACTGGTGAACGGTGCTCGTTGATTGGCTGAGGGATATTTGTATCTCGACATAGTGATTTAACTAAGAAGTGGGTTTACACACACGTTTTACGACAATAATTATACAGAGAATCTCAAAAGCAGTAGACCACAAACTGAGGAAAGAACAAGCATGATTTAGAAAGAACAGAAGATGTGTAGATCATATATTTACCCTCAGGAACATTATAGAGCAGTGCTTAGAATGGCAAAGACAGCTGTACATTAATTTCGTTGATTTTGAAAAGGCTTTTGACAGTATACATAAGGACAGTTTATGGAAAATACTGAGGGCTTATGGAATTCCAAGCTGTATAGTCTCAATCATAAAAAGCCTCTATGCCAGCTTTACGTGTAGCATGGGGGCAAGCGTTTCGTTTCGTTGCCCTCGTCGCAGGCGATCTTTGTCCTCTCAAGGCTGTGTGTGGTCCCGGTTGCCGAGACCTCCCAGCGCGGCTGAGGCAGCAAATGGGTTATGTGCCTGTACCAGATTTCTCTTTTTTCGCGGACCTTCGGTCCCGAATGAGTTTTGGCTGGACCGACGTCTCGGTAAAATAAAGGTGGTATAGCGGCAGAAGGAGAGTACACACGAGGGCAAGTTCGGACATTAACCTCATCTCGTCGGTACCGATTATGAGATGAACTTAAGTGTGCAGGCCAGCGCTGCCCCGAAGAGACCGTGTGTGGCCCCGGACGCCGGGTCCTCCCTGTCCAGATGGGGCAGAGCTCTGTGTCCGTCCAGATGGCGTCTTTTCGCCACCGCAGCACGTCCCCGGGCGGATAGGGGTGGTGGCTGTGGCACTAGAGCCCCTCCGGGGCAAGGTACACACGCCTAAGCAGTCTAACAAAGCCCATTAATGGCAGTTGGCTGACCGCCTCAGAAGCCCTAATCGATGGTTGTCTCGGTAATCGTCCGGAAGCTATGACCTCCTCTGCAGGGTAGGGAGGCTCAAACTTCTTGGCAGCGCACACACGCCATAGTGGGCCTGGTGTAGAATGTCTGAGAGTCTAGGAACTCCCTGGGGTTGCAAGAAAGCTCTGCATAACGAACCCTCTGTGGATGGGAAGGAGCTATGATGCTGATTAGCTTCTGACCGGGTTGGTAGGAAAGTCCACAGACACCCCAGCTTTACAGTGCCAAAGGGCTTTGTCCCATGGCCGCTGGTTATGTCATCATCATCATCATCATACGTGTAGCATTGGGCAGAGCAACCTAACCTTTGAAGTTAAGACGGGAGTACGACAGGGATGCCCCTTATCAACCACTCTATTTTTAACAGTCATAGACTGGGTGATGAGCCAGACAACAGAGGGCAATCCAAGAGGAATAAGATGGACTACATTTTCTACATTGGAAGAACTGGAATATGCAGATGACATTGCACTGCTAGCACACTTACATCAACACATCTAGGAAAAAACGGATAGACTTAATAAGTATAGCTAGCAGGTGGGCTTGAACATCAACCTAAAGAAGACAGAGTTCATGACGCTCAATGTGAGCAACCTTGAGCCCATATCAGTAAGGAATCAGCAACTGGAACAGACAGATGCCTTCACATACCTAGGATGCATAGTAACACCAGACGGCGGAGCAAGCAAAGACATCAACAACAGAAAGAACAAAGCAAGAACAGCCTTTTTTAGTCTAAACAACATCTGGAAGTCCTCTCAGTACAGCACAAGCACAAAATTAGGATTATATCAGAGCTGTGTGCTTTCTGTGCTTCTCTAAGGCGCGGAGAGCTGGAGAGTCACAGAGAAGGAAATGTCGAAATTGTCCTCTTTTCACACAACATGCCTAAGAAAAATTCTCCGAATCTTTTGGCGAATACCATCACCAACCAAGATCTGCTTACTCGGAGCAAGCAAGAGGACATGCACACCATCATAGCTGGCAGACGCTGGAGCTGGGTTGGCCATGTCCTCAGAAGAGACCCCAATGCCATCACACGAACAGCTATGCTATGGACCCCTGAAGGAAAACGAAAGAGAGGCCGACAGAAAACAACTTGGCGGAGGACTGTGGAGGCTGAGATGCAAAGAATGAACCAGAGTTGGGGCACTGTACGAAGGATGGCCGCCGACCGAGCAAAGTGGAATCAATTTGTTGTTGCCCTACAAGACGCCACCAGGCGTAATGGCCACTGACTGCTTTGACGGTCGGCGGCTAAGGATCAAAGAAGAAGAAGAATAAGGTCCATAAAGTTTCTTTTATATGTATTATGAACGTTTGTACATAGTATTGTTCCCGCAAAGCCTCAACTGATGTTTGAAAAATCGGCAAATCGTTACTCTTTAAAATATTCCTTAGGCAGAAATAAATACGGGCGTGTTTCGTGACCCAAATTCCTGCTGACGTCAAGGGTCACGGGGCGTGGCTAATTTGCCGCAGTGCGTCAAAAGTTTCGTTTGCGAGAAGGTTCGTTTGCACGAATAAAAAGTTATTTTTATAAATCACAGTTCGTCAAAATAGCTTAAAACACGTTGCCTTAAAAGTGCATCTGGAAGCATGTCTAATGTTCTGTCATATTATAGTTCAATTGATGCAAATTCATTATGGATAAACGTGTTGCACATAATTAATTGCCGTCATAAAAATTCGCAAGGCACACAGCTTGGCTTCCCATTTGTTGAAGGTTTCTTTCGCGCTTATCTGTGCTTGTAGCTTTTGCACGATTGTTTTATAAGTATCCAATATTCATATGAAGTTAATGTCCAGGGTTCTTTCTTTTCGTGCCTTGCAGACAAACATTAATTTACTTTTGTGCACACATCTTTTTCTCCAACGAAAGTAATAACTGCTGAGTGACGGTTTATACCTTTAATAAACATGACGAACTTCACAATAGACCCATTGATGTGGTCAGGCAATTAGAACACACTCAAGATTTATAATAATAATAGTCACTCATATGTATTAAACAATCCTTTCAATAGTGAAATATGAAATACAGTTGTATACTTCAATCTACTGCCTATTGTATACATGAATATATCTTATGGGCCATACATACACACCCAAATACACATCTCCACAGCCAAAACGGCTGGTCACTGAATGCCACTCCCTTCGCTGCCAAACTCTCTCTCTGTTTTTGCACACGCCTCGTTAGCAATCCTTTCCCTGCCAGTCTCATCACGTGACTTAGAGTGGCTCTTGGGCCGGGGTAGCAAAGCTACATTCTAGGCATTCAAACTACTGCATTTTCTAACTCCCAACAGGGTCTCTTTCTAATAATTCAGTACCTCAGGGAAAAGTGTGGCCTGTATAACTACTAACTCTTAGTCTACCATAAGGATTCTCAACCTGCTAAGAGAAAGTGACTTTCCAGTATCCCTATTAATAGATCTGCCAGTGATTCTAACTCTATTTTCGTCCTGCGGAACTTATACTTACATTTTCTGCAGATTTTCTTCGAGCCAAATTTCAGTGAGATTATCTTGGACAGTCTTGGTACTTATTCATACATTCATTTTCTTCCATCTATCCATCAATATAATCAGCCAGCCACAATGATAAACACATCACATTTTCAAGGAGAGGCCGAGGTAATTTTGAACGTCAGGCAAGTTAGTAATTCTTGTGTACCAAAGCTTGGTCGCTACAGATTAGCCCTACAATCGCCAGCATGTTTGCTTAAATCGCTGATAAAGGCCAGAGTGCGGGACAGATAACGAGATAACCCGTCTGCGAATAGATTACTTTCTGATAAAGTAATAAATTTGTTACATCTGAAACACATTTGTTGTATGAGATTACAGATGTGTTGATGAGTTCGCCTGCCAGGGATCGGATGTTTTCATACCATATACGGAAGACTTGTGCTAAGGTAGACACATTTGAAGGCCCATATTAGATACTTATGAGTTTTGGCCACTGTTGGACCACTACTGCAGAGCAGGGGAGGCAATACCGTCACAATGATGAAGACATGGAAAGAATTTGAGCTGATGGCACGAGAAGGAAGATCTGGCATAAGTTTGTTGAAGACCTATGCTTTTGGGGAGCTGAAGGGTGATTATGATGATGATGTGATGATGATGATGTTGATGAATAGGAAAAGAGTCTACAAACAGCACAGAACGAAGACAATGGAACATTTGTCATAAAGTGCATTGATACAGCGATAAAATCATTAATTATAGGTAAAAGTCAAAATAATATGAGTAGAAATAGAAATAGTAAAGTTGTAACGCGTCTTCTTTCCCCTCGCCAGTCATCGAATGGAGATAAGAACGCAGTGTGAAACCTTATTGCCGCGCTAGTGGTATTGGATTTTATAACTCGCCCGTCAAGGGTTAATGATGGTAAAAATGATGATGAGAAACGACAGTTAGTTGTTGAATAAGAAAGATAGTAAGTCTAAAACAGGGGAGGCATAAACGAACGCACAAGAACGAAGACAATGCGAACATTTGTCTAAAGTGCATTGTACAAGCGTTAAAATCATTCTTAGGACTAGCTACCCAAACGATATGCGAGAAATAGAAAGTTAGTAAAGTTGGTAACGTGGCGCAAGCTTTTCAGAATTTAAAAATACCCCGCAAAACCCACTACTTTTTCGGACTATAGGCACACTTAGGAAATATATAAACACACAGACAGCGCTTTCGCTGCAAAAGAGTCCATTTTATGACGTAACAGACTAGTAGTTTCAGTTTTGGACAACGCGGGAGAGGAGAAAAGATGGCGTAATTTATATGACAGTGAAAATGGAAACTAACTCTGGAAAATATATGGACTTCTTTATTAATAGGTTTAGGATCATAAAACCTAGTTAGTTTGATAGCTTATCTTCTCCTGATAAATAATATGTTTAAAAATACGAAATTCCCCAGTAGAGAAGAAAGTTATTGACAAAAGACTGTATTTATTCGTGCAGACAAACGGACAGACTGGCGGTTTTGCATTCATTTTGCATTCACTAACGATTACAATTTTGAACGCGTTGTTGGAAATGAGACAAGCAGGCATGTATTCTGTTGGAGGAGGGGTAGACAAGGGGAGAGAAATTATGGGATGGCTTAACACAAAAT
Source organism: Oreohelix idahoensis (assembly GCA_024509875.1). Taxonomy (NCBI): domain Eukaryota; kingdom Metazoa; phylum Mollusca; class Gastropoda; order Stylommatophora; family Oreohelicidae; genus Oreohelix; species Oreohelix idahoensis. Next base: position 836,408 of record JAMPIV010013873.1, read on the forward strand.
ATATTTTAGCAGTAGAAATCTTGAAGTGAATGAGAGGCAGAACTTGTTAGGTCAAAAACCAACACTGTTTTTAACTTTTAATGCCAAAATGTGACCGACGTACATTTGAAAAATTGAGATGTAATTTTGACTTTATTTTCAAATTCAAAATTGAAAAGCTTAGTCTTCCGATCTGATTGGCCAACGCATTTTATATTATGGAAAACTTAGTTAGGTTTTTGCCATTTTGTAGAAAGCTGTCCCTGAAGCAGGTCGATGTGATCTTAGAAGTTTGACTTTTATTTGTAACTAAAACTAAAAAGTATTTGTCATAGTCTAGCCAGCAGCAAAGCTGAATTTGTGCCATCCATCGCACCTGTGCTTATTTCATTGAATTCTGGGTTTTATTTCCTGTTACCAGCCGGTGACAGGAAAGCTGAAGTACGAGTGAAGACAGTAACGTCTCCAGTATAGCGTATTCTGTATAATAATTGTCAAGTCGAGCTCTGAGAGCTGATGTTCTTTACAGAGCCATATCAACGATTGAATCTTCACGAAGAAAATTTCAGGTTATGTGCCACAATCTGGGAAATCTGACACTTTATCTGGAGAAAACTGTTTCCCTACCCATTAACAGAAACTCTCGGGGAAATGATGACATAAACAGTCTCTCCAATAACTGACTCACATTATTAATTATTACTTAACAGGCTTTGAAACACCTTACGGAACATTTTAATATTAATAGTATTATTGTTGGACCAAGAGTCCTTATTTTCAGTTCACTTTTCAGTGTAACATACATTTTCTTCAGTTTTAAAAGACCTGTCCAAAAGAGATTGCAGGACAGGCACAATAAATTGTACAAAAAAATATTTCCAAATTGAAAACTAAACAACAGCGTTAGTAAGATTCTATTAGAGAGTTATACTGTGTTGTTTTGATGTACCATCATTTCATTGCATCCCCTAGACACTAGCCACATCAAACACCATACATTAGAAGTAATTTACAGCACCGTGTGAGATCTTGAGAGGTAGCGTTAGGTCCCTTGAGAATTCATCTTCTTCAACCACTAGACTCAAGGTCTTACATAGCTTGACCTTACACGGTTAACACATCTAACTCTATTATTCTTATCTTTTACCATCATAACCTCTCCAGCAATTTACTTTGCTACAAAATTTAAAGAATGTCTGTTGAAATGACGTGTCACAAGAAATATCAGTCAGTTTTCCTTCTTTTGTATATAGGACAAGGGAGTTTTCGTTTTTCAAGAAAGTGTTAGATAACGACGTGTTATTGTGACCGCATGGCTTACTACACTAGCATTCATGCGTGCTATAATGGTACATATACAAATGACAGCCATAAAAAAGCAGATAAGGTGTTTTCGCATAAAACGCAGTGTCATTAAAGTTCAGTGGCAGTCACTGCTCTGAGCGGGAAAATGTAGGGCAGCCCAGATAATAATAATGAATGGGTTTTATGCGCGGAAAGTGTGAAATGAATGTTGTGTGATCTTGGTTTTTTTATCCAATTGTTAAGGTGGAAAAGATCACCAGTGTGAAAAAAGTCGAAATAACAGAAAGTCGTGTGCAAAATGACGGAAACAGAGAGACGTGTGTAAAATTAGCGAGTCATGTGTAAAATTAGCGAGACGTGTGAAAAATGGCAGGAAAAAGAAGTAACTGTATATAAGTTAGAGAGATGCGAGAATGGGCGGAGATTTGCTAGGTATTCATTGTGTTGTGTTAGGCAAGCCAGGTTCGAGTTTCGTCTTAGAGATTAGATAGATAGAACGAACGAACGAACGAACTTTATTTTCAAGGGGTTAAGAATTGGGCACGCAGGCCCGTCTGACATTCTGCCCTTCCTCTCTCTCTCATCATATATACTATATCCTTTCATCCTCACATTTACTATAAGCATAATTAAGGCATTTATCATTACAAAAGTAATATTACATTTGCAATAATCATCATAATTAAAGTACGTTTTTAGATAGATAGATAGATAGATAGATAGATAGATAGATAGATAGATAGATAGATAGATAGATAGATAGATAGATAGATAGATAGATAGATAGATAGATAGATAGATAGATAGATAGATAGATAGATAGATAGATAGATAGATAGATAGATAGATAGATAGATAGATAGATAGATAGATAGATAGATAGATAGATAGATAGATAGATTATGGTGGTATATAATAAGAACTTGTGACATTTTGGGAATACGCTGCTGAATGACCTGGGACTTAGTGTGTTGTCAGCACATGCGGAAAATGTTCCCACAGGTGAGCAGCTTTGAGTCCCAAACAGATACTGCCACAGGGAGTGAATTGTTTACGCCTCCACCATACGAGATCCAGCTTTATGACCTATGCTCCTTAGGGGGGTAAAGGGTATTGACTGATAGATAAGAATCGTGCATATAGGCCCGTCTTACATTTTGCCCTTCCTCTTACTCATCTTTTATTGCTAGTTATTCAGACATTCTCCATACTTAAGGTGTTAGTTTAATAGCGATGCAACATTATAAGTAGTATAAAAGCATACATTTACAGTATTTGATTACAATTAAGAAGTAAGATATATTAAAATGAAAAACTAGATCATTAGACCCTCCATACAGTATATTAGATAATAATTCGAAATATAATCCCTTAGGGCGGCATATAATTGGCACTCATAATGTATTTGAACAGTCTACGATTATATGAGTAGGGACTGTGCATGTTTTTAAGATCATGTGGAAGATTGTTCCAAAGATGAGCAGCTGAGTAAGCCAAGCTCTTCTTGAACAAATTAAGCCTGGGCTTGGGTACCTGTAACTGGTTTAAGCGGTTACTACGTTTTTCATTGAATTTTAAAAGATGCCACAGATACGTTGGAGCATTCTGTGACAAGATTTTGTGAGCGAATTTAGCTTTGTTAAATAGGAAGCGCTTTCTAAGGGGTAATATTTTAAGATAGTTATATAAATCTGTACAATGTGTTTGGTGTTTATCAGCAACTAGGCGCACTGCACGCTTTTGAAGTGAATGAAGCCTTTTTGTGTTGGATATGGAACAACCATCCCAGATTGTGGAACAATAGTCTAGGTATGTTTGTAGAAATTTGTGCTAGGCAGTTTGTAGTGTTAGGTGAACTTCGTCTTTGAAGTTATCAAGACCAGTTTATTTTTTTCTTCTGTTGGATATATTTTCCTTTTGGATTTTACACTATTTTGTTTATAAGTAAGTAACGATCATATCATTGTGAAATTACCAGTGCTTGTCAAATGACGATCAATAAACGTCTGGTTGAATTTACTGCATTGCTGTTTTTGGAACTTTACAGTATTTCTTTTGGATATACGTTGTCATGTTGAGACTGTTTTGCTTATCACTAAACCTAAAGGAAAGAATGAACCTGGGAAGAAAAATGAGCAAAAGTCAAGAATCTCCATCTCAGGCGGAAAGCCTGTAGCACTTGAACAACAACAAAATATAAAGGATTAACTCTGATTGAAAATAAAATCAAGATAACTACTTGCGCATTTAACATAACTGACGCGGACAAATATACGTACATTAGCGCCGTGACCTGCCCTTTTCTTTAGTGAAAGCAGACAGGTATATTCACTATAATGGATCCAAGTCAAGAACAACAGCAGCAACAACAGCAGCAGCAACAACAAGCGTTGTATACACCACAGCAACAACAGGCGTTATGTGCACAGCAGCTACAGCAACAACAGCAATATGATTGTCAAACATACCATAGAAAATGGGACAGTGACATGTCAATACAGGAGCAGAATGGAGTAGTCTAAATAGAAGACACCATCGGATAGCAGTAAGAAATTTTGTTGGTCAAAAAATGAAAGGAATGACACTGCAAATAAATAACATCAACATAGGGAAGCAACAGAAGTGTCAGTTAACAACCGAAAATGGTTGGAAAATGAATGTAGAACCGGTAGGAGGGTGGAGGAAGAATTATCAGATTATGTCACACTCTGATACCCATCAGTCCCCTATTCCTTGTCAGCTCCCACACCACACCCCACATCGCCCCGCATTCTTTGGTGACTGTTGCTGGGGTGATATATAGGTGGTGTAAGAGAATGATAAATGTTATTATCATGTTCCGCTGATAAAGGCGATCAGCTTATGTCGGGCTTACAGGTGGCCGACTGATGTGTGTGAATGACTGCCAACAGACGCGAATGCCATGTAGTACTAGAGTAAGTTAATAACAATCACACACACCGATGCACATATAGGAGTCAGGAACGTTGTAACTTCAGAAACGTTCTACATTGTTTATTACGCCACGACAAACGTTGACATCATCAATAATACACTGTCAATGGGTTATAGTACACGGCAAAATATGACACATCAAGTAAGCACCAATCCGTAGATCATCAGTAATTAAATGATTAGAAAATACAGTTATTGATACAAAAATCTCCATCACAAGGGATGCGGAGCATAGCAGCTCATAATCATAAATCTCGTGGCAAAAACCTCCATTCAGGGAAGGGAACTGCACATGTCGCAGTTTACAATAATATATATATTATGGGAGAAAGAACATTCCCCTTTAACGATTCGTCGAGCTTCAAAAATATCTCTCATCAGAAAAATGAGCACACAAGGGCCTACCATCCATGGCCTGAAAAATATCTTTAATATCTCAAAACTATCCATTCACATGAAATAATGGCCTGTTCAACTCCTGGCCTCAAAATCTCCAATAACGTACGTTCTGCAGTATATAAATAAGCCCCATATCCATGGCTTTAGGAAATACACTAGGAAGTATCAAATATCCCTTTCACACCAAAAATATCTTATTCCGGGACACACTGACGAAAAATGGTCAACATCCATCTTCGGAGCTCTGCCCGTATCAACTGTCCCGCCAATTTTCTCCCCGCCTAAAAAACCGCTCAGTACCCAAATCATCCCAGCGCGAATTTGCAGCTGACATGTGAGTTGAACTCATCTAGAAAATTCGAGCAGATTCTCTATCCTATATTTAAAAAAACAAACTAAGCGTTAACAAGGGTGATTACAAAAAATCCGACCTGTACATACAAGACTTTTAATGTTTAACTCCTCTTCATTAAAATATGACTTTAACAGTCTGCACCGACCCCCGGGGAGAAAAATGCTATAATCATTTTTTTTTTTGAAAAAATACATCACATAAAAAATTTGAGGTCGGTAGCATACTAATATCTACAGATAAGGATGCACTATGTTAAGTCAAGTTAACAAAGATGAACAAAAGAGGGATAGGAGTAAGTGTAAAGTACCAAAAAGAATGAGCAGTAATGAAAGAAAGCAGTGCAATATGAATAGAAAAAACAATGATATATCATGGTAAACAATTACATTAAACAAAGCATTGAATAAATGAACACCATAATAGCACAACAGCATACATTACAAGAAACAATGCATATCTAAATCAACGAACAAGTAACTAGCTATCATCTAAAAAAATATAACATAATGTGCATGACAACCAAGTTAATAGACTCATGGAGTACCAATGAAGAACCCACACAAGTATCAAAATTAACACTACCGTTATACCTAGCTATTCCTGACGCACCATCAAGCGTCAGGTAATGAAAAACATACATCACAAGCTCCGAAAAAACATTTTCTCAATGTACTAATATCGTTATACATAGTTTCCCCCCTTTAGCGCACAATCAAGCGCTGGGTAAAGAAAAAATTATTACAATGTCAGTAAAAAAATGCCTTTTCTCTTATCTTCATATCTTTTTTTTTTCTCAAAAAGTACAATACCGAAATGTATCGCAATGATCAGTTACGTCAAATAGTATAATCATTACAATTGTAATACGTTCATCATTTCAAAACACAGTAGTATACGAACAATATAGTAATGCAATGGCGCATAAAGATGAACCAACATGTTATCATAAAGAAGTCATAGAATATTATAATACAATACTCTCTAATATACTATTCTAATACTAATATACAATACACAATATTATCTACTATCTTAAATAAGTTATATAGTAAACAACTTTAGCGGTCTTGAAAAATTCTGAAACTTGAGGAGGTAACATCATACAATGAGGAGTGAACATGCTGACTGGTTCAACTGGAACAGCAAATCTAGCGATATATCATCGGTAAACGGTTCAAACCATCAATATAGCAGCACTGACTCTCATGGAAAAGCATACGCTGTGAAAAAATACAAATGAAAATCTCTGTTTGGTAAAGGTAGGACTTTATGATATACAACAATTAATTTTACAGAAAATCTACCAACTGTGGCTATGTAAACTTCCGGCCCCTGTATGGTGATAATCAAACCTTCCTCTGCTACATGAGAAAGGATAGCAGAGAAAGTAGCACAGTCTAACTTGGAATAATAATCATCATCATCATCTCATCCCGTAACCCGTCATGGGTCGTAGGGGTGCCATGGTGGAAGCATCAGCAGACAGGGTCCTCCACTGCTCTCTATCCTCAGCAATGCGTACAAGTGTGGAAAAACGGTGTCCTGCCCTTTCTTTGATGTTATCAGCCCAGGATTTTCTCTGCCTTCCTCTTCTCCGTTTACCTTCGACTGTTCCCTGAAGGATCGTTTTCGAAAGAGAGTCATGACGAGTTACATGCCCAAACCAGGCAAGCTTTCGACGTTTCACTATTGACAAAAGTGGTTCTTGGTGGCCTGCATAGGTGTTTATCTTCTCTCTTACATAGACATTTGTTTTGTGCTCTTTATAGCAAATGCGCAGAATTCTTCTATAACATTTATGCTCGAAAGCCTGAATCCTTCGCTCCGTATCTGCAGTGAGTGTCCAGCCCTCACACCCATACAAGAGAATAGATAATACAAGTGATTTGTATAATTTGATCTTCACAGGAAAACTGATGTTACTTTTCCAGATCATATTCAACCTTGTCATGGCAGCTGAGGCCATCTCAAGTCTTGTCTTGATTTCTTTACTTGATCTTCCATCACTACATATAGTGGACCCGAGATATTTAAAGGTGCTAACTTCTTCTAACGATTGCCCATTTAACGTAATGTTGGTCGGAACATGTTTCTTATGGCTATTCACCAATATCTTGCTTTTTTCTATATTAATTTCCATCCCATATGTTCTTGTTACTTTCTCCAGTCTAGAGGTAAGGTCTTGAAGTTCTGACTCTGATCCAGCTATCAGATCAATATCATCAGCAAAACGTAGGTTGCACAGAGGTCGGCCTCCAATCGATATGGTTGATTTATAATCGTAGAGAGCCTCCTGCATAATATGTTCTAGATATATATTAAAGAGCACTGGTGACAGAATACATCCTTGGCGAACTCCTACAGTTGTTTTGAAAAATTCTCCAATGTCGTTGCTTGCAAAAACAGCACTGCTTGCGTCCTTGTATAGTGCTTCAATGATATCTATGATGTTAGTATCAAAATTGAATTTTCTCATTACTTGCCATAAGCCTTCATGCCAGACTCGATCGAAGGCTTTTGTGAAATCGATGAAGTTATGGTATAAATCGTGTTGATGTTGGAGATGTTTTTCGATAAGTAATCTAATATTGAAGATTTGTTCTGAGGTACTTCTTTTTGGTCTAAAGCCAGCCTGTTCCTCTGACAAGATTTCTTCTGATTTCTGTTTTATTCTGTTCAAAAGTATCCTTAACATCACCTTACTTGGATGACTAATAAGGCTAATGGTTCTGTAGTTCTTGCACATTTTTAGATTTCCTTTCTTTGGAAGCGGTATTACTAATGACTGCGTCCATTCTTTTGGCCATTTTTTTGTACTCCATATCTTCTGGCAAATTGTTGTCATGATTTTTACTATATCTGGTCTTCCATATTTCAAGAGCTCTGCTGGGATATTATCCACACCCGGTCGCACTTAATGTTGTTTAATATGCCTAAGTCAGTGTCAAGTTTACAGTTATATAATTCTTTACAATATTCTGTCCACCTTCTCATTACAGCTGTTTTTTCATTGAGCAGAGCCCCATTGCTATCTTCTATGACAGTTACCCTGGGCTGTTGGGGTTTTGATAGTTTTCTTAATGTGTCAAAAGCTGCCTTGCTGTTACCTTTTATTAGCCCCGTATTAATGGACTCACATTGATCAGCTACCAATTTTTCTTTGGCCTGTTTCATTTTCTTCCTAATATTTTTATTCACCATACTGTATTGCCATGCTGCTTCAGGAACCTCTTTCTTAACCTTTTTCATTTCCCGCCGTGTATCACATAACTTCAGAATGTCATCTGTAACCCATGGTTTGTTTATTTTCTTTCTTTTACCAAGTATTTCTGTTGCTGATTCAATGAGCACGTCTTTCATGTTCTCTGTGATTGAGTTGATATCATCTTCCAAAAAGTTGAGAGCTGCGAATTTTCCTCCAACAGTTGCCTCAAAGATCCCCGCGATTTCTGGATCTTTCAGTTTGTCTAAATTGAATCTTAACTGAGAACATCTGTTTTGAGTATAGTTCTTTTTAAGTTTAAGCTTGAGCGTCATCAGTACCATGTCGTGATCACTACCAATGTTGGCGCCAGGAAAAGTCCTAGTCTTGGCTTTATTAATACTGGACTTGAATCTTTTGGATATAAGAATAAAATCAATTTGACCATGTATCTCAGTTTTTGGGGCATGCCACGTTGTTCTTCTTGATAACTTATGAGGAAATAGTGTATTTACAATGGTTAGTTTATAGTTGCTGGCAAATTCTAGTAGCCTTAGTCCTCGATCGTTGGTTTCACCTGTCCCAAATCTCCCCACTGTACCAGCCCAGTGACCGTATGCATTTGGCCCTATTTTAGCATTCCAATCACCTAACACGATGAGAAGATCTTTCTTTGGAATTTTCTTAATTGCTTCATCCAGATTGTCATAAAATGTATCAATTGCCTCATCCTCATAGTCAGTAGTGGGGGCATATACCTGTATGATGGAGATGTTCTTTGGATGTGCTGCAATACGAATGGTGATAAGCCTGCTATTTATTGGGGTGCAGCTGATGACAGAGTTCAATCTATCTTTATGTACGATAAAACCTACTCCATGCTGATGTTTAGACTCATCTCCACTAAACCAAATTATAATAATCATATAGAGTGATAAAAGTGTCCGAGACAAAAAGCAGTGTGCAATAATGTATGGTAAAGTTATGAATATACAAGATACCGACATCAATAGGCAAATCCATAAGATGATAATAACGTCCAAGATTGTCATGATGGCTGACAATCTGAGATTTTGCGCAAGACAAAGTAAATGCAGTAGACAAAGGCGTACATCTTAAAGGCTGACCTGCAGTCATAGCCTGTGTACTGGGCAAAGAAAAAAGTAAGAAATATATAATCAAGATGTAAAAGCATACAGTAGTAAACTTGGACCTCCGTCGAAGTTTAAAAGGAGCGCAGTGAGTGCGACAAAAAGTCGTAAAAGACGAAGATACCGCGCTAACCGGTCTAGTAAACAAAGTAACGAAACTCATAAGGTATAGATATGTACTAACAATTAAGTTCGTACATGTAGCAGAGAAAACACTAGTCATTGTCGCAGAGAAGTTGCACTCAACGTGACTGGATATTGATTCAGTCGTAGCGCTAAAGTTAATGTTTGTGTCAGGCAAAATCGAAGCATCTTCTTCTACAATAGTACTTAAAGAAGAATCAAAGTTAGAGTAACGACGTACTAAAGTATGTCGAACTGGGCTAAAAGAAGCACTAAAATTAGCATGATGAACAATCGTATCATCCATACTGCAAGATTGCACCATATTATCAGAATGTATCACGTCAGCAGAATGTCCCTGGTGAAAAGATTTTGGCATAGTTCCTAAGGTGGAAGCAGTAAGGTTATGTTGCCGTTCCCAAGCAGCAATTTGTACCGGCGTACACACCTTCACACCATGTATCTGTCCGACAGTAAGGTCGGCGATAGGCGCTCTGAGCATACATGCGTGTACATAACCAGTGAAAAATTGTGTGGCGATGTGGACTATGGCAGTCGGAAAAGTCTCAACTGTCCCACCGAATGTCACACATTTCACCATTTTACCTGTTGCGCAAGATGGATGGACTAAAGACTGTCTAATCCCAACAGTCATGCATCCAGAATCAAAGAGAACTGAGACTGGATTATTATTCACCAATCCTTTATGTAGAGTAAAAGACCCTCTTCCGTCGTGTGCAGACAACGCAGGAAGAGCAGTCGGAAGAGGATGACCGCAACTCAAGGTAGTTATAGCTGTAGGTTGGAACAAAGTTGTGCACTCCGGGCACTGAGATGCTCTCTCGAAATCGAAAGCAGAGCAACCAATAGCATTAGAGACACTATTATTATTGTTACCTTGATCATTAACAACCTGGGGCTCTTGTTGAGCAGAGTTAGCATGGCGATACGATCTATCATTTGGAGATCTATCGTCATATCGCGATCTGTTGCGACTATTATCTCTATTGGAAGCATTGTTATTTTCTCTATTGAAACTATTGTTCTGATTTGAACCCCAGTTAGCATAGTTGCGATTGTCATTTCCCCTTTGATCAAAATATCTATTTGAAGGGTTTTGCTGTCTCTGAGAAAAATTATTGTAGGGTTGATAATGTCTATTGTAGTTACCCCTCCCAAAATTTCCGTAATTGTTGGGACTAAAATGTTGAGGACCGTTAAATTGTCCCCAGTTTCTTGAAGAAGGAGAATCGTTACGTGATGGACCCCTTTGGTTCTGTCCAAAATTACGATTATCTCTCCTACCAAAATTGCGTTCAGCACTTTGAGATCTACGTCGCCAATTAGGACCATATGGTATTGCTGACGCTACGGGTAAACCTTCTTTGACTTGAGAATTGCTAACCGTTACATTTGGATGTGCCGTGACGTATTGGCGACAGTATTGCTCCATATCTTTCAAATTTGGAGGCTTTTGATCATGAAGAAAGGAGAGAACAGGTTCACTAACTGACGACATGACTTTGTCGCGAAGCAATAAGTCCATAAGGGCTTCATATGCGTGTTCAGTTTTTGAAAGTTCAACCCAACGTGAAAACGTAAGGCGAATATGTGATATAAAGTCTGAAAAATCTTTCCCTGTCTCCGGCAATAGAGACTTAAAGCGTAGGCGATAACCTTCTTCATCCAGTTGGTATTTTTTAAAATAAGGCTGCTCTGGCAACATCATAGTTATTCATGTCAGAACCTTCCAACGTACTTATAGTATTCAAAGCTTCACCCTTAAATAACTTTCTAAGTTGTTCACAATATCCTGACTTGTCTATCTTATGAGATTCGCATGAAAGTTCAAATCTATTTAGATAGAATAAAATATCGTCGCAGTCAGAGTTAAAAACAGGCAATTTAACATCATAAGATTTAGTGTTTGCTTTATTAGAAGTTGTTTGATTGTTTGCCTCATTTTGTGTATTACCAACATTCACTACCTTTATTCTCTCCAGCTCTATAGACGACATCTTTTCCTCATGCAGTCTCATATTTTCTTCAGCTTGCATCTGCATCTGCAATTTTCTTTCCTCAGCCTCTAGTTTCTGTTTCTCAATTTCCATTTTCTCTTTTTCAGCCTCCATTTGCATTTGATTTTTTCTCTCTTCGGCTTCTAATTTCTGTCTCTTTTCTTCCGACTTCTGTGCCTTGGCATATTCGGCAAGTGCGAATTCTCTTAAATCCTCAGTAGTCATATTAAGGGATTTCCCTTGCTCAATGAAGTAATCTAAAGTAGACATTATGTCTGATTATATGATATAGATAACTTATGTCAATATACTTATGAAGAACTTCACTTTATCCCAACTCAGTGGGTGACAAGTCCTTGCTCAAGAACTTGTATAATTACCTTACCTATTAATAATATAATTAATCACCTATATATATATTCATTATAATATTGACAGTGCATGACAAAATAGACAGTACAGACAAGAGTGACAAAGACAGGATATAAAGAACAAATGAACACGTTTGCGGGAATCAACTAAAGTAAGAAAGCAGAAATAAAGCACAAAATAATGCAAAGCTTGCAATGACAGCTGCGAATAGTATAACAATACAAGTGACAAAACAGTGTATAAACGAAAAATGTGTATAGAACTAAAAGATAGGAAGGAGAGAAGGACACTTACAAACAAATTAATTAATAAACTAAAGAACAGAGAAAAAATATAACAACAACACTGAGACAATTCGTCACACCTAAACAATTATAATGATGACTGAATCCGGCGTAAACAGAGTATGCCCAGAATTATGTCAAGGGATCTTTTAGGACACGAACTTAGACAAAACAATCCCTATAGAATGCTTACGTCGGCCCTCGGTGAACTGGGATATATCCGAACATAAGTCTCCACCCAATCAAACCCGCAGAAATATGACATATATAACATAGAAAACAAAAAATACAAGGATCTAATAGAGGAAGTTCTGAGGAAGGCTCAATGTTACACCAAACAGTGGTACAGTTTACACATACAAAACAGCCACTTATCTTTCAAAGGAAAAAAATCCCGGCCTCCACAACAGCAGCAATGATGTACATAGATAACACAGTCTAAAGTAATCCACTGGTGATCGATACTGGAACTCCAAGGTAATAGCACCTTTCAAACGTAACTCCAGACATCGGGTGCTGACATCAGAAGTTGGCACTCAAAAGGAAGGACTGGAACACTGCAATTATTGACTTGAATGACTTGTATAGAAAACTCTTTTTCTAGATGAAACTTGCTCACAATAAATTGAACTGGTTACACTGTAGAACAACTTGTGCATCACATCATAATAGCCCCATATCACTGGCGACCACTGTTGCTGGGGTGATATATAGGTGGTGTAAGAGAATGATAAATGTTATTATTATGTTCCGCTGATACAGGCGATCAGCTTATGTCGGGCTTACAGGTGGCCGACTGATGTGTGAGTGAATGACTGCCAACAGACGCGAATGCCATGTAGTACTAGAGTAAGTTAATAACAATCACACACACCGATGCACATATAGGAGTCAGGAACGTTGTAACTCCAGAAACGTTCTACACTGTTTATTACGCCACGACAAACGTTGACATCATCAATAATACACTGTCAATGGGTTACAGTACGCGGCAAAATATGACACATCAAGTAAGCACCAATCCGTAGATCATCAGTAAGTAAATGCTTAGCAAATAGTTATTGATACAAAAATCTCCATCACAAGGGATGCGGAGCATAGCAGCTCATAATCATAAATCTCGTGGCAAAAACTTCCATTCAGGGAAGGGAACTGCACATGTCGCAGTTTACAATAATATATATATATTATGGGAGAAAGAACATTCCCCTTTAACGATCTGTCGAACTTCAAAAATATCCCTCATCAGAGATATGAGCACACAATGGCCTACCAACCATGGCCTGAAAAATATCTTTAATATCTCAAAACTATCCCTTCACATGAAATAATGGCCTGTACAACTCCTGGCCTCAAAATCTCCAATAACGTACGTTCTGCAGTATATAAATAAGCCCCATATCCATGGCTTTAGGAAATACACTAGGAAGTATCAAATATCCCTTTCACACCAAAAATATCTTATTCCGGGACACACTGACGAAAAATGGTCAACATCCATCTTCGGAGCTCTGCTCGTATCAACTGTCCCGCCAATTTTCTCCCCGCCTAAAAAACCGCTCAGTACCCAAAACATCCCAGCGCGAATTCGCAGCTGACATGTGAGTTGAACTCATCTAGAACATTCGAGCAGATTCTCTATCCTATATTTAAAAAAACAAACTAAGCGTTAACAAGGGTGATTACAAAAAAATCCGACCTGTACATACAAGACTTTTAATGTTTAACTCCCCTTCATTAAAATATGACTTTAACAGTGACTAACAGTATTCTCAACTGCTTGGAGGATACCCACAGCAGATGAGAACAAGTACAACCAGTCGATTCCCTATAGGACAATGCTACAAGTCCTCGATAATTCGACAGTCACGAAAGTCTATTTCCATGGATAGACGTCAACGGACATCAAACGATGCGTGAATATGGTCACTTGCAATCAACCCCAGAACATTACCTTTGTACCGTACAGACGATGGCAGACAACTAACTGAAGAGACCAGCGCCCACCAATCGCCCCCAATCGAAGCACCAGACACAGATATGTGAGCAACAATAAATATTGCCGAAGAGAACCAGAGAGCAACAACAGATATTGCCGGAGATAATCAAAGAGTAACAATAGATATTGCCGGAGAGAACCAGAGAGAAACAATAGATATTGCCGCAGAGAACCTGAGAGCAACACTACATATTGCTGGAAAGAATCCGAGAGCAACAATAGATATTGCCGGAGAAAAACCAGAGAGCAACAATAAATATTGCCGGAGAGAACCAGAGATCGGCAATACATATTGCCGGAGAGAATCAAAGAGCAACAATAGATATTGCCAGAGAGAACCAGAGAGCAACAATAAATATTGCCGGAGAGAATCAGAGAGCAACAATAGATATTGCCGGAGAGAACCAGAGAGCAACAATATATATTGCGATGAAACCACAGACAACGATGTTTCAGAAGCAGAACGGCACACCTCTGAAAACGACCAATTTCGTGACGCTGTCAACAAAATGAGACAATATAGAAGCACATCCGACAGTGAAGACGATATTCCCCTCGCTGAGTTACGCGAAAGACTAGAATATCGAAATACCAGGTTACAGGCCGAGCAAGTTGCTCCAGAACACCCTGAAACCAGGATAGATTCCTGCCAGCCTATTGTACAACAACCATACTATAGAAATGAACAACCCTCAACAAGCAACTACCACTCTGATGAACAGTGGGATAGTGAAGACGAGACGCCCCATCAGGGGATTCAAAGTAGAACAATTCACAACAACCAGTATACTGAAGATAATGATACTCGACACACAGCATCGTCTAATGAAGATTCAGACAGCACTACATGCACACTTAAGGAACATGATATTATTCTTCCATCATCTCCATTAAGACACGAATCTGACCTTGATACAGCAGATCCCGAGAGTGACCGCGAAAGTGTGATCAGTCCAGACAACACTGAATTTCACACAGCAACGAAGCGCCCACATTCTGGATCAACAGATGATTCCCCACCGTTAGCAAAATTTGTGAGGTTACCTCAAGAGCACATACGTATGAAATTACGAAGAAAACGCAGACAGCCCCAAAAACACGCAGCATGAGGTGCACCATTTCAAAACTACTTCATCCTTACCCTCGACAACTGGAGCCACCGCCCACTAGATAGTGCGAAATACGCAATCCTCTTGTGATCAACGATTGATGAAGAAAGAAGCTTCCTTGATGGACATCGCCAAGTTCCTCATGTCAACATCGTAAACGTCCAGTTCAAGGATTATTGGTTTATTGGAGAATCAATCTTCTCTAATAACAAAAAGGTACTTCCCCAGCTATAATACCCAAACGAGTACTCTCTCTACACAGTACTCCCCCTCATTCCCCGCCATCCTCTAAAGTCATTAGTATCCATTTTTTTTGGTAGGAAATTTTATTTTTTCAGAAAGATGACAGACTCAGTCAAGACCCTGCTGATGATAGTGACAGTTACGACGTCTGCAACACCCAGAGATACTAACAAATTATTATGGCATGATGCCACTGTGTTTGAATGTTATAAAATTATTTCAGATTCTTCGTCGACATGGACTGTCATTATGATTACATCTTTTGCACCGGTACGTCAGGAAACTGAAGAACATTCGCAGATCTAGAACACTATGTTATCCAGGTTAAACAGAACTTTCAATTATATCAGTTCTCTAGTTATTCAAACCTTTTTGCGAGTGTTAGGTACGAAATCTTTATGATTAGAAGAGCACTCACGGAAAATCAACTTCAGTTTTACAAACTTAGCCTTCCATTAAAAAAAAAACAAGAGAGCAGTAATTCCTTTTATTGGAAATGCTTTAGAGTATCTATTCAGTCCAGCTACTGATACCGATTATGAAGATCTAAGTAAGTCCATTAATGCGTTATCCACTAACCAAAAAGTGATGTCACATGTTCTCAGTAAAAGTGTTACCATATTAAATAACACCCAATATGCAATTAAGTCTAACAGAAAAGTACTCACTGATCTTAGAGACATACAAATTACACCACTTTTGCCTTCGAAAATCTTAGAAATAGGACTTATGCTTTAGAACAGTTTTTGAACTCTTATTTATTCTTGATGAATTTTGTGACAAAAGCAAACACACTATACGCACACATTACACAATCGCTAACTATGTTAGAGTCGCACATAGACATGCTCAAGTTAAGTCGCTTACCTCCCTCCCTTTTACCTCCCACTGATCTTCTAGAATTATTCAACCACTTGTCCACTATCCTCCCACATACACTCCGTCCACCACTAGTTCAACATCATAATCTCTTTCAGTACTACGATTCTTTACGACTTGACGCGATTCTTTCGCAGTCAGAACTCATCGTGTTCTCGCTATTCCTCTAATAATTGTCGATGACGAGTATGACCTGTATATGATTCACTCAAATCCCTACACCTATTCCTCCCTCTATTACCTATGATAGTAACACCAACATCCACCCCCTCGCCACATATGATACGATAGCATACAAAATAGATATTAACAAAGCACACACGTATTTTTCCATTGTGACACATGAGAGCTATTAGAAATGTGTTAACTCACCGCTTTCCTTTTGTGTTATGGAAAGACTGTTTTATAATGTTCATTCGCATCGAGAATGTATTTTGGCGATTTACTTAATGATGCTGTTAAGACATATACCATTTGTACTCGAGCAATTCGATTCGCACACGTTACCCTTAGTTTACGACCTCAATGATCGTATATGGCTACTCACATTATTCAAGCCAACGACCCTTTCTTACAGATGTATGACGAATCAGACGTCAATTTACTCTTCCCTACACATCCAAACGCCTTTCCATCTCCTGTCACATTCTCAGACATGCTCCATCACAGACGGATCGTTTCTAAATCGAAACTGTTCCGAGCATCCTCCACTATTCAAAAGAAATTTACCTTTGTTAACGTGTCTATCAAAATTATATAAATACTTCTTCCGTAGTCCGGGAAACCCCTTCTCGCATTCCTGAATCCAGTGACTATGTTTACTGTCCCTCATCGACTACCTCCATTACAGTCAGTAGATATGTCTACCCTTATTTCAGAATTAGACACTGTCCACACACACACCAGAGGCCATGATCCGACACACTAGAGTGTCAGGACTATTGATTTTGGCTAGTATAGTTGGTGTTTTGAATTGTAAGCTGTTTAATGTATAAATACCATGTGTACAAGAAGATTAAATGTCCACAGCCGACATCGGTAAAAGATAATGAGGACATTGTTACCCCCATTGACACAGCTAACGGCCCTAAGACCCCCGAGTACATTCCCATGACTGACATTCGTTCCCCTCCCTTGGTGATAAACCCTACTCCGTCATTTATCCCAATATACACCCCACTCCACTAAATAACTGAGTCATACTTTTACCTAAAATTTGACTTGGTGACATATTTTGCAAGTTGTGTAAAACTTATATGCTATTCAACTCAGTTCGCGGATTGGCGAAATACTACATTGTTACATGCAAAACCATGACGACTCCATGCGAAATCGCTAACATGGTAACGGATATGTTCACATGTTGATAAACCTTGTATTGAGAAATAAACATCACATATTGATGTACCTGTATTTTTCTGACCATTGTCACGTTCTAAGCGGAACGCTGCAGTATATTTTCTTGACAATTGTTGTTCATTAATATGAACTTGCATTTGTATGCAGATTTTCTATTTGATGACGAAACTATAAATAGTTTGGTACTTGGTTCGTGTATTACTGAGATCGCACATACTCACCCACCCAATAGTTATTTGTATCGGTATTCTTGTCCGCCCTCATAGTAACGACCATTACATACGCTGGAGATTAGAGACATTTTTGGGTAATAAATACTTTGTAAGTGTATTACATGCTCAACATTAATAATTCTAAATTTCGATTTTACGACGACCACATAGACAGTTCACCACAACTTGTCCAGATTTTTGTATGTTAACATTATGGTGATGACTAATTCACAGCGTTGTTCATATTGATATTGTTGAGAAAAAGTGTACATCAATACTGTTTAATGGCGAAGTGTATTAACAAATTTTATGCATCCCCCGTTTTACACATTATAAATATACTGGGATCCCTCGTTTGACGAAAAACAATAATTTTTTTAATTTTTTTTCTGAGAGCCTCTACCAATAGGTTAGTTGTTTATAACAGTCACTAGCATGAGGTAGTTAGTTGATAGTACGCAAATGTCTCCCTATGGGATACATTTGTGTGGCCCGGGAGGTATGTGACCGCATGGCTTACTACACTAGCATTCATGCGTGCTATAATGGTACATATACAAATGACAGCCATAAAAAAAGCAGATAAGGTGTTTTCGCACAAAACGCAAACTCATTAAAGTTTAGTTGGCAGTCACTGCTCTGAGAGGGCAAATGTAGGGCAGTCCCAGATATCCAATTGTTAAGGTGGAAAAGATCACCAGTGTGAAAAAAGTCGAAATAACAGAAAGTCGTGTGCAAAATGTCTAAAACAGAGAGACGTGTGTAAAATTAGCGAGTCGTGTGTAAAATTAGCGAGACGTGTGAAAAATTGCGGGAAAAAGAAGTAACTGTATATAAGTTGGAGAGATGCGAGAATGGGCGGAGATTTGCTAGGTATTCATTGTGTTGTGTTAGGCAAGCCAGGTTCGAGTTTCGTCTTAGAGATTAGATAGATAGAAATTTGTGCTAGGCAGTTTGTAGTGTTAGGTGAACTTCGTCTTTGAAGTTATCAAGACCAGTTTATTTTTTTTTTCTTCTGTTGGATATATTTTCCTTTTGGATTTTACACTATTTTGTTTATAAGTAAGTACGATCATATCATTGTGAAAATACCAGTGCTTTTCAAATGACGATCAATGCACGTCTGGTTGAATTTACTGCATTGCCGTTTTTGGAACTTTACAGTATTTCTTTTGGATATACGTTGTCATGTTGAGACTGTTTTGCTTATCACTAAACCTAAAGGGAAGAATGAACCTGGGAAGAAAAATGAGCAAAAGTCAAGAATCTCCATCTCAGGCGGAAAGCATGTAGCACTTGAACAACAACAAAATATAAAGGATTAACTCTGATTGAAAATAAATCAAGGTAACTGTAAAGTGCTGTGTATATTCTTCTGTAAAGCTCCACTATCAATCACTGTAACATGTTGTTTGTGGTGTCACTACTGCATATGTCCATTGTAGTGTACAGAGTTGTTGAGATCAGGCATGCTCCAGTCTACCCAGCTGTAAATGGGTAACTTACCCTAGTCCTGAGTTAGGGAAGGCAAAGGCAGCTGTAAGCAGTAGTTTCCCTCTAAGGCTCCAGGGGAAGCAGGCCCTAAACTTGGTCAATTCAACCGACGCAGGATGGTGTAGATATGGAGTAGAAGTGTAGAGTGTGATTAACGCGAATGGTGTACTGTTCGTGTTCTGACCAATCTAATCACTCATACACTTGTGTCTACAATGCACCAATGCAGACTGCTGGAATCTTTGTTTACACAGTTTATTTAGACGCACACACTGGGACATAACGAGTAAATCATGGGTACAGGTTGACACATCAATTTGTAGGCATACATAGTAGATCACAAGTCATGACACGTTCATAAATAATGGGTAGTACATCAATAGCTTCCAATGTCATGATACATAATGGCCGCATCCCCTATCTGACTAAGCGCGTCAGTGACGGCGGATCGGTAAGTAACTAAAGTTGCTTTATGTTCATAGTTTATATCATATATGAAACCATAGAAGGGGTTTCTATCAAAATTGAGATCTCCTTGCCACTGTCCGAATAGTAAGATACATGCCCCGTTCTTTGGACAGTGATTCAAAAATACGATGACAGGAATGTAACATGGCCGCCTTCCTGAGTTGTCACTCACTCACAGGAGGGTATATCTAAGCCAAAGTTAATTTGAAATATATAAGAATAATTTCTTAAAGTTCCTCCAAACAGTTCTACAGTAATCCAGTTACTTCACGTAGACCTAACTGCTATATGGAAGCCCGTCATCTTCGTCGATACAAACGAGACCCTAGCGTTGTGAAGCACAAAATTCCAGCTAGGTCTAACCGACATGAGATCATCAAAAATAGGGTCTGGAATTACCTGGAGTCCGAATCATACATGGTACCGTACATTAGGAGAGTCTCTAACACAAGCTCTAGTAGAGACACAATCTCCTACAGAAGAAAACCACTTCATAAATTATTTTTATTGAAGAATCTACCAGCCCTGAAAAAATGCGTAACCGCCATTGTAAACAGTACCTCGGAACTCATCACGACTTGTCAAGACAACTCATACTTCCGCTAGAGCGGCATAACAGAATATAGTCCTGCCTACCCATCAAAAATATACAATACAGGACTGATTCTACTTGTACTAATAATATGTAATACATATGAATTCAGGCCATAAACATAATAAGCAAATTAATATATCTTCTGGCCCTAACAAATAAGTACGGACATGGGTGTCATATCCATGCGCCGAATCAATATCAAGAACGATTACTCCTATGATCAAAAGTGTAAATCAATCATGAATTATCTCGCTTTACCCATAGACAGCATTTTCATACACAAATGAATGAATGTCTATATCTTTTCCATATTAAATAGCCATATCGATTTTTGTAATATGTGCGTCAAAATATGCACGCAACAGTAACTACTTGCGCATTTAACATGACTGACGCGGGCACATTATTACTAAAATCTGTCTTCTTCTTTTTCTTCTTTGATCCTTACCCGCCGATTGTCATAGCAGTCAGTGGCCATCACGCATAGTGGCGTCTTGTTGGGCAGCAACAAACTGCTTCCACTTTGCTCGGTCGCAGCCATCCTTTGTGCAGTGCCCCTGCTCTGGTTCATTCTTTGCATAGCGGCCTCTACAGTTCTCCACCAAGTTGTTATTGGTCGGTCCCTCTGTCGCTTTCCTTCAGCAACCCATAGCATAGCTGTTCTTGTGCTGGCATCAAGGTCTCTTCTGAGGAAGTTCTTTTTTTATTATTTAAGTAATATTTAAGATACATGTGAGAATTAATGGATTCAGTATGGAT
The DNA here is from genome assembly GCA_024509875.1 of Oreohelix idahoensis. NCBI lineage: Eukaryota > Metazoa > Mollusca > Gastropoda > Stylommatophora > Oreohelicidae > Oreohelix > Oreohelix idahoensis. The sequence goes on from JAMPIV010013873.1 coordinate 857,668, forward strand.
GACGATAGAAAGGAAGGGAAGAATGTTAGACGGGCCTGCGTGCCCAATTCTAAACCCTTTGAAAATAAAGTTCGTTCGTTCGTGGCCAACCCAACTCCAGCATCTGCCAGGTATTATGGTGTGCATGTACTCATGGTTGCTCTTGCGGAAGCAGTTCTTGATTGGTGATGGTATTCTGCCAAGAGATTCGGAGAATTTTCCTTAGGCAGACTGTGCGGAAAGATGACAATTTCGACATTTCCTTCTCTGTTACTCTCCAGCATTCCGCACCATAGAGAAGCATAGAAAGTACACACCTCTCATATAATCTTAATTTATGTTTGTGCTGTACTGAGAGGACTTCCGGATCTTGTTTAGACTAGCAAAAGCTGTTCTCGCTTTATTCATTCTGTTGTTGATTTCTTTGCTTATTCCGCCTTCTGGTGTTACTATGCATTCTAGGTATGTAAATGCGTCTGTCTGTTCCAGTGTTTGGTTCTTTATTGTTATGCGCTCAGGTTTGCCCACATTGAGCATCATGACCTCTGTCTTCTTTAGATTGATGTTCAGACCCACCTCCTGGCTATACTTATTCAGTCTATCTATTAACATCTGTACTAACAAGAAAATATACTACCCACCATTTTGGAAGCAACGCCAGAGGTTGCCCTGCTGTGTCCTGATTGAGAACCATGTCTAGACGATATGCATCTTCCGGCTGATCTACCAGCTGTCGTGAATAAGCGATTATGAATACGCAGTTGATTCTATAGTATCTTACAAACTCACACACTGATAAGACGGGGACAGAAATAAGTGTTGATTATGTACTTAACGGGAACTTTAATTTGTAACTCCGAGTAGCGACGATCAACATTATTTATATATTGTTTGTTAGTTGATGATGTGGCGATCAAGTTGTGCATAGTATTAATGCTCCCTTCTGCGATTACGTGGTTTATCTTCGGTTCTAAACAATGTGTCAACAGCAGTTGTTGTAAATCTAAAAAAATAGTCCCCTAACTGAACAGACACTGCAGTAGGGAAGTGATGTGTCCTCTATACTAAGTTTCAGCTTTATGACGTGTGGGTTCGGGCTCCCTTTCTCAGCAGTTAATGTAGATGAGAATAATCTAGAATCAGCTTCAGCACACTTGATGAATGCATGTGTTTACTCAATGGCTGACTGCTTTAGTTTGAAAACACTTTGAGGATTGCATTATTGCTGAGCAGAAATGTAAAAAAATACAACCATGCCTACTTGTTTACCTTTGTAAAATAAAGATTTCGGTCGTTCGTTCGTCTGCTCGCTCGCTTGTTCCTTGGCTCGGTCGTTCGTTCATTCATTCGTTCGTTCGTGGAAGTAGAGGGGAAAAAACGATATAATTCATTCCATTATTCTCTTATTCACATGATACGTATACACAATAATCTTGGATTCATCATCTTCTTCATCACAACCGTGATATTTGCCGTTAAGCTTCATGTAGAGCATAGTCTTTCAATCAGTTTACCAAGCCCTCATGGCCTGCGCCATCCTTTCCAGTTCTTTCTATTTCTTATTCTTCGTTTAGAAGTATGTGTGATATATGTGTTGTTGTTTTTATTTGTTTGCCTTCCACTATTTCAATTACCGTGTAGATTTCCAGAACAAAGGATGTGTGGCCGTATGACCTACTACAATAGCATTTATTCTTGCTAGAGTCTAATCATAATAAAATAATAGAATTATCCTTCACTATTATAGAAAAGAAGCAAGCAAGATTTTTTTACAAATAAAAAAAAGAAACAAATATAAAAAAAAGCCCGAGACACACTGAGTGCAGGGTGAAGTGGGATGAAATTAACTATGTCAGTTTTGACATAACCCACGCCAGTATTCGGCGGGAGTTGCCATGGAGATTAGTGACGTAGATGGGAATGGCCTCACTCCCTGTAAAATAACATGATAGAATGACCAATAAATAAATTAATAGAATAAAGCTTTGACCAATAAAAAGTGGCCAGCGGCGCGCACTACTGGAAGCCAGCAAATAGCTAGGATGCTAAAAGTTAGTTGTACGGAGTTGAGCATTGCATTAAGACGTGTTTGTGACCGTCTTGCTCCTACGTTGAGGTATTCAACAAGAATCGATACATGCAGACGCAGGAAGAGATGTTTTTATTTGTGTATAATCTGCACATGCAGATGTTATCTTAGTGATTCTTGTACGTAAGTAGTTCCAAGAACTTACATCGTTTTTATTTCAGCTCAGTCTTTCGCAATAGATACTTGAATATAAATGAAGCTGTTAACGGAACAAATAAGTATTGTAAGGCGACCTTCAAACGAAGTGCCCAAATATGAGATAATTATGTCTAAGAACTTGGAAGATTTTGATGATGAGGAGGAATTTTATAAGCCGCCTTGGAAAGAAGGGAAAGAAGGAAGATTCATCATATATATTGAAAACTGAGATTGCCTTGAAAGGAATACATGAACCTGTGTTGTAATATTGACAGTTGATTGTCTAACAGTTCTGTTCGAATAAAAATTCACTTTTAACTATCAAAGCTGTCAGTTGGATTACTTATCAGTTGGAGAGATTTGATGTAGGCCTAATATAGAAGATTGAAATATTCACAACACTATTATCTCCAAATGTAACATCTTACAAGAGGAACAAACGGACCTTAAACCAATTAGACATAACCAAAGAAAGAACAACCTCTGGCGGACTTTAAGCCAGTCAAGATCAAACTTGGAGTATATAAACAAAAGTAAAGGGACAACTATTAATAAATGCACATCCCACTGTCACATAATAGTAGAAAAGGTGCATTGACACCCGGTCACATAATAGTAGAAATGGTGACCGTGCCCCGTCACATATAAATAGAAATGGTGCCATGACACACGGGCACATATTAGTAGAAATGGTGCCATACCCAGTTCCACACTGCTCCTCCCTGTCACAGATGTCCTGTAATGTTGTCACTTGGTTTCCATTATGTGTGTCCTATCCAGCGCCAATGTTTGCTCTCACCATTTGTTCCTCTGTTATTTGCTTGATTCTTTCCATTAGCTCAACATTGGTAATTTCATCATACCATCTTAATCTTTCTATGCCACGCAAACACCCATTTATAATTAATTGTCTTATCATTTCTTGATCATTGTCTTTGTTGATCTACGCGTTTCAGAATCAGAAGATTCTCTTAATATTTAAGTTGAAAATTCTTCTTTGTGTGTTGGGTTGACTTCTTTGAATTTTAATACATTCTTCAATGTAAAGAAATCTTTCTTGCGCTCTGTATTATTAATTTTATATCATTGTGTTCATTGAGGGTCCGAAGGGCAGAGGGGTTAGAGCGCCGGCCTCTCTCGGCAAAGGTAACGGATTTGAAACATGGTGGCATCACGCTCCAGTCTACCAAGTCGTAAATATGTCCATAACTCTGCTACTGAGTTAGGGAAGGAAAAGGCAGAGAGGAGGGGAACTGGTTACCGTACGTCTTGAAAATGGTCTTAGTAAAGTAAAATCTCTAATACGTCACTCCGCTACGGCAGTATGTGTTATGGGACAATCTTTACTTGTTATAGTTGTCCATTCCTCCAATATTAGTGGGTTACGTCCTGCTTAGACTGTAAATGTGGCTGCCAATTGCTTCAGTTATTGTCAAAATTCTTGCCTTTTTTCCCAGTGCATTTGAAGACTAAATTGATAGGCCTCTCAACTTGTATTTAATTTTTTTTGTACTGCATCTGGGTTTCAGTTATTTGCATGAATGGTAGGTTCGTTGGCAAAATCTTAATCATGGTTTCTCAACCGTCTTTGCACACACTTATAATTAAACATTCCTAGTTGTGGATTGTTGACCTCTGCCATGCTGTACGTCGCTGATATTGCTGTATTTTATCTCCTACTGAAACCATGTTACACACATTTGAGATCGCCATTGTTAGGCTAGTACGTTATTTGTAAACACTGCATAAAGGTGCGTTTTCATTGGTTCTCTCTGCATTCTTCTATTTCTAACGTATGGCGTTTCGTGTGGGTAAAGAATGACGGGTTTGAATCCGACTTCATGACAAGAGCTCCCCCATTCAAAAGCGTAAACCATCTGTTGTAGCTTCCTGTCGGGATTCACAACCAAGGCATTCACCCAATAGGAGGTTTATTCTCCCTTCTTACTCTCCTGATTTCCTTCAGGTGGGTGCCTGCTCAAGAAATCTGCCCCAACATCCTGAGATCCAGGGATAACCACCGCATGTTGTGTAAATAAACAGCACAGGTGCTGCTGCCTGTCTAATTGCTGATTATTGACTACTATTCCTTTTCGCCTCTCTGGGTCTGTCCAACGACATGTCCAGAGACGATAGATGTTCCTCAAGGTTCCTATAGCTACGAGGATATCATCCATGAAATAGGTGATAGCTGGGTTTTGTAAGGGATCCAGTAATTTCCTCATCATCCTGGAGAAAACAATCGGAGCCTTCTTCAAACCAAAAGGCAACATATTGAACTCATAGTACCCCTCCGAAGTGCTAACAGCCTGCAATGGTCTGATCTCAGGCTTGACGGAAATCTGGTAATATGCTTTACTTAGATCCACTAGTGACTCTGTTCTTTCCTTTAATTTCATGTGATCCAGGCAGAGTCTATGTTCACCAGCGAGTTTCCTCAGCTAAACCACACTGGCGATATAATATGATTCACATGGGGAAATGAAATTTTCCTACACCAAGAAATCAATTCTCCCGTTAAGTAGCTATATATATTCAGTCCATGTCCGTATCAATACTTCCAATGGACCGTGATGGGCCGGTCAACTACCAATGTTGCCGGAGCCCTTTCTAATGCTAATTTAATAGCCGTATAGTGAGATGGGCTGAGCATCAGTCCAATTGCCCAATTTCCCACTACCAATTTTTCTGGGGATTCCCCGTAGTTTCGTTATCCAAGGTGGCTGACTAACAACACTCCTATTTATATCCAGTTCCTGGTGTTCCGAACAACATTTTGTCGGTATGGGATGGGTTGTATCCCCTCTCTGTACAATACGGAGAGTTGCCATGGTAACTGGTTTCCTGGAAGACTTTTTGTGGGAAGGTGCCATCCTATCCACTATGTCTACCTGTTTATTTTTATGTTCAGGCCTACGTCCGCCCCAATGCTTTCCTAGGTCCTGCTGATTTTCCGAACGTGTGGGATGTACCTTGACACATTGCGCACAGGCATTCACATACCGAGCTATATCTTCAGCGATGCCTGGCCAATAATAATTCACAGCTGTATTTTGACAGGTGGTACCATTTTTCATATGTCCACCGTCTGGTACAGCATGTGCTAGTTCCATAACCTTGTCCCTGAATGAAGATGGCAGTACTAGCTATTCATGCCTATTGGGTCCTGTCCCAGCTTTCCTGTAAAGCAATCCATCCTTCACATAAAACTGTCCTTTAGTAGAGGGGTTATGGCTGTTTGGTAACTTGCCAAAGCAAGGTTTTAATGTGCTATGTTTAGCTTCGGCCATTTTCATCTTTCTCGGATGAATGTTTAGTGGATTTCCCTCCTCCTTCTTAGGGTTTGACCTGGTCTGGAGTGTTGCCATCATCACAGGTTTTATTGGGTCACCCAAGAAGACATATATTCTTCCTATTACCAGCGTTTAACTAGGATCATCACACACTGCTGCACTAATCACTCCTTCCACGTAGCGAGTCCTGACATTGATCCTTGCTATGGGAAGTGTCATGGTTTCTGTTCCTTTTAATGCCCCTTGTATCTCCACTTTTTCTGTGGTGTGTTGATCAGGGTGCACTAAGGATGCACTCACGACTGAGTCAAATTCCAATCCTGAATCATAAAGGCACAATGTTTTAGTGCCATTACATGTTACTTCTTCACAGGTGGGGGGATAATGGAGATCTATCATTTCCTTCCTTCCCTTGTCCACTGTTCTAAGGCATGCAGCATAATATGGAGGGATTTTCTTACCACAGTCCAAAGTATTGTGGTTGTTCATTTTGCAAATTTTGCACCACTTATCTCCCTGTCTGTAGGGTTTCTTATCTTGCACCTGAGGGTTCCTGTCCCTATGGTCAAATTTAGGTTTGTCATAACCTTGTTTATATTTGTGTTGCTGGTCCCTATTATCATACTCATTCTGGTTTGGGTTTGGCCTACTATTTTCTCCTTGTTTCTTCTTAATTCCTGCTATTTCTGCCTGAGCTGCTTGATATCTCTCAGCAACTGTTACAATCTCCCCCAATCTCTCTGCACCTTGTTCCATAACAAATTTTCTCATGCCTGGAGGCATAGACTCTCTCACTTGTTCCATCGTGACCATTTCTTTCAGGTCTTGACATTTTCCCAGAGCAGTCCACTTCTCCAAGTAGGTTTCTAATCTGGCAGAGAATTGGTGGTAGGTTTCTCCAGAAAGTAGCTTAGCAGTTCTGAATTTCTTCCTATAAATTTCTGCGTTCTTTTCATATCGAACCAGCAATGCATGTTTCAAGATTTCATAATCCTCCTGGTCCTCCTTTCCAAGTTTTGCATAAACTTCATAAGAAACTCCTCTCAGCCCATGTGATAACTTAATGCTCCATTTCTCCTTCTCTTGGTCATAGTTAGTGGCTAACCTTTCATACCTACTTAGATAAGACTCAATTTCATCCTCTATCTCCACAAATGGATCCAAGTGAAAGTTCATGGCTCCATTTGAGGGACCCTGACTTGCACTAGTGTCAGAGGTAGTTGGACTACTTCCATTACCTGTAACATTTCCTTGAAGTTCAAGCTCTTTTATTCTCAATTCATGTTCCCTTTGTAACCTCTTTTCTTCTTTCTCAGCCTCCATTTGCAACTGCAATCTCTTTTCCTCTCTATCAGCTTCTAGTTTCTTAGCCTCCCTATCAGCTTCTAGTTTCTTAGCCTCCCTATCAGCTTCTAGTTTCTTAGCCTCCTTATCAGCTTCTATTTGTAATTTCTTAGCTTCAGCTTCTCTTTCAGCAGCCTGTCTTCTCTCCTCAGCTTCTATTTGTAATCTCCTTTCTGTTTCCAATTTCTTATCTTCTCTTTCTGTAAACTTGTCACACTCAGTAGTAACATATTGAATAAGTGCCTCCCCACTTAACCCAAACTCCTTTGCCGTCTGCACTGCAGCAGATCGAAACTTTGCCAAGTCTGCCATACTCATACAATAATATTTTGCAGACACTCACACTCACTTATAGACCAAAACACTAATTAATTAAAAGAATACTGTCAGTATATCCAGTCACCACAATTTTGGTTTTGTACACAATGGTACTACAAAGTGCTTTGTTTAGTTTTACTTTTTACTAAAATTTATTATTATTTATTAAAATGTACTCCTACTGCTAACTCAGAGGATGTAAGTAAAACTATAAGACTGAATGTCTCAAAGAACAGACCCCGTGGGTAGTAAATGAATTCCCGGACTGAGACGCCAGTGTCACGAGAGGGTTGATTATTATTGAAATTGTAAGATATCCTGAACACAAAGTTGTATCAGGTGATACCAGGATAGTGCCAGATAAGAGTCTGGTCTTAAAAGTAATACCCCCTTCTCTGAAAAGAGTAAAGGTGTATAGACATCAAAGGTAAGATCAAGCTGTATAAGTTCCTAGAGAAGATGGTAATATATTACTCTAAGTCCCTACTCGCTCCTCTCCAGATCCTCCTCTGTTATTATTATTATTATTATTATGATTATTATTATTATTATTATTATTATTAGCTCTGCTAGGGGAATTAACTAACTATCTAACAACAAGAACTGTAACTTAACTTAAATAATTTAAGTAAGTCTGCTGGTAAATATTTACAATTTATTTTTACACATATTATTTTCTACTTGAAAATATACTACTCGTCAAAAGTCAAGGGCCACTTAGAAAAACCTTGGTTGAAACCATAAAACAAATCTGATATAAACGTAATTGGTATCAGTCAAAACGGCATTTATTGAATACCAAATTGACATGTCACGTAAAGAAATGGAAACACACATTCAAACTCAATGAAGCTGTGCAGTGTGTCACCCACCTTTTCAAAAGTCACACAATAGATATTGGACAAATAGACATTTCAAAATCGAGTATGACCACAGTTTGCAGCAAGGCATTCAAGACAGCGTAGACGCATCTAGTCCACAAGAGTCCGAAGAGTATCCTGAGGAACAGCTTGCCATTCCTGAAGCAGAAATGCAGTCAGCTGTGCAACATCCATTGGCAGGGGGTGATTTGTTGACAATCTTCGACCAAGGACATCCCAGAGGTGCTCAATCGGAGAAAGGTCAGGTGAATGAGCTGGCCACGCCATCCTGATGATCCCATGTTGCTAAATAAACTCATTCACCACACGAGCTCGATGGAATCGAGTGTTATCATCGTGGAGGATGGCATTACAACCTATGGCCTCCAGAGCAGGCTGAATAATTGGTCTCAAGATTTCGTTCTGGTATCTTAGGCCGGTCAAGTTGCCTTGGATGATGTAGAGTTGGGTCCTGCCGTGTCTGTAGAAGCCTCCCCAGGCCATGACATAACGATCCACCTCTCGAATTGTGTCATCAGTAAATCGCTCTCCTGGTCGTCTCCAAACTCGAATCCTGCCATCACTGAATGACACAGTGAAGCGAGATTCATCAGTGAAGAGAACTTGACTCCATTGTTGCCTTGTCCATCGGATGTGCTCGCGACACCAAGCAACACGGGCTCTGCGATGAACATAAGAGGGGTTCTGACTGCAGGACGTCGAGCAGCCAGTCCAAATTCGTGTAAACGTCTGCGAATGGTGCTTTGACTGACATTAACGTTTACAGTTTGTCTCAGCTCACATCTTAGAGTGGAACAAGTCACTGTTCGATAGCGCAGGGCTGACAACAAGAGGTACCGGTCGTCATGTCTATTGGTGCATCTAGGGCGACCTGGCCGGTGGCGATCCTCCACACTTCCTGTGGCCTGAAATCTCTCCAAAATTCTTTGGATAGTAGAGTGTGACACTGCAAGCCGTCTAGCAACCTCACGGACAGATAAACCACTTTCAACCCACGCTATAGCCCTCATTCTTTGTAAGGTGTCAAGACCTCTTTTTGGTGGCATGGCTTTTGCAAGTGATGAAACTACCCTAAGTCTGCTGATAGTAAAACAAATTAAGAGTGAACTCTGTTCACGAAAAGTCGCCATTGCACGTGGAATGTCAATCAGTACGATTACTTCACCTGTTTGGTTGTACGGAAGTTTGAAAAAACATTAAAAATGTGAATTTATGGTCAGCAAACCAAATTGCACGTGATCACCATGGTTGTCGGTGAGTTGTTTTTATGCTTAACGTGCATAGAGGACTGTCAGAGGAAGATAATGCACCCATTGTTACTAAAGACTTCCTTCATTTAATCATTCTATGCGCTTATATAAAAGTGTATTGGAAATAATAGGGTGGCCCTTTGACTTTTGACGAGTAGTATATTTCAAGAAAAATCAAAATTTCAATTACATCAACAAGCAAATAACACAATTTGAAACAAATGTTCTTAGTTATTAATAGTCCTTTTGAACTTTATAACTGTTTTTCTCTTTCTCTTGAAATCACTTTGTTGAAGACAGTCTTTTTTTACTTTTGATTCAAGCTTTTCACAGTTTATTAAGTGTGTCTAATTCTGACTAGGACGGTTGCCTATATAACATTGCACTGTTTCTTCATCATTAACTTATGTTGTGGTGAAGCTAGAAGAACTGAACAGCAGTCTTGTGTGGCTACTCATCTGTTTATATGTAGATATATATATATATATATATATATATATATATATATATATATATATATATATATCTATAGATATATATGTATGTATATACATATATATGTATATATATGTATATATATATGTTGATTCGGTTCCACCTCTGTTCTGGCAGGAATTTGTGTCTCCTCCAGACCTAGGACTGGGTGACCGGCCCTATAGCATCAAGGGCACTCGCACCAATAGCTCCTATAGAGTCAAGCTCCTTCAGGTGGACTTCAGTTACAGAATACAACCTGAAATAAATTCAGTCCCATCACTATATTGTCTATCTCTATCCCCTTTCTACAGAGGTTGGAGATAAGAGACAGTTTCAGACGACAGAGTGCAGGTAGACGCACAGGTCATATCAAAACAGCATTAACACACTTCAGTTTACTGTGAACATATCTTTCTCCAATTCCTTGGATATAGCTAACTGTCCGTGATTCGCCTACATACATTTATTTGGTCCTGTGTAAAATTCTAAGTGATATCTTAATCAACACAGTAAAACAATTCCTTTCTTCCTTCCTTATGTTCCTGGTGTGTGGTCTATTCCATCAAGAAATAATTCTTTATAAGCTTTTCTAAAACTATGAACTCACTCTTGCTTCCATTCGGCATTTATTTAAATATACACAGGCTTGTAAGGCCACCAGAAACACACCGTAGTTTTCTAACACATGTTACACACTTCCTAACGCACAATTTGATCAATTATTTAAGCAGAATATATATATATATATATATATATATATATATATATATATATATATATATATATATATATATATATATATATATATATTCATTTTTACCCTCATGCACATACAGTCGAGCTGTTAATGGTTAGAATGATCTGCTCTCATGTACAGGCAAAGGCACTCTTCATTAACACTTTTATTCTTTTTCTGCTCGCTGTGATTTTCAAATCTGACTGGCCTCGATTAGCAGAAGTCAAGGTCTATTTATTCGTCACATCCCGCGACCGAGAGAGCAGAGGCTAAAGGGGTGTTTGCGTATCTCAAAATGTATGCCCAGTTTGTCCTGATGTACAAATATTGAAAACTAATATTTCAAGTATCTTCTTTATTTCTGGAGCGATTTTCTTCAACTAAAGCTTCAAATACACCCTGAATTATCATTCATCCATCTAAATAAGTAGCTTTATATTACTTGCTTTAGTTTTATAGTATGCGTAACCCAAACAGCAAAAATTTTGACATGCCTGATGTCGCGATACAGTCCACTGGAGATTTCTCCCATAATAATATACTTTCCGTGGAGGTCTTTGCACACACTTATAATTAAACATTCCTAGTTGTGGATTCTTGACCTCTGCCATGCTGTACGTCGCTCATATTGCTGCATTATATCTACTACTGAAACCATGTAACACACATTTGAGATCACCATTGTTAGGCTAGTTCGTTATTTGTAAACACTGCATAAAGGTGCGTTTTCATTGGTTCTCTCTGCATTCTTCTATTTCTAACGTATGGCGTTTCGTGTGGGTAAAGAATGACGGGTTTGAATCCGACTTCATGACAGATTCCACAGAACTCTAGGGTTCCGCGAGAGGACGCTAGGGGTTCCACAAGAGATCGTGACTGAAAAAAAATAAACTGCGCGCCTGGCGATTTTATCTCACGCCTTTACAATGCGGAATAGGACCGTGTTAATTCTTGCACATACCATATTTCATTAGCCTCTTGTAGATTTTTGTGAAGTTTGTGATAATGCGTTAACGCCTACTTGGATAAGGTACTTTAATTTTTTTTAAAATCAAGTGAACAATTTAAAAAAAAGGAAAATCGAATGTTTCTTCTCTCTATGCTACTTACTTGTACTAGAGTATTAGAGTTGATATCCTTTTGGGGACGGGGAACTACACAAAAATTGTAGGCGAATAAGTTGGTGAAAATAAACAGATCCACAGGAAGAAAATTATTCTCTACTCAAAAGAGCATTGACGATTTTTATTGGATTATTGTATTTACAACTTACTGATCACGCTAAGGTAACATGAGCTGCAGATATAATTATTTGTATGCAGGTGTTCACTGAGACCTGAACATTATTTCAAGGGTTCCTACAGGATAAAAAAGATGAGAATGGCTGATCTAGATAGTCGAGTTATTTTGTCCGAGTCCACCGAATTCTATTTCAGACGATCGATGATGTTTGTTTTGTTTTTTTCTTCACACCTCTCCCTCCCTAACCAGAGATTTAATCTATACCATAACTGTGAAACAAATATCCCTAACACACTCTAACTATCTCATAGGATTCAGTAAGGTGTTCTTCGTGAGAAACTCTTCAATTGTTATTGCAGTCTAACAAATTAATGAGTAAACTCCCCATTGCATAGTGTATCATCAGCTTCCAGTTATTTTCTGTCTAAACTGTCGTAGAACTTTCTTCTTTCTTCTTCTTTGATATTTGACAAAGAAATCAGAAATCATCACGCTTGGTAGCGTCATGCAGGGCAGCAACAAACTGCCTCCACTCAGCTCAGTCGGCAGCCATCATTTGTGTGTTGCCCAAATCTTATTTATTCGTTGCATCTCTGCCTCCACAGTTTTCGGCCATGTTACTTTTGGCAGACCTCTCTTCCACTTTTCTTCTGGAGTCCATAGTATAGCAGTTCAGGTGATGGTGTCAGGGTCTCTTCTGATAAGGTGACCAGACGTCCCGGTTTTTCCGGGACAGTCCCGGTTTTCGACCATTTTTGATAATTTGTCCCGACTTTTTTTTCGATGCAATCCGGGACGCCAATTTGTCCCGGTTTTGGACGAATGTGCCAATTTGGCATAAATCTCACAGATTAAAAAAAAAATTATTATTCCGTGGCTGACTTGAGGGTATTTTTAATTATTAGTGAACTGGCGCCGAAACAGCACAAGAGGTTGTCAGGACCGCGAATTAGTTTTGTAGTTCCAATGTGATATTCGCAGTTATTTGAAATTTAGGTAGTGGTAAAGTACCAAGATTTTGCATACGGTATACGTTTATTTAATTTAAACGGTGAACTATTTGAGCATATTTTGTTATTGTTGTAAGAAAATGGTACCAAAGCGTAAATGCAATTTCAATGAAGATTTACAAAAGGAATATGCGTTCATTAAAAAGAGTACATCAAACTTCAATGTACGATGCAGTATATGTGACTCCGGGTTTTCGATAAGCCATAGTGGACGTGGTGCTATTAAGAACCACATAAGCAGTGAGAAACAAACATAAGAGAGCCGTCGTTACAGCTGCATCAAGCTCGTCGTTAACCACTTTCTTCAGAGCTGATAAAATTGGTGACCAAGAAGAGCAATTAGCTGCTATAGAAGGTGCCTTTGCATACCATACAGTGCTACACAATCATACTTTCAGGTCTATGGATTGCACATCAAAATTACTTCAGGTTACTTTAGAGCCAAAATTTGCATGTGCACGTACGAAAACAGAAGCCATTATTCGAAATGTCTTGGCACCCCATATTCTAAATGAGTTAAGGTGTGACCTAGAAAAGTCTACATTTATTTCTGTACTGACAGATGCATCCAACCACAAAGAATTCAAGATTTTTCCTTTGCTTGTCAGATACTTTGATCACAGTAATGGAGTGAAAATTAAAATATTAGAGTTAAAGTCATTTCCAGATGAAACATCTGATATTGTAAGTAGTTTTCTTAATGACTGCATAACTGAAAATGGTTTAGACAGGAAAGTAATTGGATTATGCGCAGACAACACAAATTCCAATTTTGGAGGTGCTGAAAGGAAAGGACAGAACAATGTTTTAAAAAAACTGTAAGAAAACCTTGGACATGGTCTTATAGGAGTTGGGTGTGCAGGTCATATTTTCCACAGCACTGTTCGAACAGCTGCAGATGTACTGCCTGTTGATGTCGAGCTGATTATTGCTAAAATTTATCTACTCTTCAAATCATACACAGTACGATTGGAAAGACTCAAGGAGTTTTGCCATTTTGTGGAAACAGATTTCCAGATGATCTTAGGTTATGCTCAGACTAGGTGGCTTGCTCTGCTGCCTGCTGTTGAAAGGGCTCTTCAGATGTTCCTGCCTCTAAAATCATATTTTCATTCTCAAGACATGCCCAGTTTTTATACAGACATTCTTTGAAAATCCTCTATCTGAGGCATGGCTTGTTTTTCTTCACAGTCAGGCCTCTCCATTCCACGAAGCAGTGCAAAAAATAGAGAGACAGACGATCAGTGTGCTTGAAGTCATTGACAGCATCAACAGGTTGAAAACTATTTTGAAGTCCAAACTGGAAGACTGTTTCTTGCCATCAAGAGTTAAGCTAATCCTTGAAAAGCTGGAAATGGAAGGACTTCCAAAGGAGGATGTGAAAAAGTTTCATGCTAGCGTTTCTTCGTTTTATGAAACAGCTTTCAATTATTTGAATAAATGGGCTGCAAACAATTTTCAAGACCTAGAATCCTACAGCTGGGTAACGCTGAACATAATACCAATTTGGGCAGATATTGAGATATCATCATCACTAGTGATTCAAACGTTACCTTCAGCCCACTTTACGGAAACTGAAATTTATGACGAATATGTCTATATGAAGCAGTTTGTTACTTCTCAGAAAATTAGTGAATGGAGTGCCAAAAAAACATTGCCACCACAACGTTGGATTGAAATGGTTTCCCACTTCAAAAACAATAATGTGACATTTTCAAATATTTTGAAGTTGACAGAGTTTTTTTTCTGTCTACCTGGAACAAATGCTGCCACAGAAAGAGTGTTTTATTTGATGAACAGCTTATGGGCAAGTGATAAAACACAGCTAGGTGTTGAAACTTTGAAAGCTATGTTGACAACCAAAGTGAACTGTGAGGAAACATGTGTCGAGTTTTTAAGATGCTGCTTGCAAAGAAGGACCTATTGATAAAAATCCACTCATCTGAAAAGTACAGTAACTCAGCTTCACCTTAAGTAAGGATTATTGATGTTTTTCTCTCTTATTAGTTTAAGTAGTTAAACTTATACAGTTATTCAAATGTATATATAAAATGTATATTATTTTAAATTGACATCAACTTGATTTTTCCGGGACATGTCCCGACTTTTGACCTTTTCTTTACCCTTTTGTCCCGATTTTTTGCATTGAAATATGTCAAATCTACTATTTTGTCCCGGATTAGGGTTTTGAAAATATGGTCACCTTAATACTTAGTAACTGATATAACGATCTGATGATGAAGAAGAAATAGTAATCTCTGCTCCAGATGCGCAGCGGCCATTATTTTCAGGGCCGGCGGACCTTTCCTGCATGTCTGTATGATGTGATCAACATGGTACTTATACGATAGCCCGCGAATGTAATTCCAAGGTATTTCAGCTTTTTTTGCCTTTCAATTTTCTGTCCATTGAGAGTAATATCTGGAAGATGTGTGTTCACGATGGAGTTGTTTAAAGAGCACCACATCACGCAGGCCTTGTTGGGATTGACTTTGGAGCCAGTTTCCTCGCACCAGTTAAATACCTCCTGTAGTGTCCCATGTATGCTATTAACGATTTCCTGTTAGTCAGAGCCAGTTCTGTAAATGGGTATGTCATGAGCAAAAGTCAATGTTCGTCCCAACCCAGCTGGCTGAATGTTGGCTATTTTTGCTGTGTGTATATATATATATATATATATATATAGATATATATATATATATATATATATATATATATATATATATAGATATATATATATATATATATATATATATATATATATATGTATAAAAGAATCGGTGATAATGCAGAGTCCTGGGGTAGTCCCGAACAAATGCACATTGGTTCTGATGTCCATGTTCCCAAGCGAAATGCCACTGATCTCTCAGTTAAGGCAGCTGCTATCCATTTTGTTAGCAAAGGGTTAACACCGCAAGCCATTACAATCAATACCCTTTACTCTCCAAGGAGCGTAGGCCTTCAACAAACACATGTCAAGTCCTCCTGTCACATGCTCAAGTTCTCTCCATGTTTTCCTCATCATTTTTACCTCTTTATCCAATTCTCTTCTCTATGTATTTTTAGGTCTACCTCTACCTCTCTTTCCCTGGGGATTCCAGAACAAGGACTGCCTTGTGATGCTATCAACAGGTTTCCTCAATGTGTGTCCTATCCATCGCCGGCGTCTTTTTCTCAACTCTTGCTCCACTGGCACTTGTCTGGTTCATGTCATCAGTTCCACATTTGTGACTTTGTCAGACCATTTCAGTCCTTCTATTCTACGTAAGCACCCGTTTATAAAAGTCTGTAGCATTTTTAGTTGTTGTTTTTGTTGCTCTCCATGTCTCAGAGCCATACAATAGGACTGACTTGACATTTGAGTTGAAGATTCTTGTTTTCTTGTTGGACTTGATTTCTCTTGATCTCCATATGTTTCCCAATGCAATGAAAGCTCCTCTTGCTTTTTATATTCTTATTTTGATATCACTGTCTGTCCCTCCACCTTTGTCTACATTACTGCCAAGATATGTATACGATTCTACATCTTTTAGTAGCGTTTCTTCAAGTTAAACCCTGTTATCATTTCTTGTATTTATTCTCAAAATCTTAGTCTTTTCCATGTGAATTTTCAGATCCACGTGTTGTGACCTCTCATTGAGTATTTTCATTTTGTCTTGCATCTGATTATGGTAATGGTACAGTAGAGCTGTCATCTGCAAAATCTAGATCATCAAGCTGTTTATTCAGATTCCACTGGATTCCATTTATATTGTGGGATGTCGATGTTTTCGTTACTCAATCTATTGCTAGAAAGAAAATCAATGAAGACAAGAAGAATCCCTATCTCACTCCCGTTCTAATCCTAAACGGTTTTGTAAGTTGTCCTTCGTGAAAAACTCTGCATGTCATGTCTTCAAAGGTCTTCTTTATTAAGTTATTGATCTTCATGGGAACTCCATAATGACTCATCAATTTTGTCACGAGAGGGGTTAATATTGTTTAAAATATAAGATATCCTGGACACAAAGTTGTATCAGGTGATACCAGGATAATGCCAGATAAGAGACTAATTTCAGCAAGTCGATGGTACATATTTAATAATGGGAAAAATATAGTCATGCATCCATATTACAAAAAAATGTGTATGAAAAATAATAGTCATGCTGTTTATTGTAAAAGCGAGATAATCCATGTTTGATTCACACTTTTGATTATAGGAGTAATCGGTCTGGATATCGATCCAGCGCAAGAATAGTACGCTTGCGTTTGTACTTAATTTTAGGGCCAGAAAATATATTAATTTGCTTATTGTGTTTATGGCCTGAATTCATATGTATTACATATTATTAGTACAAGTAGAATCAGTCCTATATTGTATATTTTGGATGGGTATGAGGGACTAGATTCTTGTTAGCGGAAGTATGAGTTGTCTTAACAAGTCGTGATGAGTTCCGATGTACTGCTAAGAATGGCGGGGTACGTTTTTCAAGAGCTGGTCCCTTCGTCAAGAAAAAAATGTCTTACGAAGTGGTTTTTTTCTTCTGGAGGAGATAGTGTCTCTACGATAGTTTGTGTTAGAGACTCTCCTTATGTCAGTATATAGATGATTCGGACTCCAGGTAAACCCAGCTCGTATTTTTGATGATCTCTCGTCGGTTAGGCCTAGCTTGACTTTTGGGTGCTTCGATATGCTAGTGTCGTGTTTTGTATCGACGAAGATGACAGATTTTCCTGCAGCGGTTATGGCTACGTGAACTAACCTGATCACCGTAGTGCTGCATGGAACCATTCATGAAATCCTTTATATATCCATTGTAAATTAACTTTGGCTGATATTCTTCCTATGAATGAGTGAACGACAACTCAGGAAGGTAGCCATGTTGGATTTCGGTCATCGTCTGTTTTGATCACTGCCAAGAGAACAGATTATTTATCTTATTATCGGACAGTGACAGAGAGATCTCAATCCTGCTAGAAACCCCCTTTTCGTGGTTTCATAAGATGATGTATCATGACATTGAACTTTGATGTACTACCCATTATTTCTGCATGTGTCATGACTTCAGATCTGCTATGTATACCTACAAATTGTTATGTCAACAAAGCCTGATGTACTCGTATGTCCCAGTGTGTACGTCTGAATAAATTGAGTAAACTAAGATTCCAGCAGTCTGCATTGGTGCCTTGTAGACACATGTGTATGAGTGATTATATTGGTCAGCACACGAACAGTACACCATTCGCGGTAATCACACTCTACACTACTACTTCATACATACACCATCCTGCGTCGGCTGAAGTGACCAAGTTTAGGGCCTGCTTCCCCTGGAGCCTTTGCCTTCCCTAACTCAGGACTAGGGTGAGTTACCCATTTACAGCTGGGTAGACTGGAGCATGCCTGATCTCAACAACACACCACTCTTCCTTACAGAGCAGACAGACTGATACTTTACAGTGGTGTACTACAGGTGTAGTAAAAGAAATAACGTCTTTACAGTGGCGAGCCAGATTCCTGGGTCCAGCTTACGCAGTTTTGTGTTGAGAATCACAGTTTACAGCTGAAAGAACATTTGTTTGAACACATCAACACCAGTAGGACAGCTTGACCTGTATTACCGATAGGATGCTGTATCTAGGTCAGCACTTGTTGACAGTTTTTCGCTGTACAGACAGTATTACACAGGACAGTGGTATCAAGTGTAGAAAATATCTGGAGCAATATTGTTGACATTTCTCAATGTACAGAAGAATCGCAGTGTTGCTGAATAAAGTGCATAGTTCATCGTGGGATCTTCATATGCTCAACAGAGAAAAAATTGACAGTGTAATAGTTTAAACTTAAGTCTATTACTGAATAAAGTGGCAAGTTAGTATTATTTAAATAAACTGTGCCTACTTTACAACACTATACTGGCAACACATTCCATTCATGACATAAAATGATATTGTATGCTATATGCTATTTATGCTTACATGTTATTTGTTGTGTATTAAATTAGTTTATATTCTGTGTGACTAGAACAGGAAATACCGAGTAATATTCTGGCGTTCGATAGGGAGCAATTTCTTAATTGAAATTTGCTTGCAACATAGTTTGCAAATATTTGGTTAGTTGTGACGACTGTTTCATATTTGTATTTGTAACATTTTTTGTGTTCCTTAGTTTTGTTTGATTTGTTTGTATAATTGTAGGTCTCATCTTTCCTTTCATTTCAGTTTTTTACACCCTTATGTTTATACACTGTAGCGTTATTTGTCTTGTTATCTTATGGCAGTTATCATCACAGGTTCTGTGATCATTTTTTTTTTCATTTCCCCTATTTAATTTAATTTGATCTCTGCAAATGTTTTCAGATTGTCTTTTCTTGTTTGTCATTTGTAATGTCTTAGTTGACATATGACGTATAGTGGTATACACTGATAGTATAGTACAGATCAGTACTTTCTGATTGTTATTGTTATAAAACAAAATGAATATTTTTTTTTCCACAGGTACTCAAGTGATCTTTGATTACATTGAGGTATACAAGACCTTTGTAAGGCTTGTCTCCCAAAGTTATTGGTAAAGGGAAATATTTTTTCCACAGGTACTCAAGTGATCTTTGATTACATTGAGATATACAAGACCTTTGTAAGGCTTGTCTCCCAAAGTTATTGGTAAAGGGAAATATTTTTTTCCACAGGTACTCAAGTGATCTTTGATTACAGTGAGGTATACAAGACCTTTGTAAGGCTTGTCCCCACAGTATTTGAGATACAATTATTGTTGTCCACAGGTACTCAAGTTATCATTGGTTATTGTAAACCATACAAGTTTGGACTAAGACTAAGTCTAAGGTATAGACTTGTCTCCCATTAACAAAGAGAGTAATTTATTTACTTTTTCAGGTTTCTGATTTAAGAAGACAATATGTCTACCTTAGATTATTTCATTACACTAGGAAAATCTTTTGATAAGACTGGAAAAGACTTAGAACAATGGGCTGTTGCTCAATATGACAAAGCATTAGCTGCAGAAGAGAAAAAAATTGCTGCTGCTGTTGAAGAAAAAAAAATTGCTGCTGAGGAAAAAAAAGCTGCGGCTGAGGAGAGAAGACTTCAAATAGAAGAAAAAAAAGCTGCTGCAGAAGAAAGGAAAGCCTTAGCTGAAGAAAAAAGATTAGAAAAAGAAGCTGATACTGCTGCTGAACTTAAGAAATTGCAGATGCAAGTGGAGGAAAGGAGATTTGAGGCAGAACAGAAGAAATTAGAAGCTGCTGCAGAACAGAAAAAAAATAGAAGTTGCTGCAGAACAGAACAAAATTAGAAGTTGCCAGCAGAACAGAAGATTAGAAAACTGAGAGAGAAAAGCAATAAGAGAACATGAGTTTGAATTAGAGAAATTAAAATTGACATGTATGAGTAATGTTAATCAGGCATCTGGTGGTAATGGTAAACCCTTTGTGTACAAGGTCAAGGTACCAGCGTTTAACCCTACCAGTGATAACATAACATTTTGGCTTTCTAGATTTGAACGGGCTTGTCGATCTCATAATGTTGACAAATCACAGTATGTGAATCAGTTGTCTGAAAATCTAAAAGGGGAGTCTCTGAGTAAGTTATATTTTGTTGAAGAGGCCGACAAAGACAATTATGATGCTGTTAGGGCAGCTTTGATAAAGAGATATCAGCTGTCTGAGGAAGGTTACCGTCTTTTGTTTAAAACAATGAGACCTGAGGTAGGTGTAGAATTCTCAGATTTCATCTCAAAAGCACGAATTACACTTTCACGATGGATTGAATTATCCAAAACAGAGAAACATTTGATGGTCTTACGGATTTATTGCTAAGAGACAAGGTCATGTCTTCTGTAAATAAATCATTCCTAGAGTTCTTACATGAGCGTAAACCTGGTACAATAAAGCAACTGGAAGAATATTGTGACCAGTATGCCACGGCACACCCTGACATGATTCTTAGTAACTCTAACATTAAAGAGAGTATGCCAGTTGCTTCGGCAACAGAATATAATCAGAATTACTCACACAAATTCCAAGGAGCTAAAAATAAATTTGATAAAAAGGTTAATTGGAATAAGTAATCAACTAAGTAAAACCACTCAAATAGGGTTCTTCTTCGACAACTGAAATCGGGCTGATCCAGTCCTCGATCACGCGAGGGGTACCCATTGTTTATTAAAAAGGGAGTAGCTATCCTAACTAAAGAAATGCTTTACATGGAGACAAAAGGTGATCCGAATAAGGATACAAATCGTAAATCTTGGATTACGATGAAGAATGGCGTACTTGTACGTATGGTACAAGACTCCGCTAAGTCCATTCATTCTCAAATCCTTGTGCCTAAAAATATGAGAGTTAAAATTTTACAGCACGCTCATGATTCGCAGTGTGCTGGACATATGGGTTTTTCCCGTACTAAAGCTAGAGTTCTTCATCTTTCTTTTGGCCTGCTGTGAATAAGGACATACGAATCTATTGTCGATCTTGTAAAGTATGTCAAGAGATTAAATCCAGAGGTCCACGCCATGATGCACCTATTCAGGCTGCAGACATTCCCATTCGGCCATTTCAAAAAATGGCGATAGACATCATTGGTCCATTTAAGATAAAGTCTGCTAGAGGACACCAATTTATTCTGACGTGTGTTGATATGTGCACACGTTGGCCGGAGGCTGTTCCTCTAAAGAGCATAACTACTGCTGATGTCGCAGATGCTCTTTGGTTAATATTTTCTCGTCTGGGGTTTCCAGCAGAAATATTATCCGACCATGGTACCCAACTTATATCGGATACCATGTCTCAAGTAATGTCGACTCTGAAGATAGAGAGATCGCTGAGTAGTATTTATCATCCTATGTCCAATGGGATGGTGGAACGTTTGAATAGAACTCTGAAAAACCTACTAGGTAAGATAACAGAAGATCATCCTCAGGATTGGGATAGGGTTTTACCCGCGGCTCTCTTTGCATATAGAGAGGTCGCCAACGAACATACAGGATTTTCTCCCTTTGAACTTGTCTTTGGCGCGAAACCGCGAGGTCCTATGTCCTTACTTCATGATCTTATAACTGCTGATAATATTGTCGATGACACAAAATCCTCTTATGAATATGTCATCGCACTTAGACACAAGATTATTGAAGCATGCAAATTGGCAACTGCTTCTTCTGAATTTGCGAAACAGAAGGCAAGGGAATTTGCCAATAAAAAGAGATGTTTGCGTCAACTTTGTCCAGGTGACAAAGCATTTGTCTTGCTACCTTGTAGGGAAATAGACTTCTCATTTCTTGGAAAGGTCCGTACGATATAATATCAAAGGTTTCCGATGTTGACTATATCGTCGATATTGACGGGAAGCGTAAAACCTTCCACATCAACATGCTCACGGAATTCCATGAACGTCCTGATTATTTACAACCTGTTTTCCAGGCAACGGACGATTTTCCAGTCCAACATGGACAGTACTCATCTCTGTCAGTAATACAGGATGAGGAAACGAGTTTCTCGGATGTAAATTTACCTTTTCCAATGATTCCTCTTCACTCTAATGAATCATGGAAAGATGTTGCAATTTCTCCAGAATTATCTCCAGGAGAGCAGAAACAAGTTTCTACTATGTTAGAACAATTTCAGGATGTCCTTACTGACATTCCTGGTCAAACGGATGTCATTCAACATGACATTATTCTTACTGACCATAGTCCTATAAGAGTCAGACCGTATCCTATCCCGATACATTTCCAAGCACAGGTAGAGAAAGAGTTAGATGAGATGATAGAGTTAAAAATTATTGAACCATCCACATCAGCATATTCTTCGCCGATGGTTATAGTACGGAAAAAAGACAATAACATACGTCTTTGCGTGGATTATCGCAAATTGAATCAAGTGACTAAATTCGATGCTGAACCTATGCCTTTACTAGAAGAGCTACTTACGAGACTATCGAATTCTCACTTCTTTACTAAACTCGATTTGTCTAAGGGATATTGGCAAGTTCCACTATCCGAACACGCCAAACCGTTTACTGCTTTTTCGACGCCTAGGGGTCTATTCCAATGGAATTTCATGCCTTTCGGTCTTATGAACGCCCCTGCTACATTTGTACGCATGATGCGTCGAATCCTATCTCATCGCTCAGATGTCATTGCGTATCTTGATGACATCTGTCTTTTCAGTGATACTTGGAACGATCACTATAATGGTATAAATGAACTATTGTCTATCTTACGCGAGCATAACCTGACAGCGAAACCATCGAAAGCATGTATTGGTTTTAGCGAAATATCTTTCTTAGGACACCGTGTTGGTCATGGGTTCCTAAAAACAGAAGACCATAATACAAGTAAGATACTTAACATTTCTATTCCTAAGACTAAAAAGCAAGTACGAAGTCTCTTAGGTCTAATACAATTTTATGGACGATTCATACCGAATCTGTCCTCCATTATGTCACCTCTTTCTTCCTTGCTAAAGAAAGGGTCTCCTAATGTAGTCCATTGGACTCAAGAATGTCAATCCTCTTTGGATAAGGTTAAAACTATGTTTTCTACTTCACCTATCCTAGTATTACCTTCTAAGGATAAGACATTTATTCTTCGTAGTGACGCTTCATCCACCGGGATTGGAGCTGCACTAATGCAAGAGTACTCTGGAACTATGCATCCTGTGATGTATATTTCTCGGAAATTAAATGCCGCAGAGAAGAATTACTCGGTCCTAGACCGTGAATTATTGGCTATGGTTTGGTCAATCCTTAAACTACAAAGATTTCTTCTGGGCGCGCATTTCATTGTGGAAACTGACCAGAAAGCTCTTACGGCTATTCAGAGTAAAAATCTGAAGAGCGCGAGATCAACGCGATACGCGATTGCTCTACAGCCATTTCATTTTTCGGTGCGAGCTATCCGTGGGTCAGAAAATGTGATGGCAGATATTTTGTCTAGATGCCCACATGATTCATAACTGTTATACAGCTTTGATACAATTGTTTCTATGTTGAAATGTGTACACATATGTAATATATCATATATTGATTGTAACACTACTTAGCGGTTCATGGATATTTATTCACCGCTGATTTTTTCAATGTTTTTCGTCTTTGATGATCATGATGTTAAGATATCTTAGATGGAATTTATGTATAAACTAATGTGGAAATTGTGTCATTGCTAATATTGTAGTATGCGTTGGTGACACCTCTCTGGAAATATTAATACTTAGAGAAGTGCTTTCTCTAAGGTCATAAAACTTATGCTTATCATCTGCGCATTGTTATTGGTGCGTTGTGAGCCTATTGTATGTTGCTCCTAGATGTATTTCAAAAAAAAAAATGTACCATTTTTTTTTCCCGAGGGGTGTGGTAATCTGTTGCGTGCATATTTTTGACGCACATATTACAAAAAAAATCGATATGGTTATTTAATATGGGAAAAATATAGTCATGCATCCATCTGTGTATGAAAATGCTGTTTATTGTAAAAGCGAGATAATCCATGTTTGATTCACACTTTTGATTATAGGAGTAATCGGTCTGGATATCGATCCAGCGCAAGAATAGTACGCTTGCGTTTGTACTTAATTTTAGGGCCAGAAAATATATTAATTTGCTTATTGTGTTTATGGCCTGAATTCATATGTATTACATATTATTAGTACAAGTAGAATCAGTCCTATATTGTATATTTTGGATGGGTATGAGGGACTAGATTCTTGTTAGCGGAAGTATGAGTTGTCTTAACAAGTCGTGATGAGTTCCGATGTACTGCTAAGAATGGCGGGGTACGTTTTTCAAGAGCTGGTCCCTTCGTCAAAAAAAAAATGTCTTACGAAGTGGTTTTTTCTTCTGGAGGAGATAGTGTCTCTACGATAGTTTGTGTTAGAGACTCTCCTTATGTCAGTATATAGATGATTCGGACTCCAGGTAAACCCAGCTCGTATTTTTGATGATCTCTCGTCGGTTAGGCCTAGCTTGACTTTTGGGTGCTTCGATATGCTAGTGTCGTGTTTTGTATCGACGAAGATGACAGATTTTCCTGCAGCGGTTATGGCTACGTGAACTAACCTGATCACCGTAGTGCTGCATGGAACCATTCATGAAATCCTTTATATATCCATTGTAAATTAACTTTGGCTGATATTCTTCCTATGAATGAGTGAACGACAACTCAGGAAGGTAGCCATGTTGGATTTCGGTCATCGTCTGTTTTGATCACTGCCAAGAGAACAGATTATTTATCTTATTATCGGACAGTGACAGAGAGATCTCAATCCTGCTAGAAACCCCTTTTCGTGGTTATAAGATGATGTATCATGACATTGAACTTTGATGTACTACCCATTATTTCTGCATGTGTCATGACTTCAGATCTGCTATGTATACCTACAAATTGTTATGTCAACAAAGCCTGATGTACTCGTATGTCCCAGTGTGTACGTCTGAATAAATTGAGTAAACTAAGATTCCAGCAGTCTGCATTGGAGCCTTGTAGACACATGTGTATGAGTGATTATATTGGTCAGCACACGAACAGTACACCATTCGCGGTAATCACACTCTACACTACTACTTCATACATACACCATCCTGCGTCGGCTGAAGTGACCAAGTTTAGGGCCTGCTTCCCCTGGAGCCTTTGCCTTCCCTAACTCAGGACTAGGGTGAGTTACCCATTTACAGCTGGGTAGACTGGAGCATGCCTGATCTCAACAACACACCACTCTTCCTTACAGAGCAGACAGACTGATACTTTACAATACCATTTCTCTTTTCGGTTAGGTAAATTAGAAGAAATTCAAATGTATTTCCTGAAAATAAATTCTGACTTGAAGTATCAAAATATAGAATTTTCTATTTTTCTACACAGATTAATATATTTTATATTTTATATTTTATTTTCTAGTGGTATATGATGAATAGGCTCACCAGTGGCTTTGTGTTGCCACTTATCTTGTATTGTAGAAATCAATCACACTCCCGCCATGGACTAACACGTCTGTGAATTGCCAGGCAGTGGAATCGGGGTAACTGGCTCCAATGACTTCAAGAGCACTCGCACCTCAGAGCCCAACAGAGATAGATGATTCATATACTTCTGGTAGTTTGCAGGATAAAACCAGGAATACAAATAATCACAACCCCTGTATGGTCCAGCACTATTCTGTCCTCACATACAATGGACATAACAAACAGTGTCAGATATTGTGCTAACATATGCACAGGACAATTTACTTCACTACCATTCACAGCCAGTTCACTGTGACTACAATTTCCTTTTAAATCCTAAGTTAGATCCCTTTGTCCATGATCTGCCTCCATACAATGATTCGGTCTAATATAAAATACTAAGTAGTACCTTGATCGATTCATTACAACAATTCCTGTCATCTTTCCTTATGTTCTGGATAAGTGTGTCGTTTCTTTAATAAATACTCCTTTAAATACTTTATCAAACTTTCAGTCGTACTTTGGTCATCATTCTCAATTATTCTATGCATTTCACAAGGCTGGCTTTTGTTGCTAAAAGATTACACATGCTTGTATTTCAGCCTGCAGCACACTCGATCTGTAAGTTTCTTAACACATTCTACACACTTCCTAAACGCACCAGTGGATTAATCACAGGAAAATTACATAATTATATATATATATATATATATATATATATATATATATATATATATATATATATATATATATATATATATATATAATAAAATATATATATATATATATATATATATATATATATATATATATATATATATGTGTATATATATATATGTGTATATATATATATATGTGTATATATATATATATATATATATATATATATATATATATATATACATACATACATACGCTGTACATATACATATAGATATATATATATATATATATAAATTCTTACCCTCAGGCAAAACACACAAGCTGTTAATGGGCATCTAATGTCTGCTCTACAGATGCGGATGGCAAAGGTACAAGACATTTATACTTTTACCGCTTCTTCTGTTCAGCTGTGTTGTTTCAAATTGTGTGGCCTCAATTTAGCCAAGGGCAAGGTCTTATATACTAGCACATCCTCCATATCGGATGGCATGGGGCAAAAAGGGTGTTAAAAATCTCAAAATGATGCATAATTTTGCTCTCTGTTCAATTAGTAAAAATTATTATCTCAAGTATCTTTCTTATTTATGGGGCGATTTTGGTCATCAAAAGCTTGAATTATTCTGTAAATTATTCTGTATTCATCTATCTACTATTTGGTTAGTTTTCAAAATACATTTTAATATATGCATGCTTTAACTAGCTAAATTGGGACTAACCTCATGTAACGAAGCCCTTTTACTCAATATTTCTAACTAAAATACTATTCGAGAAAGTTTTTACACCTACCTCTAACGTAACATTCCCGTTGTTGAATTATATAATCCTTCCCGCTGAGACTTCTTTATTTCTTATGAAATTAAATGGCATCCTACTATCGGTTGCACAAAATGGGCCTCCATGTTAAGCATAATATGTTTCATTACACACACGAAGAAGGAAGCGTTTTCATTGGCTACTGTATTAGACAGTTCCCACAACGTATAGCGCGCGGTATGTTCAGAGTTACACAGAATTATCTAGGAGGCCGTGTTGTGAGACAGACTAAATCACGACAGTTTCCTATGCTTGTCGTGGTAGCCGATCTTCTCCCATTCTGCAGACATGGCCAAACCATCTTAGTTGGGACTGTTCTACTTGGGTCTGCAGGGGGTGGGATTTTAGGCCTTGACGTATCGTCTGGTTGCGGACCATGTCTCTTCTTGTTATTTCAATCACCTTCCTCAAATATCTCATTTCTGAGGTCTGGATCTGGCTTTTGTGGGTTGTAGTCATTGCCCATGACTCACAACCATACGTCAAGACTGGGACATAGGTGGAGCGGTATACAGCCATCTTCGTTTTCTTCCCAACTTCTCTCTTGCTGAGGAATCCTCGATTTATGGCCTGAAAAAGTCTCCCAGCTGCTGCTTTTCGAGTCTCAACTCTTCTTTGATGTCTCCCTTCCGGTCTATAACAGCTCCGAGGTATTTAAAGTGGTCGACCTGCTCCAGGACCTGTGCTCCCAGATTAATCTGATGTCTTCGTTCCTCTCGTGATATCACCATGGTTTTTGTTTTAGAGCTGCTTATGACCATCCCTCTCTTCTCCAGCTCTTCCATCCAGACTTGCAGGTTGGATTGGAGATGTGCCTCTGATTTAGCAATCCGGGCAACATCATCAGCAAATGCCAGCTCTGAAATACAGACCTGTCGCATCTTCCAGTACCCCACTGAATACTTTCTTGTTCTCTCCTTACGTGCCATGCTGACATCGCCCATGAGGAGTATGAAAAGATAAGGTGACAGGATATCACCTTGTCTTACACCAGTGGTGGTCCTGAACTCTTCTGACTTATGATTTGCTGTCCTCACATAATTTCTGCAAGACTTGTAGAAGCTCTGTATAGCATGAATCAGAGGTGCTGGAATGTTCTTCCTTGCCAAACAGTCCCAAAGTGTGCTCCAGGGGACCCTGTCAAACGATTTTTCCAGATCTATGAAACAGAGATGAAACTCACTCTTATACTCAAGAGCCTTTTCACTCAGCTGTCTGAGTGTGAAGATTAGGTCTTGAGTACTTCGGTTTGCTCGGAATCCATACTAGACCTCATCCAATTGTGGCTCAGTTAGGCGTCTCTCTGCTCTGGGATTCTAGAGTAGATTTTACCAGGGACACTGAGAAGGGATATGCCTCTATGGTTTCCACATTGTCGATTGTCACCCTTTTTGAAAATCGGTGTTATGATGGCAACTCCCAATCCTTTGGTCTTGTTGCACCACGCTGTCTGTAGGATCCTTAAGAGTAATAGGTCGCCTGCTGCTCCCATGTACTTAACCATTTCTGGTGTTATACAATCATGCACTGCTGTTTTGCCCATCTTGATTTTCTCCAGTGCTGCCTTCAGTTCTTCCATCTTTATGTCATCTTCACCACCATTGGTGCTCTGTTCTGTGCTAGTGGTTATCATTTCTGATGCTTCACCTTGCTCACCATCCAGGAGTTCTAAGAAATATTCTTTCCATCTTTCCATTACTTCCTTCGGGGCAGTAAGCAATTTACCTTGCTTGTCCTTTATTAATTTAAGAGGGCACTGTTTTTCCTTCCTCATATTCTTTGGGTCTTATAGAACCATTTCTGGTTTTCTTGCGCATCTTTTTCTAGCTTTTCTCCAAATTCTTCTCAGGACTTCTGTTAAGCTGCTAGCACCTTGTTCTTTGCTTCTGTTCTGAGTTTCACATATTCTCTATATTTCTCTATTTGTCCTGCTGTGTTTTTAGCTCCTAAGTATTGTTTCCATGCCATTGTCTTCTCTCTTATTTTCTCTTTAACTTCCTCTGTCCACCAAGGTGTCCTCTTTCTCTTGTTCCCAAGTCGGACTTCACCACATGCTTCTGCAGCAGCTGCCTTTATAGTGTCCTTGAATTTAAGCCAGAGGGTTTCCAAGTCATCAGGTTGTTATTCTGTGTTGCTCACCGCTGCAGCAATAAGCCCCTGATATCTGGTCTTAATTTCTGGCTCTCTCAGCTTGTAGATCTTAATGCTCATTTCTCCCGTTCCTTTACTTAGTTTCTTGCGTGATGTTAGGCAGTTCAGAGGCTGAGCAACTCTTTCAGTTGTTCTTTTGATGGTCAGCAGGTAGTGATCACTTCCAATCTCTGGCCCCCTCCAGACTCTAGCATCCCGGATATTCGCACTCATTACATGTCATCGAAGCATTATTTTTTGGTGATGCGTAGATGGCAGGGAGGATAGTGTGATTCGCTTGCATAGCTAGGCGGGGTTGTCGCACGGAAGGTCCAGGGTTCGGATCCTGGGTAAGCCACTCATGTCTGTTGTTTTTCTGTTGTCTAGTGTTCTACTTCTTTATTTCCTACGAGTGCATGATAACATACCTTTATATTTGTCTCATATTAATATACTTGAATGAGCTCCTCCTAACTATGGTCGATTACTGACTTCTCATTCTTTGCTGGTTCACATCTAGTGCGAGCAGTGATGTTACACCGGGCGCCACCATGGTATGGGGTACCGAAACGTATTAATTAAAAAAAAAAAATTATTTACATATTAAAAGTACAACAGAAACCAGATTGTTTCGGATTTAAAAATTGTATGTTTACATTGATTTTATTTCTTTATCATATGTTATTTTCATTTATTCCTTGTCCATATTATTCCTTATTTAAAAAAAAAAAATAAATAAATAAAAAAACATAAGCCGGTGTTTTGAGCGCTCATCTAACTTTCAACATAAATAAAAATTTCTACAAATTACCTGCCATATGATGTTATAAACGTATGTGTTTTTAATTTTTTTTCTTCAAATCCTGAAGTGAACGTTGGCGGAAATTACAGTGTGATCGAACTCAATAGCATGCACCTGAGTCTCGCAAGAGTACAATATATTACAGCACGGGAGTTTCAGCGCCATCACGAGACCTCACACCACTTTGACAAAATCTCTTGGGCCAGCTCTGAGGTAGTCCCTTACCAGATACTGCCGTAGAAGAGTGAAGTGCTATTCACTATACTAGGCCTCAGCTTTATGAGATGGGGTAGGGTGACCAATTCCCTTCGTCGTTACCTTTGCCTTCCCTATCTCAAGAGCAATAAGATACCCATTTACAGCTGGGTAGACTTGGAGCGTGATGCTATCCGGTTTTGAATACAGAATCGGTAACTTTTCTGTGAGACGCAAGCGGTCTCAGGCTTAGAGTTCCGACTGCTGTAACCAAACACGGCTCTGTCAAAATGTTTTAAATAATCATTCGGTATTTTGACAGAAAAGTTGCTGTTTTGCCATTAATTAAGGTGCAGTATACATTAAATAAGGCAGCAGATACAGGTTCAAAATATCTAACTGAAACACTTGAGAAATATGACTTCCTCAGAGAAATGCGTTGCATTTACTTAGGATCATTGAAGCAAAATGTTATGTGGAATTCGTCATAGAGGGTGTGACGGTATTGTCTCCTCTGCTCCGCCTTAGTGGTCAAAGAATGGCCAAACGTAGAGCATAATGATAAGGGTATTCAAAGGTATCAATATGGGCTCAAGATTACTCTTGGCGGAGATAAAATTAGAAGAATGATTCTTCCAATGAGTTGGATGAAATTGCTTTTGGACAGCAGATATCGACAAACAAAGTGCTTGTAAAATAAAAATGTACACCCTGATATCATCATCCACTCCCTGCTCTATATGGAGCCTGGGGACACCTCTACTGTTGGTTCCTTGTGAGGAAACCCGCACGAAGCAGTCACCAGCTCTTGCTGTGGTGGTTCATGTGTCAAATTATTTGCAGTGATGAGGTTGCCAACCTCATATGCCACTATACGTCTTCAAGCAAACTATACATATCAAAATGCAACTATAAAATG
Organism: Oreohelix idahoensis; assembly: GCA_024509875.1. Classification (NCBI taxonomy): domain Eukaryota; kingdom Metazoa; phylum Mollusca; class Gastropoda; order Stylommatophora; family Oreohelicidae; genus Oreohelix; species Oreohelix idahoensis. The sequence goes on from JAMPIV010013873.1 coordinate 888,874, forward strand.
AATAAATGTACATATTACAGCTTACCTAGAGTGTTTCGGGCGAACATAGACTTTGAGCATAGGAAACGTCCGAATATTTTAGGGCAACCGCTTAAGATGACGTATTTTTCACGTGTGTTAAGTGTCTAACTGAGTGCATTTGAAGTAGGATCCAAGAACGTAAGGCGCAAAGTGATGACTCGGGGTTATTCTATTCTAATCTTAGTCCACTCCTATGGCCTGTCCTAATATTTGGGTCCTAATATTCCGTGTTCCTGGCTTTCTATGTTTTCTTCTTAATGAAATTGAATGTCAGTGAAGTAATCTTACAATGCTGTAGAATATAAACGAAATTGTCGCCTACACGCCCAGGCTATTTTAGAAGAGAAATCCAATCAGGAGCAGTCTATTATAAAATCTCAAACGCCAAAGCAATTGCGAATAAGTGTCTTATTTTGGTATCCTCTTCCCCGTCCTAACCCTCATGTAGTGCATTACTACATGAAAACATTAGATATTGCACTGAACATGTGATTTTCAAAATCGATAACCAAATATGGTCTGCTTTTTCCGTTTCACCTTTCATGTTTACCAACTCACCCCTTCACAGATTTATCACTGATAATCTCTAAAATGTTACTTTCTGATAGTTGATTATTACAACAAATTCCATCTGCCAGAAGTATTACATCACTGCCCGTGTCTTAATCTTTACCAAGATTGTTATCTTCCTACATCTCAGTGAGATCGAACGTTTATTTGGGCACGTCATGTTTGCAAACTAGTACCTTATCATTCAACAACACAGTTTCGTGTATTTTCCCAGACAAAACGTTTGGGTTAACAATAGGAATGGCGCTCAGTATAGACTCTTACTCCGTAGCAAAAAGTCAATGTGGCAAGTTCGCTTCTTCGCTAATCATCACCGATAAAAAAAAGGAGAAGTAACAAGAAGAGAGGGATTGGTGAGAGGTATGACAAGATGTGATGAGAAATCCTTGAACGATGATAGCGACAACAACGGATACTGCAAGAATTAGCACGTAATAGAAATGGCAAAGTAATAATTCCGGAGAGGAGTGAAAACCAGAAGAAAAAAAAGAACGGACGTGTTTCGTGACAGAGAGTAACAATGTGTTTCTATGTGTATATGAAAAAAAAAGTAATCTCCCATTTGTTAAAGAAGGTATTTATCATCAGATTTATATCAATAAAATAAAATGAAGGTGATTTGAGGAACAAATTGTTTGGTATGTAAAAAATAAGTTCCATTGTTATGTGTTTATTGAAATAAATATCTCCTATTTGTTTCCTACTGTGTCATTATAGCGTCCTTCTGTCCTGTTTTCCTCCTTTTTGCATTGAATGATATGGTAACCCTACTCTAAGACTCTTCATTGGCTCCAAGCTAATCGGACGCTTACAGGATCGTGTACGACTATTAAAACTGGAGCTGACAAGGTATGCGTGGGTGGTTTAATAAATCAAGCTAAAACGTGGACGTCGCGTTCTTGTAAATTTACTTCAGCTTGATTTAACCTACGTCCTCCCCTGGCTTAACTGACATAATGTGTTCAGTAATCCCCTACAAGAAACCTAGTAAAACGACATCCATATTTCCACTGATCGGCAAAGATAAGAGTATAATGCAGCGGTCGTCAACCCAGGACGTGTGGGTACCTACTTTAGAACCACTGAGCTCTCTTTTGAGCTATCGTGATAAAAATGTCTGTTTTCAGGTTTCAGAGTATCTGGAATAAGTACAGTCTTATTGTAACTTGTACCACTGACACACGATCTGTTTCCTGCAATTCTATGGACAGAGAGGTGTGAAATTCAAACTAAATGATATTTTACAGAAAGTAAACCTCACTTCAAACAAATTATTGCTTTTTGTTATATGCATTGTAAGACTGTGGTGAATTTTGGTAAGATAGCTTGCGAGGTTTCAGTGAAACCTTTAACAATGGCGACAGCACACTTTAAGTGCCGGAAGGAAAGGGCTAGTCCGCAGTTTACCTAAGTGACGAATTCATTTTCCCCCCTCCGCAAACTGGAGATCTTCCAAATAATCCCGTGGGATCTGCCGGTATAATGCGTTGTTTGGCTTTCACCAAACAGGGGGACATAAACCTTACATTTTTTTCTCTCTTGAATTTTTCTCGTCGTTCTTGCTTGTTTGCTGATAATGTCGTTCTTTTTAGAACTGGCCAGCACTGATAATGTAACACTGATAAAGTATGGTTGGTAAGAGTATATCTCTGTTGACCAAATGATTAGACTGTTGTAGTACATGCGCCCACACAGAGCAGATGATAAATAGGTTAGCTCTGTATTGTCCCTGTGTATAAAGTCTGTAGTGAGTGGTATGAAGGGTACAGCCACTCACCCTGTACTGTCAAGCATAGATCAACGAATCAGACTAGTGTTCATTTCCAATTGACAGCACATAATTTATTCACACAGCAACATCAATCCGGTACGATACACTACACAGGTACAACAGCATTCACAAAATCAATAATAATCAATTGCGCAAAATGTCACAGCTGTTCAGTATGATGTAAACCCTGTTTACATCGCAGTTCTAATGTTACATCAGTAAATTCACCAGAACGACTGCTGATACTGCAGTTACAAAACGCCACACAGGCTTAAATCTATAGGAATACTTCAATGACTGCATACATTGCAATTATCAAAACGCCACCCAGGCTTAAATCTATATATACTTGCAGTTCTAATGTTCCACCAGAACGACTGCTGATACTGCAGTTACAAAAACGCCACACAGGCTTAAATATATATATATACTCAAAAGACTGTCCGCTCTGCAGTCTACAAGTAATCTGGCCTACACAACTCCTGGCCTTATAATCTCTTCAATAACTCTGATATCTGTTCATGGATCCTTAAATCTATATATACTCAAAAGACTGTCCGCTCTGTAGTCTACAAGTAATCTGGCCTATACAAATCCTGGCCTTATAATCTCTTCAATAACTCTGATATCTGTTCATGGATCCTTAAATATATATATACTCAAAAGACTGGCCTGCACAAATCCTGGCCTTATAATCTCTTTAAATAAAGTACATTCACCAGAAAACTCTCCCTCCATAAGGAACAATGGCCTTACTATCTCCTAGCGCCGTTCCTGCACAATAGAAATCTATCAGGGAGGTAAATATGATCCAAAACATCGGCCTGTAGACACCAAGGCCCCCAGAACATGTCCTTAACATAAAGTACACCTTATCTTCTCTTATATGCAGATAATCACACCTAAAATAGGCAAATAATGGTACACCTCGAAAAATGGCCAAACATCGTTCCCGTACACTATCCTGGGAACACACACAAGACACTGGGCTGACTCCAGTCAACGCCCCAAACTTAGACTCCTCTCAGACTGCCACGGGAACACACATCTCCCGCCAAACAGTCACCTGACTCGGCTGTTCACGGACTAGCCGTGAGCTATTCACAGCCGGCCGAAACCAGTACAGAATAACTACTTGACTAGCGCTCACACGCTTTCTGTACACTCTGTTTTCTAACATATAAATGTTTAAACAACTCCCAATTAAACAAGCCGACAAGTGCCACAACCCTGAATTCACACTGTACAATCAGCATAGTACGGATCACTCCCCTTTTGGACCTTAACATGTGTGTCACGTGACCGATAATTTATTTTACCATTTCGTTCCATATGTTATTAACTCTTTTAATGTTCTGTTTTCCTAGACATTTCTATTCTTCTTTTCTATCTTTCATTTTTCACCTGTTCAAACCCCACCCGCGTTTGGTTACGTTCTGGTTTTCAGTAGAAATCCCCCACTGGTCAGAAACGGTCAGCGTAGCGGCAATATTACAACACGCACATGGTCCGTCCAGGGGAATTTCTCTGGTCGCTTTAAAACGTTTGATCACGAGCGGCTGGTACCCTTTGAGGCCTGGGTAACGAGTTTGATCTGTTTCAGGGGGAGATAACAATCGCGGTCAGTCTCCGGGTTTTGCCCCTTAGAACGCAAGAGCCCTCATAATATTATGCATTTCTCTACCTGAGGAAATTTTCTTGCGGTTGTTGACTTCTGATGTCTCTAGAATAACCTTTGTCTTACTCTCTTGATTACGCATTACGCCGATACATCTGTAGAAATATGCAGGCCAGGTGTCCGGGGGGAGCGTCCTTGTAATCTATAAGAGTAGACGGGTTTAATAAGACAAAGACATTCGTGAATATTCCGGGCCCGTAGATGACCATCATGAGATTAGGCAAACTTTAACACAGTACTAGAATGTGTTTGCCTATGTTCTAGTCATTTTCGGGGTGAGTTGACATATCTTATAATTATAATATGATATATTCATGTTAGCTTTTATATATATCTGTTAGGAAAGTGAATTCATTTCTGAGGACTTCTCCTAGTAATTTTATTCAGTGATAAGGTAGCGCTGTCTACGTCCTTAGTAAGGGTGCTTAAACTGTTACGGTTTATCATGGGTTAAATGTTAGACTTACAATAACAGACACTCACTAGGCGTAGAATCAGTCCACAGATGCTTATCACGGGTTAAGAATAGGCTAATTTAGTGTCATTTCTGTAAGATAATGTGGTGTTCTTGATTTACAAAAACTGAATTAGATGCACGGTCAAAATTCTGTGATCTTTATAGGAGAAGTCACTGATAGGCTTTTTTACTTTACTTACCTTTCTTCCCTTCAGAGTTAGGCCCTAAGGAGAGATGCCTTTATGTGCTATCCCATGTTTTTAAGGCCATATGGGGTTCCATTCTAGGCCGCATAATTTCAAAGTGGTCCATTTTTACTATCCCTCACCAGTACGGACTGGGTAAGATAATCTGTCAGTGTTGGATTTTGTTCATTAAAACTGAAAGTGCCAAACATAACATGCCGTAATAATTTTCCCCCTCGATATAGGAGATAGTCACTGATTCCTTTTTGAAGACCGGGAACAGTATTTAACATGCAATCCGAGTGTTCAAGGGAACCCCACAGATCACGGCCCGAAAATGCAGTACTCCCAGCTGCTGCTAATTCTCGAGTGGCCAACTCCCCCCTGATGCCTCCCTTTCGGTGAATAATAGAGAGGTATTTAAAGCGGCCCGACCCACCCCAGGACCCCGCTCTAAACTAGCCAGCCAAATCCGGTGTCCCCTCTCCTATAACCACCATTTTTCAGAAAATGACCATCCCCCCCCCCCCTCAGTCCCCAGGCCGGACATAGATAATACGTGCCTCTATATCTTAACATGATTCAGCTCCGAAACACAGACCTGTCCCATCCTCCAGCACCCCACTGAACACCCTCCTGCTCTCTCCCCACATGCCCCGACGACATCGTCCTTTTTGATAGATATTTTTAGTGGCAAGGGAGAATCATTTTATGCTTACTTGTGTGGCTAGACTCTAGTCTATAACTTTCACAGAAAGCAGTCACCAGGCATAGATATAATTATATCTTATGATTCAGCCACAACTGTATGTAGCAAGAAACATTGCATTTTCTTTGTACTCATTTGGTGGAATATTAATATATTTCCCCAAGGGGACATACGATTTATTTGTGTAATGTCACATGCTGTAATCTGTTTATGTAAATTCATTTAATGTTGTAAGATGAATAAGCATATTCATTTAACTGTAACTACAGGTTAGGTTTCCTGTATGTTGAGATTGGGAGAAGAGGAGGAGATTTTGTTGTCAGAACATTTAATGACAGTTACATGGGTGTACAAAAGATATTAAGCCTATGCGGGCACATGCGATAATTGATATTTTTAAGGAACAGGAGACATGGTTAAAGACAGCCCTAAACTATCATAGCAATAACTACAATAAATTTAATCCCATAGTGGAGCGAAACTTTCTGTATAAAGTTAGTGTGATTTATTATTTGCTTGATGTAAAGGGTGTCTCTTTTGGGTCTCAGTTTCAGGGAGACCGAATCGCTAGAGCAGACTCCAGTCAGGCGAAGAACGTCATATTCTCTTCGATCTAGAGGGTTTCTGAATACCGCTAGCGTCACGAGTCGTCAACCCCGTTCCTGAATCAAAACCCCTTTTGTCAACGCCAAGTTACGCTCACGCAGTGCAACGTGCCAAAGCTAAATCTGGAATCATCAAATGCAGTAGTAGTTCTCTACTCGCCTGTTGGATTACCAGTCAGAGCATTGCCGCTTCCAGAATATCAAAACCGCCCAGCACGTCTATGGCAGAATTCCATATCACCCGCCTTTGTGTGCCTAAACGGGGCACTCAGCCCAAACCACAGCCAAACCAGTTTAAACAGGATTTACAGCCAAGCAGAGCCTAGCGCCGGATAAAGAGCGCCTGGGACTCCGTGTCCTCAAGTGACCTCTTCTGGTGTATTTCTGGATACTTAAAACCTCGCACGTATGAGCAGCCATCTATGGACAGAGTTCCCGCCCCCTCACGCAAGTAGCGGTCACCAACATATAGCACCTACAAGGAAAGTTGGATATTTCACTTCATTCATCTTGAAGGATATTTATCCGTAAGACACTTTCTGGAGCTAGCACATTTGGTCCCACGAAAAGCGGACAGGCTGTCGCTCAGTTCGTTTATTTGGTCAGCAGGAGATAGACAGTCTTCCAGTCCCCATCGCGAAATCAGGGGTGCCACCAACAATAGCGGCTACAGTGGATTTATACAGGTCAAGGCCATTCCCATGGAGTATATTTTTACGTAAAAGACACTGTCGGAAGCATTGTACTTGGTCCCACGAAAACTGACAGACCGTTAGACAGTTAGTTATTTCTCCGTGTTCTACAGGTTTTATGAGTGTTGGTGGTATGTGTGTTTTTGGGTGTGTATTTGCATTATTGATGACTATTGATGAATATTTTGATTATTGATGTAATTTATGCTGTGTATGATGATATGCATTAATTCCATGTTTTTCTTCTTTAATAAAGTTTACACATTTATTAATGCGCTGTTCCCGACCCTTTTCATCCATAATTAACTTGTTTTAGCTCTTTACTATAATCTCTATGTTTGATAAGAGAAAAGAGTGAGAGCAGGAGATGCTTAGACAGTAAAAGTGAGTTGAGGCTTGGAGAGAGAGATCACTTTGATAAATCTTCTTCCAGATTGTCTCAAGTCCATCTCTTATTTACACCTTTCTGTGTGTGTAATCTATAACTCTGTCAGTCCACTATCCCTTGTCGATTTCACTACTATTGTCCAACTCGACAAATACTCTACACTTTACTCAACCACGACAATTTGCCTTATCCTTTTCATGTGTGTTTCTTGTTCTCTTGTGACGCAATAGTGAATTAGAAAGTCTCCAAGACGACCAGATATTGTGCTGATCTTCCCTTTATCACATTCGGCTGTAATAAATTAAGTGACAACGCCATCTTAATCCAGATTTGATGAGCAGCACGCTTTCAAATATTGCCAGATATATTGATCGTGCGCCTTTTCCCGCTGCCTGTCTATTTGTAATTTACGTCAAGCGTGCGCCTTTTCCCGCTGCCTCTCTATTTGTAATTTACGTCAAGCGTGCGCCTTTTCCTGCTGCCTCTCTATTTGTAATTTACGTCAAGCGTGCGCCTTTTCCCGCAGCCTCTGTATTTGTCATTTACGTCAAGCGTGCGCCTTTTCCCGCTGCCTCTCTATTTGTAATTTACGTCAAGCGTGCGCCTTTTCCTGCTGCCTCTCTATTTGTAATTTACGTCAAGCGTGCGCCTTTTCCCGCTGCCTGTCTATTTGTAATTTACGTCCAGCGTGCCCTTTTTCCCGCTGCCTCTCTATTTGTAATTTACCGTCCAGCGTGCGCCTTTTCCCGCTACCTGTCTATTTGTAATTTACCATCCAGCGTGCGCCTTTTCCCGCTGCCTCTCTATTTGTAATTTACCGTCCAGCGTGCGCCTTTTCCCGCTACCTGTCTATTTGTAATTTACGTCCAGCGTGCGCCTTTTCCCGCTGCCTCTCTATTTGTAATTTACGTCAAGCGTGCGCCTTTTCCCGCTGCCTGTCTATTTGTAATTGACGTCCAGCGTGCGCCTTTTCCCGCTACCTGTCTATTTGTAATGTACGTCCAGCGTGCGCCTTTTCCCGCTGCCTGTCTATTTGTAATTTACCGTCCAGCGTGCGCCTTTTCCCGCTACCTGTCTATTTGTAATTTACGTCAAGCGTGCGCCTTTTCCCGCTGCCTGTCTATTTGTAATGTACGTCCAGCGTGCGCCTTTTCCCGCTGCCTGTCTATTTGTAATGTACGTCCAGCGTGCGCCTTTTCCCGCTGCCTGTCTATTTGTAATGTACGTCCAGCGTGCGCCTTTTCCCGCAGCCTCTCTATTTGTAATTTACGTCAAGCGTGCGCCTTTTCCCGCTGCCTGTCTATTTGTAATGTACGTCCAGCGTGCGCCTTTTCCCGCTGCCTGTCTATTTGTAATGTACGTCAAGCGTGCGCCTTTTCCCGCTGCCTCTCTATTTGTAATTGACGTCCAGCGTGCGCCTTTTCCCGCTACCTGTCTATTTGTAATGTACGTCCAGCGTGCGCCTTTTCCCGCTACCTGTCTATTTGTAATGTACGTCAAGCGTGCGCCTTTTCCCGCTGCCTGTCTGTTTGCAATTTTCGTCAAGTGTGCGCCTTTTCCCGCTACCTGTCTGTTTGTAATGTACGTCCAGCGTGCGCCTTTTCCCGCTACCTGTCTATTTGTAATGTACGTCCAGCGTGCGCCTTTTCCCGCTACCTGTCTATTTGTAATGTACGTCCAGCGTGCGCCTTTTCCCGCTGCCTGTCTATTTGTAATGTACGTCCAGCGTGCGCCTTTTCCCGCTGCCTGTCTATTTGTAATGTACGTCCAGCGTGCGCCTTTTCCCGCTGCCTGTCTATTTGTAATGTACGTCCAGCGTGCGCCTTTTCCCGCAGCCTCTCTATTTGTAATTTACGTCAAGCGTGCGCCTTTTCCCGCTGCCTGTCTATTTGTAATGTACGTCCAGCGTGCGCCTTTTCCCGCTGCCTGTCTATTTGTAATTTACGTCAAGCGTGCGCCTTTTCCCGCTGCCTCTCTATTTGTAATTGACGTCCAGCGTGCGCCTTTTCCCGCTACCTGTCTATTTGTAATGTACGTCCAGCGTGCGCCTTTTCCCGCTGCCTGTCTATTTGTAATGTACGTCAAGCGTGCGCCTTTTCCCGCTGCCTGTCTGTTTGTAATTTTCGTCAAGTGTGCGCCTTTTCCCGCTACCTGTCTGTTTGTAATGTACGTCCAGCGTGCGCCTTTTCCCGCTACCTGTCTATTTGTAATGTACGTCCAGCGTGCGCCTTTTCCCGCTACCTGTCTATTTGTAATGTACGTCCAGCGTGCGCCTTTTCCCGCTGCCTGTCTATTTGTAATGTACGTCCAGCGTGCGCCTTTTCCCGCTGCCTGTCTATTTGTAATGTACGTCCAGCGTGCGCCTTTTCCCGCTACCTGTCTATTTGTAATGTACGTCCAGCGTGCGCCTTTTCCCGCTACCTGTCTATTTGTAATGTACGTCCAGCGTGCGCCTTTTCCCGCTGCCTGTCTATTTGTAATGTACGTCCAGCGTGCGCCTTTTCCCGCTGCCTGTCTATTTGTAATGTACGTCCAGCGTGCGCCTTTTCCCGCTACCTGTCTATTTGTACTGTACGTCCAGCGTGCGCCTTTTCCCGCTACCTGTCTATTTGTAATGTACGTCCAGCGTGCGCCTTTTCCCGCTACCTGTCTATTTGTAATGTACGTCCAGCGTGCGCCTTTTCCCGCTACCTGTCTATTTGTAATGTACGTCCAGCGTGCGCCTTTTCCCGCTGCCTGTCTATTTGTAATGTACGTCCAGCGTGCGCCTTTTCCCGCTGCCTGTCTATTTGTAATGTACGTCCAGCGTGCGCCTTTTCCCGCTACCTGTCTATTTGTAATGTACGTCCAGCGTGCGCCTTTTCCCGCTGCCTGTCTATTTGTAATGTACGTCCAGCGTGCGCCTTTTCCCGCTACCTGTCTATTTGTAATGTACGTCCAGCGTGCGCCTTTTCCCGCTACCTGACTATTTGTAATTTACGTCAAGCGTGCGCCTTTTCCCGCTACCTGTCTATTTGTAATGTACGTCCAGCGTGCGCCTTTTCCCGCTGCCTGTCTATTTGTAATGTACGTCCAGCGTGCGCCTTTTCCCGCTGCCTGTCTATTTGTAATGTACGTCCAGCGTGCGCCTTTTCCCGCTACCTGACTATTTGTAATTTACGTCAAGCGTGCGCCTTTTCCCGCTGCCTGTCTATTTGTAATGTACGTCCAGCGTGCGCCTTTTCCCGCTACCTGACTATTTGTAATTTACGTCCAGCGTGCGCCTTTTCCCGCTGCCTGTCTATTTGTAATGTACGTCCAGCGTGCGCCTTTTCCCGCTACCTGACTATTTGTAATGTACGTCCAGCGTGCGCCTTTTCCCGCTACCTGACTATTTGTAATTTACGTCCAGCGTGCGCCTTTTCCCGCTGCCTGTCTATTTGTAATGTACGTCCAGCGTGCGCCTTTTCCCGCTGCCTGTCTATTTGTAATGTACGTCCAGCGTGCGCCTTTTCCCGCTGCCTGTCTATTTGTAATGTACGTCCAGCGTGCGCCTTTTCCCGCTACCTGTCCGTTTGTAATGTACGTCCAGCGTGCGCCTTTTCCCGCTGCCTGTCTATTTGTAATGTACGTCCAGCGTGCGCCTTTTCCCGCTACCTGTCTATTTGTAATGTACGTCCAGCGTGCGCCTTTTCCCGCTACCTGACTATTTGTAATTTACGTCAAGCGTGCGCCTTTTCCCGCTACCTGTCTATTTGTAATGTACGTCCAGCGTGCGCCTTTTCCCGCTGCCTGTCTATTTGTAATGTACGTCCAGCGTGCGCCTTTTCCCGCTGCCTGTCTATTTGTAATGTACGTCCAGCGTGCGCCTTTTCCCGCTACCTGACTATTTGTAATGTACGTCCAGCGTGCGCCTTTTCCCGCTGCCTGTCTATTTGTAATTTACGTCCAGCGTGCGCCTTTTCCCGCTGCCTGTCTATTTGTAATGTACGTCCAGCGTGCGCCTTTTCCCGCTACCTGACTATTTGTAATTTACGTCAAGCGTGCGCCTTTTCCCGCTGCCTGTCTATTTGTAATGTACGTCCAGCGTGCGCCTTTTCCCGCTACCTGACTATTTGTAATTTACGTCCAGCGTGCGCCTTTTCCCGCTGCCTGTCTATTTGTAATGTACGTCCAGCGTGCGCCTTTTCCCGCTACCTGACTATTTGTAATTTACGTCCAGCGTGCGCCTTTTCCCGCTGCCTGTCTATTTGTAATGTACGTCCAGCGTGCGCCTTTTCCCGCTACCTGTCTATTTGTAATGTACGTCCAGCGTGCGCCTTTTCCCGCTGCCTGTCTATTTGTAATGTACGTCCAGCGTGCGCCTTTTCCCGCTGCCTGTCTATTTGTAATGTACGTCCAGCGTGCGCCTTTTCCCGCTACCTGTCCGTTTGTAATGTACGTCCAGCGTGCGCCTTTTCCCGCTGCCTGTCTATTTGTAATGTACGTCCAGCGTGCGCCTTTTCCCGCTACCTGTCTATTTGTAATGTACGTCCAGCGTGCGCCTTTCCCGCTACCTGACTATTTGTAATTTACGTCCAGCGTGCGCCTTTTCCCGCTACCTGTCTATTTGTAATGTACGTCCAGCGTGCGCCTTTTCCCGCTGCCTGCCTCTACGTGTCTATTTGTAATGTACGTCCAGCGTGCGCCTTTTCCCGCTGCCTGTCTATTTGTAATGTACGTCCAGCGTGCGCCTTTTCCCGCTGCCTGTCTATTTGTAATGTACGTCCAGCGTGCGCCTTTTCCCGCTACCTGTCTATTTGTAATGTACGTCCAGCGTGCGCCTTTTCCCGCTGCCTGTCTATTTGTAATGTACGTCCAGCGTGCGCCTTTTCCCGCTGCCTGTCTATTTGTAATGTACGTCCAGCGTGCGCCTTTTCCCGCTGCCTGTCTATTTGTAATGTACGTCCAGCGTGCGCCTTTTCCCGCTGCCTGTCTATTTGTAATGTACGTCCAGCGTGCGCCTTTTCCCGCTGCCTGTCTATTTGTAATGTACGTCCAGCGTGCGCCTTTTCCCGCTGCCTGACTATTTGTGATTTACGTCCAGCGCGCGCCCTTCCCCGCTGCCTGTCTATTTGTAATGTACGTCCAGCGTGCGCCTTTTCCCGCTGCCTGTCTATTTGTAATGTACGTCCAGCGTGCGCCTTTTCCCGCTGCCTGTCTATTTGTAATGTACGTCCAGCGTGCGCCTTTTCCCGCTGCCTGTCTATTTGTAATGTACGTCCAGCGTGCGCCTTTTCCGCTGCCTGTCTATTTGTAATGTACGTCCAGCGTGCGCCTTTTCCCGCTAACCTGTCCGTTTGTAATGTACGTCCAGCGTGCGCCTTTTTCCCGCTGCCTGTCTATTTTGTAATGTACGTCCAGCGTGCGCCTTTCCCGCTACCTGTCTATTTGTAATGTACGTCCAGCGTGCGCCTTTTCCCGCTACCTGACTATTTGTAATTTACGTCCAGCGTGCGCCTTTTCCCGCTACCTGTCTATTTGTAATGTACGTCCAGCGTGCGCCTTTTCCCGCTGCCTGTCTATTTGTAATGTACGTCCAGCGTGCGCCTTTTCCCGCTGCCTGTCTATTTGTAATGTACGTCCAGCGTGCGCCTTTTACCCGCTACCTGACCTATTTGTAATGTACGTCCAGCGTGCGCCTTTTCCCCGCTGCCTGTCTATTTGTAATTTACTCCAGCGTGCGCCTTTTCCCGCTGCCTGTCTATTTGTAATGTACGTCCAGCGTGCGCCTTTTCCCCTTGCCCGGCTGTGTGTAGTGTACGTCCAGCGTGCGCCTTTTCCCGTTGCCTGTCTATTTGTAATGTACGTCCAGCGTGCGCCTTTTCCCGCTACCTGACTATTTGTAATGTACGTCCAGCGTGCGCCTTTTCCCGCTACCTGTCTATTTGTAATGTACGTCCAGCGTGCGCCTTTTCCCGCTGCCTGTCTATTTGTAATGTACGTCCAGCGTGCGCCTTTTCCCGCTGCCTGTCTATTTGTAATGTACGTCCAGCGTGCGCCTTTCCCCGCTGCCTGTCTATTTTTGTCATGTACGTCCAGCGTGCGCCTTTTCCCGCTACCTGTCTATTTGTAATGTACGTCCAGCGTGCGCCTTTTCCCGCTGCCTGTCTATTTGTAATGTACGTCCAGCGTGCGCCTTTTCCCGCTGCCTGTCTATTTGTAATGTACGTCCAGCGTGCGCCTTTTCCCGCTGCCTGTCTATTTGTAATGTACGTCCAGCGTGCGCCTTTTCCCCCGCTGCCTGTCATATTTGTACTGTACGTCCAGCGTGCGCCTTTTCCCGATGCCTGTCTATTTGTAATGTACGTCCAGCGTGCGCCTTTTCCCGCTGCCTGACTATTTGTAATTTACGTCCAGCGTGCGCCTTTTCCCGCTACCTGTCTATTTGTAATGTACGTCCAGCGTGCGCCTTTTCCCGCTGCCTGTCTATTTGTAATGTACGTCCAGCGTGCGCCTTTTCCCGCTGCCTGTCTATTTGTAATGTACGTCCAGCGTGCGCCTTTTCCCCGCTGCCTGTCTATTTGTAATGTAACGTCCAGCGTGCGCCTTTTCCCGCTGCCTGTCTATTTGTAATGTACCGCCTTTTCCCGCTGCCTGACTATTTGTAATGTACGTCCAGCGTGCGCCTTTTCCCGCTACCTGTCTATTTGTACTGTACGTCCAGCGTGCGCCTTTTCCCCGCTACCTGTCTATTTGTAATGTACGTCCAGCGTGCGCCTTTTCCCGCTACCTGTCTATTTGTAATTTTGTACGTCCAGCGTGCGCCTTTTTTCTACCTTTCTATTTGTCATGTACGTCCAGCGTGCGCCTTTTCCCGCTGCCTGTCTATTTGTAATGTACGTCCAGCGTGCGCCTTTTCCCGCTGCCTGTCTATTTGTAATGTACGTCCAGCGTGCGCCTTTTCCCGCTACCTGTCTATTTGTAATGTACGTCCAGCGTGCGCCTTTTTCCCGCTGCCTGTCTAGTTGTAATGTACGTCCAGCGTGCGCCTTTTCCCGCTACCTGTCTATTTGTAATGTACGTCCAGCGTGCGCCTTTTCCCGCTACCTGACTATTTGTAATTTACGTCCAAGCGTGCGCCTTTTCCCGCTACCTGTCTATTTGTAATTGTACGTTCCAGCGTGCGCCTATTTCCCGCTGTGTCTATTTGTACGTCCAGCGTGCGCCTTTTCCCGCTGCCTGTCTATTTGTAATGTACGTCCAGCGTGCGCCTTTTCCCGCTACCTGACTATTTGTAATTTACGTCAAGCGTGCGCCTTTTCCCGCTGCCTGTCTATTTGTAATGTACGTCCAGCGTGCGCCTTTTCCCGCTACCTGACTATTTGTAATCTATGTCCCGCGTGCGCACTTTTCCGCTACCTGTCTATGTGTAATGTACGTCCAGCGTGCGCCTGACTTTCCCTGCGCTACCTGACTATTTTTGTAATGTACGTCCAGCGTGGCGCCTTTTCCCGCTACCTGACTATTTGTAAATTTACGTCCAGCGTGCGCCTTTTCCCGCTGCCCTGTCTATTTGTAATGTACGTCCAGCGTGGCGCCTTTTTCCCGCTGCCTGTCTATTTGTAATGTACGTCCAGCGTGCGCCTTTTCCCGCTGCCTGTCTATTTGTAATGTACGTCCAGCGTGCGCCTTTTCCCGCTACCTGTCCGTTTGTAATGTACGTCCAGCGTGCGCCTTTTCCCGCTACCTGTCTATTTGTAATGTACGTCCAGCGTGCGCCTTTTCCCGCTACCTGTCTATTTGTAATGTACGTCCAGCGTGCGCCTTTTCCCGCTACCTGACTATTTGTAATTTACGTCAAGCGTGCGCCTTTTCCCGCTGCCTGTCTATTTGTAATGTACGTCCAGCGTGCGCCTTTTCCCGCTGCCGTCTATTTGTAATGTACGTCCAGCGTGCGCCTTTTCCCGCTGCCTGTCTATTTGTAATGTACGTCCTGCGTGCGCCTTTTCTCCCGCTAAACCTGACTATTTGTAATGTACGTCCAGCGTGCGCCTTTTCCCGCTGCCTGTCTATTTTGTAATTTTTTTACGTCAAGCGTGTGCCTTTTCCCGCTGCCTGTCTATTTGTAATGTACTCCAGCGTGCGCCTTTTCCCCTTGCTACCTGGACTATTTGTAATTTACGTCAAGCGTGCGCCTTTCCCGCTGCCTGTCTATTTTGTAATGTACGTCCAGCGTGCGCCTTTTCCCCAGCTACCTGACTATTTGTAATTTTACGTCCCAGCGTGCGCCTTTTCCCGCTGCCTGTCTATTTGTAAATGTACGTCCCAGCGTGCGCCTTTTTCCCGCTACCTGACTATTTGTAATTAACGTCCAGCGTGCGCCTTTTCCCGCTGCCTGTCTATTTGTAATGTACGTCCAGCGTGCGCCTTTTCCCGCTACCTGTCTATTTGTAATTTACGTCCAGCGTGCGCCTTTTCCCGCTCTCCGTCTATCTGTAATGTGCGTCGAGCGTGCGCCGTTTCCCGCTGAACCTGTCTATTTGTAATGTACGTCCACTTATCGTGCGCCTTTTCCCGCTACCTGTCCCGTTTGTAATGTACGTCCAGCGCTGCGCCTTTTCCCCCCGCTGCCTGTCTATTTGTAATGTACGTCCAGCGTGCGCCTTTTCCCGCTACCTGTCTATTTGTAATGTACGTCCAGCGTGCGCCGTTGCCCGCTACCTGACTATTTGTAATTTACGTCCAGCGTGCGCCTTTTCCCCCGCTACCTGTCTATTTGTGTAATGTACGTCCAGCGTGCGCCTTTCCCGCTGCCTGTCTATTTTTAATGTACGTCCAGCGTGCGCCTTTTTCCCGCTGCCTGTCTTTTGTAATGTACGTCCAGCGTGCGCCTTTTCCCGCTACCCTGACTATTTGTAATGTACGTCCAGCGTGCGCCTTTTCCGCTGCCTGTCTATTTGTAATTTACGTCCAAACCAGTGTTCGCCTTTTCCCGCTGCCTGTCTATTTGTAATGTACGTCCAGCGTGCGCCTTTTTCCCGCTACCTGACTATTTGTAATGTACGTCCAGCGTGCGCCTTTTCCCCGTTGCCTGCTATTTGTAATGTACGTCCAGCGTGCGCCTTTTCCCCGCTACCTGACTATTTGTAATGTACCGTCCAGCGTGCGCCTTTTCCCGCTACCTGTCTATTTGTAATGTACGTCCAGCGTGCGCCTTTTCCCGCTGCCTGTCTATTTGTAATGTACGTCCAGCGTGCGCCTTTTCCCGCTGCCTGTCTATTTGTAATGTACGTCCAGCGTGCGCCTTTTCCCGCTGCCTGTCTATTTGTAATGTACATCCAGCGTGCGGCCTTTTCCCGCTACCTGTCTATTTGTAATGTACGTCCCAGCGTGCGCCTTTTTACCCGCTGCCTGTCTATTTGTAATGTACGTCCAGCGTGCGCCTTTTCCCGCTGCCTGTCTATTTGTAATGTACGTCCAGCGTGCGCCTTTTCCCGCTGCCTGTCTATTTGTAATGTACGTCCAGCGTGCGCCTTTTCCCGCTGCCTGTCTATGTGGTGTGTACGTCCAGCGTGCGCCTTTTCCCGCTACCTGTCTATTTGTAATGTACGTCCAGCGTGCGCCTTTTCCCGCTGCCTGACTATTTGTAATTGTTACGTCCAAGCGTGCGCCTTTTCCCGCTGCCTGTCTATTTGTAATGTACGTCCAGCGTGCGCCTTTTCCCGCTGCCTGTCTATTTGTAATGTACGTCCAGCGAGCGCCCTTTTCCCGCTGCCTGTCTATTTTGTAATGTACGTCCAGCGTGCGCCTTTTCCCGCTGCCCTGTCTATTTGTAATGTACGTCCAGCGTGCGCCTTTTCCCGCTGCCTGTCTATTTGTAATGTACGTCCAGCGTGCGCCTTTTCCCCGCTACCTGTCCGTTTGTAATGTACGTCCAGCGTGCGCCTTTTCCCGCTGCCTGTCTATTTGTAATGTACGTCCAGCGTGCGCCTTTTCCCGCTACCTGTCTATTTGTAATGTACTTCCAGCGTGCGGCCTTTTCCCGCTACCTGACTATTTGTAAATGTACGTCCAGCGTGCGCCTTTTCCCGCTACCTGTCTATTTGTAATGTACGTCCAGCGTGCGCCTTTTCCCGCTGCCTGTCTATTTGTAATGTACGTCCAGCGTGCGCCTTTTCCCGCTGCCTGTCTATTTGTAATGTACGTCCAGCGTGCGCCTTTTCCCGCTCCCTGACTTTTTGTAATGTCCGTCCAGCGTGCGCCTTTTCCCGCTGCCTGTCTATTTGTAATTTACGTCCAGCGTTGCGCCTTTTCCCGCTTGCCTGTCTATTTGTAATGTACGTCCAGCGTGCGCCTTTTCCCGCTACCTGACTATTTGTAATGTACGTCCAGCGTGCGCCTTTTCCCGTTGCCTGTCTATTTGTAATGTACGTCCAGCGTGCGCCTTTTCCCGCTACCTGACTATTTGTAATGTACGTCCAGCGTGCGCCTTTTCCCGCTACCTGTCTATTTGTAATGTACGTCCAGCGTGCGCCTTTTCCCGCTGCCTGTCTATTTGTAATGTACGTCCAGCGTGCGCCTTTTCCCCGTACCTGTCTATTTGTAATGTACGTCCAGCGTGCGCCTTTTCCCGCTGCCTGTCTATTTGTAATGTACGTCCAGCGTGCGCCTTTTCCCGCTACCTGTCTATTTGTAATGTACGTCCAGCGTGCGCCTTTTCCCGCTGCCTGTCTATTTGTAATGTACGTCCAGCGTGCCGCCCTTTTCCCGCTGCCTGTCTATTTGTAATGTACGTCCAGCGTGCGCCTTTTTCCCGCTGCCTGTCTATTTGTAATGTACGTCCAGCGTGCGCCGTTCCCCGCTGCCTGTCTATTTGTAATGTACGTCCAGCGTGCGCCTTTTCCCGCTGCCTGTCTATTTGTAATGTACGTCCAGCGTGCGCCTTTTCCCGCTGCCTGACTATTTGTAATTTACGTCCAGCGTGCGCCTTTTCCCGCTGCCTGTCTATTTGTAATGTACGTCCAGCGTGCGCCTTTTCCCGCTGCCTGTCTATTTGTAATGTACGTCCAGCGTGCGCCTTTTCCCGCTGCCTGTCTATTTGTAATGTACGTCCAGCGTGCGCCTTTTCCCGCTGCCTGTCTATTTGTAATGTACGTCCAGCGTGCGCCTTTTCCCGCTGCCTGTCTATTTGTAATGTACGTCCAGCGTGCGCCTTTTCCCGCTGCCTGTCTATTTGTAATGTACGTCCAGCGTGCGCCTTTTCCCGCTGCCTGACTATTTGTAATTTACGTCCAGCGTGCGCCTTTTCCCGCTGCCTGTCTATTTGTAATGTACGTCCAGCGTGCGCCTTTTCCCGCTGCCTGTCTATTTGTAATTTACGTCCAGCGTGCGCCTTTTCCCAAGCGATTGCTTTTCCCGCTGCCTGTCTATTTGTAATTTACGTCCAGCGTGCGCCTTTTCCCGCTGCCTGTCTATTTGTAATGTACGTCCAGCGTGCGCCTTTTCCCGCTGCCTGTCTATTTGTAATGTACGTCCAGCGTGCGCCTTTTCCCGCTGCCTGTCTATTTGTAATGTACGTCCAGCGTGCGCCTTTTCCCGCTGCCTGTCTATTTGTAATGTACGTCCAGCGTTCGCCTTTTCCCCCTGCCTCTCCATTTGTAATGTACGTCCAGCGTGCGCCTTTTCCCGCTGCCTGTCTATTTGTAATGTACGTCCAGCGTGCGCCTTTCCCGCTGCCTGTCTATTTGTAATGTACGTCCAGCGTGCGCCTTTTCCCGCTGCCTGTCTATTTGTAATGTACGTCCAGCGTGCGCCTTTTCCCGCTGCCTGTCTATTTGTAATGTACGTCCAGCGTGCGCCTTTTCCCGCTGCCTGTCTATTTGTAATGTACGTCCACCGTGCGCTTTTTCCGGCTGCCTGGCTTTTTGTAATGTACGTCCAGCGTGCGCCTTTTCCCGCTGCCTCTCTATTTTGTAAGCGTGCGCCTTTTCCCGCTGCCTCTCTATTTGTAATGTACGTCCAGCGTGCGCCTTTTCCCGCTGCCTGTCTATTTGTAATGTACGTCCAGCGTGCGCCTTTTCCCGCTGCCTGTCTATTTGTAATGTACGTCCAGCGTGCGCCTTTTCCCGCTGCCTGTCTATTTGTAATGTACGTCCAGCGTGCGCCTTTTCCCGCTGCCTGTCTATTTGTAATGTACGTCCAGCGTGCGCCTTTTTCACGCTGCCTGTCTATTTGTAATGTACGTCCAGCGTGCGCCTTTTCCCGCTGCCTGTCTATTTGTAATGGACGTCCAGCGTGCGCCTTTTTTCCGCTGCCTGTCTATTTGTAATGTACGTCCAGCGTGCGCCTTTTCCCGCTGCCTGTCTATTTGTAATGTACGTCCAGCGTGCGCCTTTTCCCCGCTGCCTGTCTATTTGTAATGTACGTCCAGCGTGCGCCTTTTCCCGCTGCCTGTCTATTTGTAATGTACGTCCAGCGTGCGCCTTTTCCCGCTGCCTGTCTATTTGTAATGTACGTCCAGCGTGCGCCTTTTCCCGCTGCCTGTCTATTTGTAATGTACGTCCAGCGTGCGCCTTTTTCCCGCTGCCTGTCTATTTGTAATGTACGTCCAGCGTGCGCCTTTTCCCGCTGCCTGTCTATTTGTAATGTACGTCCAGCGTGCGCCTTTTCCCGCTGCCTGTCTATTTGTAATGTACGTCCAGCGTGCGCCTTTTCCCGCTGCCTGTCTATTTGTAATGTACGTCCAGCGTGCGCCTTTTCCCCGCTGCCTGTCTATTTGTAATGTACGTCCAGCGTGCGCCTTTTCCCGCCCGCTGCCTGTCTATTTGTAATGTTACGTCCAAGCGTGCGCCTTTTCCCGCTGCCTGTCTATTTGTAATGTACGTCCAGCGTGCGCCTTTTCCCGCTGCCTGTCTATTTGTAATGTACGTCCAGCGTGCGCCTTTTCCCGCTGCCTGTCTATTTGTAATGTACGTCCAGCGTGCGCCTTTTCCCGCTGCCTGTCTATTTGTAATGTACGTCCAGCGTGCGCCTTTTCCCGCTGTCTGTCTATTTGTAATGTACGTCCAGCGTGCGCCTTTTCCCGCTACCTGTCTATTTGTAATGTACGTCCAGCGTGCGCCTTTTCCCGCTACCTGTCTATTTGTAATGTACGTCCAGCGTGCGCCTTTTCCCGCTGCCTGTCTATTTGTAATGTACGTCCAGCGTGCGCCTTTTCCCGCTGCCTGTCTATTTGTAATGTACGTCCAGCGTGCGCCTTTTCCCGCTGCCTGTCTATTTGTAATGTACGTCCAGCGTGCGCCTTTTCCCGCTACCTGTCTATTTGTAATGTACGTCCAGCGTGCGCCTTTTCCCGCTGCCTGTCTATTTGTAATGTACGTCCAGCGTGCGCCTTTTCCCGCTGCCTGTCTATTTGTAATGTACGTCCAGCGTGCGCCTTTTCCCGCTACCTGTCTATTTGTAATGTACGTCCAGCGTGCGCCTTTTCCCGCTGCCTGTCTATTTGTAATGTACGTCCAGCGTGCGCCTTTTCCCGCAGCCTCTCTACTTGTAATGTACGTCCAGCCATCAGTTTTGAATCTGATTTTCAAAAAGGTAAAGGTAGTCTTATAGCAGATAGTGGCAAATACTGTCGTAGAGAGTAGTGCTAAAGACTTAGCTATACCCGGTTCAGATTTGTTAGATGTGGTTGTCTGATCCTTTCCTCGCTTCTTTTGCCAGCCCTAACTCAAGGGCAGAGTCAAGTATCCGTTTACAGCTGGGCAGACTGAAGCGTGATAACCTCCTTAAATTCTCGAATCCCATGGCCTCATTTAACGTAAAATCTCGCACTGGGTTTTAATGAGGACTTGTGGTTCGTGTGTTCGAAAAAGGTCATCAAACTTAAAAGCAGTGGAAACAAGAGAGAGTACACATAGAAATTAAAGAGTGAAAAAACAAGGTGGAAAAAATGTATTACCAGAGTACACGGAGGTTGTTTCCTACGCACAATGACCTCCAACGCAGAAGTACGCTGTTTGTTCTCGTTGTCAGGGATAATGATCTTTCCGTCTAGCTCACGTCAGACTAATCTTACTCGCATCTCGCCGAGTTTTGGGTTGTCTTTGTTTATCACATAATTCCGTTGTCTATTACCGGACATCAAGCCACTCGCTTCAACTACATTTAGCACTTTTCTTGTTAATTATAATAAACTCAGTACTGCTGATAATGAGACAACATAGCTGGTTAATGTTCATTGCAGGGGCGGACTGAATTGTCGGTCTATAGAGCAGTGCCAGAGGGCCCACAGCAGAAGAGACCCTATTCTTCTCTAGCCTCCATCTAACTTAATAAACTGGATGGGTGAATAGAGGCCAATGGACACTTACTTTTCCGGTGGCCCAATGACACTTGTTGCCAGTGGCCTGATGACCCTTATAGCCCTGTAGCCCAATGACAATTATTGCCAGCGGCCCACGGACTCATATTACACGGTGGCACAATGAGCATTATTACAAGTGGCCCAGTGACTCTTATTGCCCAGTGGCGTAATGACACTTATTGCCAGAGGCAAATGACACTTATTGCCAGTGGCCCAATGACACTTATTGCCAGTGGCCCAATGACACTTATTGCCAGTGGGGCCCAATGACACTTATTGCCAGTAGCCCAATTACACTTATTGCCAGTGGCCCAATGACACTTATTGCCAGTGGCCCAATAACTCTTATTGCCAGTGGCTCAATGACACTTATTGCCAGTGGCCCAATGACACTTATTGCCATGGCCCAGTGATACTTATTTTTTGGTGGTCCAATAACATTTATTGCCAGTGGCCCAATGACACTTATTTTCTTGTGGTCCAATGACATTTATTGTCTTGGCCCAATGACACTTATTTCCTGGTGGTCCAATGACACTTATTGCCGTGGCCTAATGACATTTATTTCCTGGTGGTCCAATAACACTTATTGCCAGTGGCCCAATGACACTTATTTCATATTGGTCCAATAACATTTATTGCCGTGGCCCAATGACACTTATTGCCAGTGGCCCAATGACACTTATTTCCTGGTGGTCCAATAACATTTATTGCCGTGGCCCAATGACACTTATTGCCAGTGGGTCAATGACACTTATTGCCATGGCCCAATGACACTTATTGCCATTGGCCCAGCGACACATATTGCCAGTAGCCCAATGACACTTATTGCAAATGGCCCAATGACACTTATTGCCAGTGGCCCAATGACACTTATTGTCAGTGGTCCAATGGCACTTATTGATAGTGGCCCAATGACACTTATTGTCAGTGGCCCAATGACACTTATTTCCCAGTGGCCCAATGACACTTGTTGCCGTGGCTCAATTACACTTATTTCCTGGTGGTCCAATAACACTTATTGCAATTGGCCCAATGACACTTATTGCCAGTGACTCAATTACACTTATTTCCAATGACATTTATTGTCAGTGGCCCAATTACACTTATTTCCCAGTGGCCCACTGACACTTATTGCCAGTGGTTCAATGGCACTTATTGCCAGTGGCCCAATGACACTTATTGCCATGGCCCAGTGATACTTATTTCCTGGTGGTCCAATAACATTTATTGCCAGTGGCCCAATGACACTTATTTCCTGGTGGTCCAATGACATTTATTGTCTTGGCCCAATGACACGTATTTCCTGGTGGTCCAAAGACACTTATTGCCGTGGCCTAATGACACTTATTTCGTGGTGGTCTAATAACACTTATTGCCAGTGGCCCAATGACACTTATTGGCAGTGGTCCAATGACACTTATTTCCTGGTGGTCCAATAACATTTATTGCCGTGGCCCAATGACACTTATTGCCAGTGGCCCAGTGACACTTATTTCCTGGTGGTCCAATGACATTTATTGCCGTGGTCCAATGATACTTATTTCCTGGTGGTCTAATAACACTTATTGCCAGTGGCCCCAATGACACTTATTGCCAGTGGCCCAATGGCACTTATTGCCGTGGCCCAATGACACTTATTGCTAGTGGCCCAATGACACTTATTTCCTGGTGGTCCAATAACACTTATTGCCAGTGGCCCAATGACACTTATTGGCAGTGGTCCAATGACACTTATTTCCTGGTGGTCCAATAACATTTATTGCCGTGGCCCAATGACACTTATTGCCAGTGGCCCAATGACACTTATTTCCTGGTGGTTCAATGACATTTATTGCCAGTGGCCCAATGATACTTATTTCCTGGTGGTCTAATAACACTTATTGCCAGTGGCCCCAATGACACTTATTGCCAGTGGCCCAATGACACTTATTGCCAGTGGCCCAATGACACTTATTTCCTGGTGGTCCAATAACATTTATTGCCGTGGCCCAATGACACTTATTGCCAGTGGTTCAATGACACTTATTGCCATTGGCCCAGTGACACATATTGCCAGTAGCCCAGTGACACTTATTGCCAATGACCCAATGACACTTATTGCCAGTGGCCCAATGACACTTATTGCCATGGCCCAGTGATATTTATTTCCTGGTGGTCCAATGACATTTATTGCCGTGGCCCAATGATACTTATTTCCTGGTGGTCCAATAACACTTATTGCCAGTGGCCCAATGACACTTATTGCCAGTGACTCAATTACACTTATTTCCAATGACACTTATTGTCAGTGGCCCAATTACACGTATTTCCCAGTGGCCCAATTACACTTATTTCCCAGTGGCCTAATTACACTTATTTCCC
This sequence comes from Oreohelix idahoensis, assembly GCA_024509875.1. Lineage (NCBI taxonomy): Eukaryota > Metazoa > Mollusca > Gastropoda > Stylommatophora > Oreohelicidae > Oreohelix > Oreohelix idahoensis. Next base: position 912,637 of record JAMPIV010013873.1, read on the forward strand.
AGTGGCCCAATGACACTTATTGCCGTGGCCCAATGACTCTTATTGCCCGGTGGACCAATGACACTTATTGCCCGGTGGCCCAATGACCTTTATTACTCGGTGGCCTAATGATGCTTATTGCGCGGTGGTCCAATGACTCTTATTGCCCGATGGCCCAATGACACTTATTACCAAGTGTCGTAATTTTATCTGAGAGAGTTCTGATGGAATTTGGTCCCTTTAGAGTGTAGAAGGATAGTGAAGGCTCTGTGAGAATAAGGATTTAGGAAAGTGAGGTAGTAGATTCACCAGTGCTAGGAAGAGTAAGGACAGTCTCTTGTACGACAATATTTGTCTCTCAAAACTACTCCTACCACCCTTCTGAACAAACAATTGTTTGTCAGTTCCAGTCACTCAGGCGCACACACCGATTTGGTGATTCTGACACACAACGTACATGAATCACAACCACGATAACAAATATGAGTAATGTTTGATTTGGGCCAGCCGGTACAAAAATGCTAATAAAGTTTTTAATACTTTTATTATCATAAAATCAAGTCACAAATAATTATCAATTTACATGAAGAAATCAAAGGTTACAGAATGCAAATATGACAAGGGGGGGTGGGTTTGAGGAGAAGTATCCAATACACCTTTTCCCGCTTGTATTTACTAACAGAAAAGACCCGGTCCCAAGACGAGAGGAGGGGGGTGATGATGATCAGAGATAGGCAATTTAACCCAATGGTAAATTTATTACTCTGAGGCAAGGGGTTACAGTGATAAGGGGGTAGAGGAAAAGCTAGGGTTCTCAAATGTTTCCCTTTATTCAACAAAACTTTACGGAAGGGGGGAATGAACACAGTTAAACAATCCCGCTAGGAGAAATCCCGTACAATGAATACAATACCCCTTAATACTAAGACGAACTAATTATAAGGGTAAAAAAAAGATTAATAAATCTCCTGTCATTCAAAAACACGTTTGGGCTGGCCAATACACACAGTCACACACACAGACTTACCAAGTTGTGAATTCTGGCACTGTAGGAATTTTACATCTGTAGCTAATACCGTAGAACAATGGAAATTGTCTTTTTATTTCTTCTGTGTCAGACCCCAGATTTAACGAGGTGGGCTGGTAGCTAATAGTCTCAAAAATCGCCAGACGGTGAAGCGTAAAGGCTACTGTTGGTTTGTTAGATAAAAATTCCTAATGAATGGCACAGGCACTTGGCTAGGTGTGAGGTATGGTGCGGTTTCTAAGATTGGCACAGCTGGTGGAGATAACTTTCTTTTGCCGTAATGTCACAAACTACAAAACACTGAGGTAAGTTCTTCGGGGGGGGGGGGAATCAAATGATTTTGCTTGACAGACAGTGTCAGGGAAATCTATGTTCTTCTTCACAAATAGAGCAGTGAGTAAAATTTTGCTATTGGCATATGTTCTTCTTCCAGTTTGATAACTATAAAACGACTTTATGAATTGGGATTTTAAAACAGTCTTTGGGTTTGCTTTGTTTCTGTATACTTCAGATAGCTGAATCCCAACAGGATCGCCACAAAGATTAAATTTCAAATATGTTCATAAGTCACTGGAGTAATCGAACTGAGTTGGCAGGACCCAGTGTATAATTAATTAATTGCTGGAATGCAAGGTCGAAAGATCAATTCTGTATAGAAGATAAAACATGAAATGCAATAAAATCATATTAAGATCTAACGCGCGATACATTTACAGTTAGACTATTTTCTGCATTCACGTCTTTAATTAATAAATCAAGAAAAAACTCTCCGTGAGGTTAATAGTTAAAAGCACATCTATTTCTACAGAACTAAACTGTATTAAAGTTATAATTCCCTTAATCGGCTGCACAGTTAATTTACGCGGCTATTGTATTAGGAAATAAACTTATAGATGTAACATTTAGTTTGCACTAGAACTTAGAAAATGGGTTTATTTAATTAGTTTAAATTTACACCACAATCCAGTGAAATAAAAATGAAATAACTAGACCACTGATCACTCGAAGCTAATGTATAAATTACCGTCTGCACAGAAAAAGAATTCACTCCAATAGCCAACAATTTTAGATGAAATCTAGCAGGAATTTAACTATATGCTAGTGAATCTTAGAATTATGTCAGGACGAATGATAAAGTTGCCCTTTTCAGATTCTGTATATATCTGAAAGGAATGTAAGTTAAATGGGTCGTGTGAAAATTTCGCGCCTCTTCAGATCCCAGGGGAAGTCGAAGTTTTTTAGCCGCCATGCTAACCGCGATGGCCCGACTGGCTTCCGATCTTCGTTCGTCTCAGGCTGCTCGCACAAGGATGTGAAATTTCTTCGAGACTAGCCTCGTTCGCGGTGAGTTTCCTGATTCCTCAGATCGTATCCGCTACGCTGAGCGCTCCGTCTCTCCCGTTCCATAGTCTTTCGGGTAAGTCTGCCGGTTGCCACAGAGGTGCGAAGTCTGCAAGAAGCTTTCTTCTGACCGCTAGTGTCCGTCTTGCGAACGGTTCAGTGTTCGCACGGAGATGCTAAATTTCTGCTTCTCTGTTCTGGGGATCGTCTTTGACTGCTTTGATCATAGCCGCTACTCTTCGTTGATGAAAAGTTACAACAATACTGATGTGCAGGGGTTCTAATGTTATGAAAAGCTAAAGTCCCTTTAATCATCCATCAAATCAGGGAAAATTCACTTGTCAAACTAGACGTACGTCACAATAACCTATTATGATAATAAAAGTATTAAAAACTGTATTAGCATTTTTGTATCGGCTGGCCCAAATCAAACATTCCTCATATTTGTTATCGTAGTACTTCGGTCGGTCGGTCGGTCAGTCACTATTTGCACACCGTCATTTGCGCACTTTTTTCTATTTCCAAGAGAGTACATTAACTTTCAACGACAGCTAAGGGGGTGCAACTGTAGTTGAAAGTTAGACAATAATTGTATTGTTTCCCCTTATATGTACTCTCCCGAAAATAGAACAAGTGCGCAAATGAAGGTGTACATGAACAGTTTGATTATGGAAAGAAGCCAACAACACGATTGATAAACATTACATGAACTGGAGTTTCGTCAAACTTCAAACGTTGTTCTCAGAGGCAGTAAGTCGACCATGACTTCTCAGAGGCAGTGGGTCGACCAGGGCAAGATTTTAAAAGATGCGCGAACAATTACGAGACAAGTTGTCATTAAAAAATGTTAGTTATTTAGTCAATTTACGGTCCATTAGATCATTATCACTAGGCAAGAACAGCCTTCTTTAGCCTAAATAACATCTGGAAGTCCTCCCAATACAGCACAAGCAGAAAATTAAGATTATACCAGAGTTGCGTGCTTTCTGTGCTTCTCTATGGTGCGGAATGCTGGAGAGTCACAGAGAAGGAAATGTCAAAATTGTCCTCTTTTCACACAACATGCCTAAGAAAAATTCACCGAATCTTTTGGCCGAATACCATCACCAACCAAGATCTGCTTACTCGTAGCAAGCAAGAGGACATGCACACCATCATAGCTGGCAGACGCTGGAGCTGGGTTGGTCATGTCCTCAGAAGAGACCCCGATGCCATTACAAGAACAGCTATGCTTTGGACCCCTGAAGGAAAGCGAAAGAGAGGCCGACCAAAAACAACTTGGCGGAGGTATGTGGAGGCTGAGATGCAAAGAATGAACCAGAGTTGGGGCACTGTACGAAGGATGGCCACCGACCGTGCAAAGTGGAATCAATTTGTTGTTGCCCTACAAGACGCCACTAGGCGTGATGGCCACTGACTGCTTTGAAGGTCGGCGGTTAAGGATCGAAGAGATCATTATCACTGCTCCACATGTCATTTAGGTAAGGTTACTCCATGTCTTCATATTTAATATTGTGACGTGGAACGGAAATATTGATACAGTAATCTGACAGCCTTTGCTTTCCCATTTAGTGTCTACCATTGGCTAAGCCAAACCACGCAATTTTCTGTTTGTATGACTCACCTTTGAATCCACGCCTTTTTTCTGGAACATAACAACAGAGCTGTTTACCAACTTTCGCAAATCTGCCAGTTTAACAAGGGAGCGAATCGCGTTTGTTTACCTGAGTTTCTCATGCGAGCTGATTTGCAAATTATCGGTCATTAGGCAGACGCGCGTAGAAATAACGGATTGTTTGAAGAGAGACAAGGGGCGATAATATTTTCCTGACCACCTTTGATGTTCGCACGTCAGGGGGAGGTAATGTTTGATCTGCGCAAGAGGACGTAATCTAAGAGAGGCCCGTGCACGGCAAAATCATCTGATGTCGGTCAGCATCGCTGAGTAGATTGAACGAATAAACCTTTGATCCGGGAAACGCAGTTCCTGATTCCCCTACTATACAGAAGGTGTGAATTGTAACATCTTCTGGTGATGAAAACACCATGATATGTATATATACCGCGCTCTCTCAAATTCAGTTATTAGAGTCGCTCAGAAATTCTTGGATAATCTAATCACGCCAGACTAGAAACATTCTTCGCTAAATGTGTTAAATTGTCTCGTGGGGATTTCATTTTCTGATTTGTGGTAATATAAATTATGCTTAAGTGTTAAAATGTGTTAGGTTTACCATTTTTATTCACTATAATTCCCTAGCGTTTAAAACTAGTGAAATAACCTAACGCATAGATATTTCTTACCAGTCGTTCTGAGTAATGTAATTTCAAACACCTCATTTTTCTTACACAAAGGAGATACGGCTTAGCTGACTGAGATTATTAAGTGTGACGGATGAGTGACCGAATAGAAATCGCATTATATTTCATTGTGTGAAATTAAATAAGTGACTAGAGTTAATGTTATGTGACTAAACAATAGACGCCGACAAATAGCTAGTAGTGACAGACGATTTTTGTTAAAGTGCGTGTATGGATTTTTTTTTTCTATAACCAGCGGCACTCGAGCTTTCCAGCTCTTTCGGCCCAATGCCATGTCATTGCGAGGCTGAGGGGTCAGTGGACTTTCCTTCCAACCCGGTCAGGAGCTTCGCTCCTTCCCATCCACACGGGATTTATGTGCAGGAGCCGTTCAGGTTATTCAGTCAAATTTCCGGTCGTAAACATTTCTTCAAACGCCGACGGCCGGGTTTGAACCATGAACACCTGGTCGCCAGTACAACGTTGTAGCCATTACACCAGCGCGTGTATGGATAAAGTAAATAATAATTGACTTTGTGCGCTGTGCATTTTCTCGCGGGAAATAACGGGGGAGGGCACATACCTTTTTCCCGACATGCCATAGCGGAAAACTTACGGGTGGATAGGATAGTAGCAGTTTTTTTAAAATGTTCTTTTCTTCCTTATCTAGCATCTGATCAAAACCAGCGGCCAGCGGTCTAACATTACCAGTACCATTATTATTATTTTGGGTCTTCAAATTTTGGACCTGTTCGGTCCTCTTTCTTCATGCAGAGTGAGAGATAGAAACAGTAAGATTAATCGTAACTGGACGGTACATTACCCAGCATTATTTATCCCATTTTTCCAGCCCACTGGGCATACTAAAGAGCATATATTCCCGACGTTTGACAGCCGTAGCAACGGAGTGATCCAGAAAAACTACGCTGTTTCAAAATCGGCACTCACCATAAGAGCCAGCCGATAGGATTTACCATTATTATCAGTTTTTACATATTGTAACATTTGTCTTAGCAACCAGATGCTTGACAATACAGGAATTACTTTTCTCCTTTTGCAATTGTGAACGTCCCGAGAACGTCTTGCTTCAGTAACTATTTGCGGTGACACAGGATTCATCCAGGAAAATTAAACCACCAAATTTGGCGTCCACCTTGTAATTATTATTCGATATAAAGGCTGGACTGGGGCCATATTTGGGCAACCCACATGACATTTTAGGTTCAGGCTATTGTAATTTTTCAAGGGATACCAACACCCGATTAGGTAAGTGTTGCTGAGTTATTTGCCGGTTGAAGATCATGCACTGAGTATGGTTACTTTATTGATCTCTTGTTAATCGTGCTTTGTTTAGTATTACGCGAATTAGGGTGAAGGTGTTCATACAACTCAGTAGCATGGTATGAAGAAGTAGTTCATGTAACTTGAACTCAGCAACATTAATGAAGTAATTAATGCCTTCAGATTGAGTCCGTAATATTTAATCACATGTACACACAGGATGATCATTTCAAATAGGAACAGAACATAAGTCCTTATAAGTCATGCATAAATTAATCAATAACGTAGACTGCTGGTTTACGTGTCAATGTCCGTTTAAGGATACAATGCAGTATTGTCGTCAGAACATCACAGCTATATGCACGCGCAGCTAGACATGGCTACCTGCCGACAGTGAGACTGCGAGTCTGAATATTTCATACGAATTTGACGATTATTCTCCTCCTTCTGAGAATTCTAGTTAAATACTAACCTCCATAAATTTTCCTCTCATATAGAGTTCTAGGACTGACCCTGGTCCATCAAAAAATGCACATATAAATGGCTATATCATGCCATTGAATTGGAAGGTTAGAAAAACGCAGCTATTCAGCTTGGCGGTCAAGTAACAAAGGGTAGCGTCTCCTAGTTACCGACTGTGTCCTAAACAACGCTAGACACGTCATAATCGATCGTGTATGGAGCGTTCAATAATTGAAACATCTATCGCAATATATTAAATGTCTTAACCTTTACGATTGCACGTCCGATAACCTTTAGCAGACGGCGTTAATATCATATACCGTAACAGTAAGCAAGAGTGTTTGTGGCCACATATGACAGAGTGAGAAATAGAGAGAGTGAATATTTTCCTTTGTTACAATCATTGTACTAACTTCTTTTTGTATTTTCGTTAAACTGAGTACTTTACTGAGTAGAAATTTAGTGGGGGACTTGTTCTTCATAGTCTATTCTGTAACGTAGTGTTTATCTTTGACCTTTGGGTTATTAACTTCTTTTGGGATCCTTTCTCAACAAGGGGAGGGCACTTATTCGGTTAATTTCATATATCTGTAAACTTGATTTATTTGATTTCTCTATATGTTTGATGTTGTAAAAAGTTTAATGATAATAAACAACAAAAGGAACTTACAGGTGTGTGTTGGTCAGACCCATACCCAATTAACCATAGTTTTTCACGTTTTGTGTGTCTTGTCACATAATTGTGTGTGGATGTGTCTAGTTAAACTTATCTTTATAGAGATAAGGGGTTGGAGGAGTGTCTTACATTACAATATATTCGTATAGATAGGCTGGACTAGAGAAACTATTCAGTCCAGAGAAAACATTTTCTCCTTTACTATTCACTCGTGAAATCTATTTCTACACCTTTATTCTCACCTATTTACCACTATCACCTCTGCTCAGGCGGGACCATAAATATTTTCTAACCTATCTAAAAATATACGACAAATGCATCCATATAATTTTCACTACAAATATCTAATGGCGGTCGCCTGCAATGAAATGACCACAGTAGTGATAGTACCGTCTGTAATACATGTAACAGAAACAAGACACTATCATTAATAACCTGTCAATGTTGACGGGTAGTACTGTAACGAAACCATCAGACACAATGAGGCATTATAAGGCTAAAGAGTATCTGAATATTTAAACTGTTCATACATCTCTCTTTTAGTTTACAGTAAGCTTGCGCCAGAGAAATGCATATCCTCTCATAGTTATCTCTTTCTTCTTTCTTCGATCCTTAGCCGCCGACCGTCAAAGCAGTCAGTGGCCATTACGCCTGGTGGCGTCTTGTAGGGCAACAACAAATTGATTCCACTTTGCTCGGCCGGCGGCCATCCTTCGTACAGTGCCCCAACTCTGGTTCGTTCTTTGCATCTCAGCCTCCACAGTCCTCCGCCAAGTTGTTTTTGGTCGGCCTCTCTTTCGTTTTTCTTCAGGGGTCCATAGCATAGCTGTTCTTGTGATGGCATCGGGGTCTCTTCTGAGGACATGGCCAACCCAGCTCCAGCGTCTGCCAGCTATGATGGTGTGCATGTCCTCTTGCTTGCTCCGAGCAAGCAGATCTTGGTTGGTGATGATATTCTGCCAAAAGATTCGGAGAATTTTTCTTAGGCATGTTGTGTGAAAAGAGGACAATTTCGACATTTCCTTCTCTGTAACTCTCCAGCTCTCCGCACCATAGAGAAGCACAGAAAGCACACAGCTCTGATATAATCCTAATTTTGTGCTTGTGCTGTACTGAGAGGACTTCCAGATGTTGTTTAGACTAAAAAAGGCTGTTCTTGCTTTGTTCATTCTGTTGTTGATGTCTTTGCTTGCTCCGCCGTCTGGTGTTACTATGCATCCTAGGTATGTGAAGGCATCTGTCTGTTCCAGTTGCTGATTCCTTACTGATATGGGCTCAGGGTTGTTCACATTGAGCGTCATGACCTCTGTCTTCTTTAGGTTGATGTTCAAGCCCACCTGCTGGCTATACTTATTAAGTCTATCCGTTTTTTCCTAGATGTGTTGATGTGAATGTGCTACCAGTGCAATGTCATCTGCATATTCCAGATCTTCCAATGTAGAAAATGTAGTCCATCTTATTCCTCTTGGATTGCTCTCTGTTGTCTGGCGCATCACCCAGTCTATGACTGTTAAAAATAGAGTGTTTGATAAGGGGCATCCCTGTCGTACTCCTGTCTTCACTTCAAAGGTTAGGTTGCTCTGCCCAATGCTGCACGCAATGTTGGCATAAAGGCTTTTTATGATTGACACTATGCAGCTTGGAATTCCATAAGCCCTCAGTATTTTCCATAAACTGTCCCTATATATACTGTCAAAAGCCTTTTCAAAATCAACGAAATTAATGTACAACTGTCTTTGCCATTCTGAGCACTGCTCTATAATGTTCCTGAGGGTAAATATATGATCTACACATCTTCTGTTCTTTCTAAATCCTGCTTGTTCTTTCCTCAGTTTGTGGTCTACTGCTTTTGAGATTCTCTGTATAATTATCCTGCCTAGTATTTTGCTGGGAACTGAGAGAAGAGTTATTCCTCTCCAATTATTGCAGTCTGCAAGATCTCCCTTCCTGGGCAATTTGACAATTATTCCTTTTCTCCACTCTGTTGGTGTTGTCCCTGTTTTCCAGACTTGTGCAAATAGTGGTTCTAATATAGTTATACTTATAGCAATTTGTTTACATTGTTACGTCTATGAGCCTATCCTCATTATTTACATACAATAAAACTGGGGAAATGTACGAGGATAAAAACTTAGATTAGCGTAAATAACTCAACTTTTTAGCAGTTGTCATTCTTCAATCTCCAATGCTTTCTAATTAGGAATACAACCATGCTATATATCTGAAACTCTAACCACAATTAGTTGACCACTGTGGCAGATTAAAAAGTACTCAACACAAGGTTGTTAGTCCAATGCTCTAATAGGGGGTCGGAGATGCTAAAATGTATAGAGTGCGCCTCGAATTATAAAAGTAACGGGTTCGATTACCAGAAGAGAGAATTTAATTTACCGAATTTTTTTCCAAACCAGTGATCCCAGTGATGTCATAGTCTCCCCTGGTCTCCTGGGTAGTGAGATCTGATGCCTAGCCTTCTCGGATAAGGGCGAAAAAATAGGAGGACCCGTCTGCACGTTGCACACGTTAAAAATCCCCCGCAGTTGGAAATCGAAAAGAGTGGGCCATAAGATCGCTGCCCTGGCAAAATTTAAAAATTAGGTAACCTACCTACCACAAAAATATTTATAGAATGTGTGATCCCTAGTGCCGGATTAAAGCAACTGGAAGCCCTGGGCTAGAAGACTTGGGAGGCCCAAACGTAATAGCATCTGATTATGAGAAAAAAACATCCTTCTCTTCTTTATCCACACAATGAAAGTAGAACATGTTTGAAATGTTAGCATTAATAAAAAGATTGTTTAAAAATGTATAACCTTTAATAAGTTTACAAAAGTATGGAACTAATGAAGACGTTCACACACAACATTCTTAGCTATGTTTAAACATTACACTATATACAAACTCAAAACAGTTTCTTTCGAGTTTTTTTTTTAATGCATATTTATCAATTACTCGTATGTCATTAAAATCAGTAGTCGCAGTTTATCATTTTCTATGCAGAGAATGCTAAGATCAGACAACCGAACTTGGGACGTTGTTGACCGCAGATCATTCTTAATCCTTTTTAGTCTAGAAAATGATCTTTCACCACTTCAATTAGTAACCATTAATCACAGGAACAATCTGAAAATTGTTTCCACATTTGGAAAAGCTGTCTGAATTTTTTCTTGGAATATTATTTGATACATATCCTGGTGGCTGAAATGTTCTTTTTCAGGGTGAGCTTGTTTGACGTACAGGTGGAAGTGCAAAACTTCATTGACTAGACTGAAGTTAACATCCTTTGGATACTCTTGCATCAACATCTCGACACCATTATGAATTTGTTCCTTGGTTGCTTGCAGGTTTACCAAAAATGAAAAATTGCCAGCTACACTCCTGTACACTGTTGCTCTTCTGTCTATGTTGGCTTCAAGAGCATCCATGACAGAAATAAATGAATTTATTCTAAAAGTGTCTCTTGGAGAAAGTTCGTCTAAAGCTTCGGGCGCTGCCCCATCGTTGCTTTGTTTTTTTTTCGTACTCTCTGCCTTCTTTTGACAGTTTTGTACTCTACATCAGGTAGAGTAATTTTTTTCTTGCTGCTCAATTTCATCAAAAGCAGGCGACCTAAGGGTCCTACGGGCAGCTTGGTGCAACAAGACCATACCAAAGGATTGGGAGATTGCCATAATAACACGGATAGTGCCAGGTAAGAAATTGGTCTTACAAGAAATACCCCCTTTTCTGAACAGAATAAGGGTGTATCGACATCAAAGGTTAGGATCAGCTGTATAAACCTCCAGGAGTGATGAGAGTGAATGTCCTGAAAGTCTATTTGCTCCCTTTCAAGATCCGCCTATGATATTATGTGTTATTATTTGATTATGTTGGCTAATTTTTCTAGGGGTATTAAGTATTTTCTATCTCTATAACTATACTATGTATCCAACAAAACTTGTAACTCAATGTAAATAATTTCAGAAAGTCTGCTGGTACATATTTACAATTTATTAAACCTCAACCGGTTCTCTTTTTGGTTAGGTAATTTAAAGAAATTCAAAGGTATTTACAACATAAAATAAATAAACATAGAAACTTTAATTATCAAACAGAATCCTGTCTTGAAAGTTCTATTTTTCTCTACACTGATTATTTATTATAATACACTATAGGCTATTGTGTCACTGAGTTTAACTGTGAAGGTAGTACTATATTCATGCTATCCACAAGGATTCATCATACACTGTACTTGCATCTTTTATTATTCTTATATTGGTGTTAGAGTCTGAATAGGCTGACCAGTGGAATTTCTATTCCACTTATCTTGTTGGGGTGAGATGCATCCAACTCCAGCCAGGATCACTCAATGTCTGGATCTCCAGGCTGGGAAAACAGGGTAACCAGTTCTATGAACTTCAAGAACTATCGCACCACAGAGTCCCACCGAAGTGGATGTCTCGTACAATCTTGGTAGTTGCAGGATAAAACCTGGAATACAAATAATCACAACCTCTGTATGGTCCAGCACTATTCTGTCCTTACATACAATGGACGTAACAAACAGTGTCAGACATTGTGCTAACATATGCACAGGACAATTTACCTCACTACCAATCACAGCCAGTTCACTGTGACTACAATTTCCTTATAAATCCTAAGTTAGATCCAGTTGTCCATGATCTGCTTCCATACAATGATTTGGTATAGTAATAAAACTACTAAGTAATATCTTGATCGATTCATTACAACAATTCCTGTCAATCCTTCCTTAGGTTCCTGATAAATGTCATTTCTTTAAGAAATCCTCCTTCAAATACATTATTAAACTTACAGTCGTATTTGTGCCATCATTCTCAATTATTCTACACATTTTACAATGCTGGCTTTCGTCTCTAAAAGTCAACACATGCCTGCGTTTCAACCGGCAGCACACTCGTTCTGTAACACATGCCATGCACTTCCTAACACACCATTGGATTAAAACACAGCAAAAATACATAAATATATACATATATATATATTCTTTCTTACCCTCAGGCAATACACACAAGCTGTAACAGGCTGTTAATAGGCATCTAGGTCTGCTAGTCAGATGCAGCGGCAAAGTATAATGGCAGTAACACTTTTTACCGCTCTTCGTCTGTTCAGCTCGGTTTTGAAAAAGTTGTGGCCTCAATTCAGCCAAGTTCAAGGACTTTTATAGTACCGCACCCTCCCTCTCGGATGGCATGGGGTAAAAACGGTGTTAGGAATCTAAAATTGGGGCGTATTTTTGCCTTCAGTTCAATTAGCAAAATTTTAAATATTCATTATCTTTTTTAATTCTGGGCCGATTTTGATCATTTAAAGCTAGAATTATACTGTGAATTTATCTCTACCGTTCTATATAATAATTGTTTAGGTAGCAAAATGCATTTTAATCTATGCATGCTTTAACTAACTAAATTGGGGACTACCCTGATGTATAGACGTCATTTTAAACGATTTCTCTTTCTAAAGGAACTACTATTTGAGGAAGTCTTTGCACCTACCTCTAAAGTAACATTACCGTTGTTGAAATATCTATACCTTTCCGTTTAAACATCTTTAGTCCTTAAGAAATTAAATAAATTCGTACTATCATTTACACAAAATGGGCCTCTATGTTAAGCATAAAATGTTCCAGTATACACACCACGAAAGGAGCGTTTTGATTGGCTATTGTATCGGACAGTTTCCCACAGTAAGGCTTTCGGTATGACGCGTTGTAAGACAGACTAAATCACGACAGAGCTCCCCCATTTAAAAGCGCAAACCATTCTGGTGGAGCTTTCCTGTCTGGATTTACAATCACGGCATTACCCCAAAATGAGGTTCACTCTGCCTTACTGGTATCCTGGTTTCCTGCAGGTGGGTGAATTCAAGTAGGCACTACTCAAGAAATCTGCCTCAACCCTCTATGATCCAAGGATAATCCTCCTGTTGTGTTAATAAACAGCACAGGTGCTGCTGCCTGTCAGAGTGCTGATTATCAATTAATATTCACCATTACTCTTCTCTGAGTCTGTTCCATGACATGTCCAGAGGTGTTAGATGTTCCTCAAGGTTCCAATATTTATGAGGATGTCATCTATAAAATTGGTGATAGCTGAGTTGTGTAAGGGATCCAGTAATTTCCTCATCATCCTGGATGAAACACTCGGAGTATTCTTCAAGCAACATATGGAACTCATTGTGCCCCTCTGAAGTGTGAACAGCCAGCAATGGTCTGAGCTCAGGCTTGACTGGAAACTGGCAATGCCTTTATCTAGATTCACTAGTGCCTTTGTTACTGTAATTATTTCCCAAATCCAGGCAGAGTCTATTTTCACCATGGGTTTCCTCAGCTAAACCTCACTGGCGAGATAATATAATTCATATGGGGAAATGAATTTCCTGCACCAAGAAATCAATTCTCCCTGTAGCATGGCAATATAATATAAAATCTCAATCCATGTCCGTGTCAAATACTTCCAATGGACTGTGTAGGGCCCACCAACTACCACTGTCGCCGGTGTCCTCATAATGCTAATTTAATAGCAGTATGTTGAAGTGAGCTGGGCATTCGGCCAATTGCCCACTCTCCCACTTCCAAGTTTTCTGGGCTTGCCCCGCAGTTTCGTTTTCAAGGTTGGCTGACTAACCATACTTCTATTTTTAGCCAGTTCCACATATTTCGATCTCATTTGTGTAAAGGGGGGGGGGAGAGAAACTGGGTTGTGTTTACTCTCGGTACAACACGGAGAGTTGCCAGGGTCACTGATTTTATGGAAGACGATGTGTGAGAAGGTGCCGTCCTACCCACTATGTCTACCTGTTTATGTTTCTTTTCAGGCCTATGTTCACCGCAATGCGTTCTTAGGTCCTGTTGAGTTTCCCAACTTGGGGATGTCACCTTGCTACATGTGGCACAGGCAGTCACATACTGAAATATGTCTTCAGCAATACCTGGCCAATAATATTTTACAGATGCTCTTTGACAGGTGGTACCAATTTTCCCATGTCCACTGTCTGATGCAACATGTGCCAGTTCCATAACTTTGTCCCTGTAAGAAGATGGCAGTACTAACTGGCTATGACCATGGGTCCTGCTCCAGCTTTCCTGTAAAGAAACTTATCCTTCAAATAAAACTGTTCTTTCTTAGGGGTGTTATGGCTTTTTGGCAACTTGACAAAGCAAGGTTTTAATGTTTTATCTTTAACTTGGGCCTTTTCATCTTTCTCGGATGAATATTTTGTGGTGTTCCCTCCTCCTTCCTAGGGGTTGACCTGACCTGGAGTGTGGCCATGATCACAGATTTTATTGGGTTCCCTAAGAAAACATATCTCCTCCCTAACACCAGCGGGTAATTAGGATCATCACACACTGCTGCACTGATCACTCCTTCCACATATCGAGTCTTGACATTTATTCTGGCTATGGAAAGTGTCATGGTGGCTGTTCCTTTTAATGCCCCTTGTATCTCCACATTTTCTGTGGTGTATTGATCAGGGTGCACCAAGAATGCACTCACAACTGAGTCTTATTCCAATCCTGAAACATAAAGGCACATAATCTTATTGCCATTACATGTTACTTCTTCACAGATGGGGGGATGATGGAGATCTACCTGACTTGCTGTCGGTTCCTTCCTGCCCTTTCCCACTGTTATCATACATGCAGCGTGATATGGAGGGACTTTCCTACCACATTCCAGTGTATTGTGGTTGTTCATTTTGCAAATTTTGCACCACTTATTTCCCTGTCTGTAGGGTTTATTATCTTGTACCTGAGGGTTCCTGTTTCCATTATCAAATCTGGGTTTGTCATAGTTTATCTGTAACTGTGTTGTTGGTTCCTATTATTATACTCATCTTGGTTTGGGGGTGGCCTACTATTTTCTACCTGCTTCTTCCTAATTCCAGCTATTTCTGACTGAGCTGCTTGATATCTTTCAGCAACTGTTAAAATCTCCCCCAGTCTCTCTGCACCTTGTTCCATAATAAATTGTCTCATGTCTGGAGGCATAGACTCTCTCACTTGCTCCATCATGACCATTTCTTTTAGGTCTTGACATTTTCCTAGAGCAGTCTACTTCTCCAAGTAGGTTTCTAATCTGGCAGAGAACTGGTGGTAAGTTTCTCCAGAAAGTAGCTTAGCAGTTCTAGCTAATCTCTCGTACCTACTTAAATAAGACTCATTATCATCTTCTTTCTCTACAAATGGTCCAAGTGAAAATTCATGGCTCCATTTGAGGTACCATGACTTGCACTAGTATCAGATGTAGTAGGGCTGCTTCCATTTACTGGAACATTTCCTTGAAGTTCAAGCTCTTTCAGTCTCCTGTTCCCTTTGCAATCTCTTTTCCTCTTTCTCAGCCTCCCTTTCAGCAATTTGTCTTCTCTCTTCCCTACCAGCTTCTATTTGCTTAGCCTCAGATTCTATTTGTAATCTTTTAGCCTCAGATTCTATCTGTAATCTTCTTTCTGTCTCCAACTTCTTATCTTCTCTTTCTATAAACTTGTCACATTCAGTGGTGACATATTTAATAAGTTCCTCCCCACTTAACCCAAATTCCTTTGCCGCCTGCACTGTAGCAGATCTAAATTTTCCCAAGTCTGCCATTCTCTTGCAATCTTATCAATATACTAATTACAGACTTAATTTATACACAAACCTAATTAATATACAGCCAATTAATTAATTAAAACCACTGTCAGCGTATTCAGTCACCAAAATTTTTTTTTGGTACGCACTGGAACTACAAATGTGCTTTGTTTAGCTTTTATTTTTACATACATATATTTATATATTATAATATTTCTCCTACTGCTAACTATAAGACTGAATGTCTCAAAGAAAAGACCCCAGGGTAGTTACTGAAATCACGGACTGAGACACCATGTTGCTGAGTTATTTGCCGGTTGAAGATCATGCACTGAGTATGGTTACTTTAGTGATCTCTTGTTCATCGTGCTTGGTTTATTATTACGCGAATTAGGGTGAAGCGTTCATACAACTCAGTAGCATGGTATGAAGAAGTAATTAATGTAACTTGAACTCAGCAACATTAATGAAGTAATTAATGCCTTCAGGTTGAGTCCGTAATATTTAATCACATGTACACACAGGATGATCATTTCAAATAGGAGCAGAACATAAGTCCGTATAAGTCATGCATAAATTAATCAATAACGTAGACTGCTGGTTTACGTGTCAATGTCCGTTTAAGGATACAATGCAGTATTGTCGTCAGAACATCACAGCTATATGCACGCGCAGCTAGACATGGCTACCTGCCGACAGTGAGACTGCGAGCCTGAATATTCATACGAATTTGACGATTATGCTCCTCCTTCTGAGGATTCTAGTTAAACACTAACCTCCGTAAGTTTCCTCTCATATAGAGTTCTAGGACTGACCCTGGTCCATCATAAATGCACATATAAATGGCTATATCATGCCATTGAATTGGAAGGTTAGAAAAACGCAGCTATTCAGCTTGGCGGTCAAGTAACAAAGGGTAGCGTCTCCTAGTTACCGACTGTGACCCAAACAACGCTAGACACGTCATAATCGATCGTGTATGGAGCGTTCAATAATTGAAACATCTATCGCAATATATTAAATGTCTTAACCTTTACAATTGCACGTCTGCTAACCTTTAGCAGACGGCGTTAATAACATATACCGTAACAATTCCCTGTACACCGGGGAAAAAAAATCGATAGATTTTTTTTCAAGATCTATCTGACTTAACAATTTTTCAAAAAAATTTAACACAATCGTGACATATGGCCGACGATGTTCTGAGTAGAACCGTGTCGCGGTCATGTCAACTAACTATTTGTCATAGTCATCTAACATTAATCACATTATATATCAATATTATACATATTATTATATCAACTAAATAAAATGTGTAAAGTCAATAGTGAATGATAGAATTAAATTAAAGTAAGGTCTGTCGTATTAGTATGTCATATAGGAATTAATTTGACTAATTAAAATTAAATTAATTAATTAAACTAAGAGTTAAATTATTAAGATTCTAATGTAACGCGATGTTATGAGAAAAGAAAAGACAAAATAAGTGAGAAGAAATAGAAAGAAATTCGAATATAAGTTTAACTTAATTGTGTGTGTTAAGTGTTAGTGAATAATAACTATCTAATTTAACTAACTAAATAATGTATAGGTACATTAAAAAAATATTAATCTAATACTTGTGTGAGATTTATTTTCTCTTTTCATGATTTCTTCTTTTCATATTTCGTTCTTTTTATTTTTTCATTTCATTTTTCTCACATTTCATTTTATTGATATTAATTCAATTAAGAAGTTAAGTTAACTAATTAATTAGTATAGGATATGATGATCCATCCGTAGTCCTGATCCTGATGAATTCTTTTAGACAAAGTGTTGAAACGTTTCCGTCGGACAGAAATGTCAATTATCCTAGGATCCAAGAATTAAGTGCACATAGGATAATAAGTTCGACTTGTCGTCAGATATTGTTCCATGATTGTTCAACGGATATTCATATAATGTGTATGGACGTTAGACGAAGTTTCAATGTCAATATGCATACCTTGATTGTCTTTAGTTCAATTATGTGATGCATATAGTGTTTATAAATATTAAATTGAAGGCAAGGTTAGTTCCCTTATCGTTGATACTCCGTTCTATCCAATGTAGTGATGATTGACGTATTTTAGGAATGTCAATGTTGATTATTCGTCGTCAATAGGATTACGTGACAACGCATCCGCCACAATGTTTTCAGTGCCAGGAATATGTTCAATGGAGAATTCAAATGGCTGCAGGATGATCGCGTATCTGGCGAGTTTTGGGCTTTTGTGATTTGATCTACGCAAAGATGCTACAGCACGTTGGTCAGTTTGTATGGTGAATGGAGCACCAAGAAAGAACTTTTCCAGTTTAGTGATTGCCCATATAACTGATAAAAGTTCCTTGCCACTGTGGAATACTTTGTTTCTGCCGGCTTTAGCTTTCTTGAAATATATAAGGTAGGATGTAGAACGCCATCATGGTTCTGGAGCAGGCATGCACCAATGCCGTAGTTACTAGCATCTGTTCGTAAGAAAAATCTTTTGGAAGCATCGGGAAGTCTTAAAATTGGTTCATGCGAAAACAAATTTATAATTTTGTTGAAAGTTTCATTGCATATACCAGTCCATGTCACCTTCACCGGCATGTCTTTTTTTAACAATGAAGACAATACAGCCGTGATGGATGACAAGTTTGGTATGAATCTACTGTAATATTGAACAAGTCCTAACAAACTCCTGACCTGTTTCTTCGTCTGAGGAACTGCTATGTTTAGAATTTGGAGACTGTACTAGGTAACGTTCGGATATATCCCGATCCAATGATATGTCCCAAAAAGGTTATCTCATTACACGCGATCTGAACCTTTGTAGGTTTAGCAGTTAGATGATAATTCCTTAGAGTGTCGAAAACATATCTAAGTCCCGAAACATGTTCCTCAAACGACGAACTAAACAAGCATATGTCGTCAATATATGTAATACCGTCTGGTCTACCTGATAAAATTTGTCGCATCAGGCGAATGAAGGTAGCTGGCGCATTAACAAGCCCAAAAGGCATCACATTCCACTGGTATAGACCTTGTGGAGTGGGAAATGCGGTGTAGTACTTAGCCTTTTCGGTCAGTGGTATCTGCCAATAACCTTTAGTTAAGTCTATCTTACTAAATATAGTTGCGTTGGATAGACGTGGCAGTAAGTCGTCGATAAGTGGATGTGGTTCGCTGTCAACTATAGTCTTAGCGTTTAATTTTTCTAT
>JAMPIV010013874.1:0-161176 GCA_024509875.1 Oreohelix idahoensis
CCGAAGAATGAAAAAAAAGGCAGAAGAGATGAGAGAGAGATGGTACATTGGTTGGGGTGGGGTTGTTTGTTAGAGGGGGGGGATGAAGGGGAAAATAAAAAGAAAAAGTAATTAGTTGATCAAGGGACTGACAGGGGGTTATAGGAATGAATGGGGATTTGATTGATGATACGGGGGGGTAGGGGGGTAGAGAATGTGGTTACGCAATGGGATAACGTGTCACCGTGCAGATTTTGATACAAAAGGAAGGGGGGGATGTGTTATGTTAAAGTGGGTATTTGTTTAGGATTGTGTTTTGGAAATAGGGAGGAAGATATAGAAATTTTTATTAATAGATTGGGGGGATGTTTTGGGGATATAAATTTGTGGGGGTGAATTGGGGTTTACACTATATGGGAGTTTTTTATTTGTAAAATTCGTTTACGGAATAAGTGGTAGTATTTGTTTCGGGTATATCATGATAGATTGTGGTAATCCCTCGGGGTGGAGGGTATGGGGGGGGTTTTAGGGTTGGTAAGAGGGTATTGAGTTGATGAATATTTGTTTTATTAATTATATAAGGGATGATCTTATCTGATGTAAATGAGCTGAGTAAATAGGATTAAATAATTGTTAATATGATTATTAATAAAAAATTATAAGAATTGTTATGGGGATAATGTTAATATTTAGAGGGGAATGGGCAGTATTATTGTAGTAATTGTGGAATATGATTATGGTGGGGTTGAAATGGATTAGAAGGAGTGGGGAGGAAGAGGTTAATATTTTAGGAATATAG
This sequence comes from Oreohelix idahoensis, assembly GCA_024509875.1. NCBI lineage: Eukaryota > Metazoa > Mollusca > Gastropoda > Stylommatophora > Oreohelicidae > Oreohelix > Oreohelix idahoensis. The sequence continues at coordinate 779 of JAMPIV010013874.1, forward strand.
TAATTTGGTGAAAAAGTGGATTGTTGGGAATAAAATGAGATAAATAATTTTTATTGGGAATTAATTTTTTAGAAAATTGGGGTAATTGTAAATTAAAATGTGATTTTTTATAAAGAGAGTAGGAGGTTGTTTATGAGGTATTGTAAGTATGGTGTGTTTTTATTGTGTATAGTAATTAGGGGTATAAATGGGATTTTTATATAAGTTATAATATTTTGTGGGTGAAAGGTAGGAATAGGGGGGAATGGTTTTAATGTTTGCTTGGGTTGGGGTTTGAGGGGGATTGAAGGGAGGAGGTATATTATGTTATCCTTTTTGGATTGTGGTTAGGATGGATAATAGTGGGGGGTGTATATGTGTTTATTTAGTTGGTTAGAGGGATGGGAAGTAATTTTTTGTTGTGGGGGGGGGTGTAAATAAAATAGTGTCAAATTGACATAATGAGGTGACATATATGGGAGTTTGAACAACCTCCCCTTAGGTATTGTATAATCTGTACAATTTCAAATCTTTATGTCTCAAATTACATACTACATATTGGTATCACCAAACGAAACAATAATGAGTGATCCCAATACAAAATATTATGTTTTGAAGCAATCCCGTCCACATCCTTCTATCTATATCATATTCAAAACCACTCAATCGCTTGAAAAAACCTACCACAACAACGTAGACAAACACACATTCCTAGACGTCTTCAACACACAACAGGCACAGGGTGGGAAAAATATCGGGTTCAGAGCACACAATTCCTCCACCTCCAAAACCATACCACATCACACCTCAACATTTAAACTGTCTCTACAACATAAAATATTTTCTTACAGGTGACGACAATATGACGACAATGTGACGACACCCCTCAAGGTCTGGCCTGTACCCCTTGTGATATTGTATATTTTGAAACATACATCTACCTATATAAAAATATGTTTATTGTACATTCATATGTGTAAATGTTTGATAATGTTAAAAAATACACCATATAATTATTTTTCATTGTACATATCACTATGTGAAAATGTATTACGTTTAAAAAATTACACCATATAATTGGTATATTCATTTGATAAAATATCAATGTCCATTTTGTAAAAAATACTATATATACTCCTGTTTGCTAATTCAAAAACACTATTGAATATAAAATAAAAACTATATTAACTAAAACGCTTTTTTGTTACCTATATCGTCTAACTGTTTGTCTAAATGTTCGTCTAACAGTTCGTATAACTGTTTGTATAACTGTTTGTATAACTGTTTGTATAACTGTTTGTATGTCTCTGTATATAGCGTCTTCCTATTGTCTAAATATATCTCCCTATTATATGTATATATCGTCTAACTATCGTCTTCCTATTGTCTAAATATATCTCCCTATTATATGTATATATCGTCTAACTATCGTCTTCCTATTGTCTAAAAGTCTAAATATATCGTCTTCTTATTATCTAAGTCTATCGTCTAACTGTTCGTATAACTGTTGTAAAATATGTCTATATGTAAAATAAATAATACACAACAATACCGTGTCGCACTTTCGATGGTAGACCTAGGTCTCTAACACTTCACTCCCATATATATATATATATATATATATATATATTGTATATACAACAATTAAAATACACGCACACAATAACCCATACCCCAACACACCCCACTATACATCGTCATCCTCCCCCTCGCACAAAAACAATACCCGCTTCCTTAAAAAATCCATTAGTAACCTAAGTCCCCGTTATCGATTTTTATATTTTCCTCTTTAACTCAAGTATTCTTTTAAAAGAGATCATTAACTATATACTTCTATCTAACAGTTCACTCCTGCGTCATACATACAACCACCAGCTACACCCCAACACACACCCATGAGTCATCACCGCCAGTCAAAAAACAATACCCGTTTCCCTTAAAAAAAAACCTTAGTAACCTAAGTTCGCCATCACCACAGATGCATCCTGACAACATCATCAAAACCACATCTCTGTATATATGAATGTATATATGTATGTCTATATGTCTAAACAAACACACCCAACATCACACAAAAATCCACCCTAACCCACCAGCTACATCGTCACCCACGCCAGCCCAAAAAAGACACTTCAAAAACCCTCTTAGTAACCCAACATTATCGATTTTTTATATTTTTTATACATATATTGTATACATGTATAAACAAACACATCGATACACTATCAACACAATACTTCACACAAAAATCCACCCTAACCCACCCCGCCAGCTACCCCTACAACATACATCAGCACACACGCCAACACAAAAAAGGCACTTCAAAAAAACCTCTTAGTAACCTAATCCAACATTATCGATTTTTATATTTTCCTCTTTACTCAAGTATTCTTTTAAAAGAGATCATTAACTATATACTTCTATCTAACACGTCACTCCTGCGTCATACATACATCCACCAGCTACACCCCAGCACACACCCATGAGGCATCACCGCCAGCCAAAAAGCAATACCCGTTCCCTTAAAAAACCCCTTAGTAACCTAAGCCTCCGTCACCACAGATGCATCCTGACAACGTCACCACATCTCCGTATATATGAATGTATATATATGTGTGTATATATGTCTAAACAAACACACCAATCCTTGTTAGCTCAAATCCGCCATCTTGTTATCTCCCCCTTGTTAGCTCAAGTCCGCCATCTTGACCCAAATAACCTCCCCTTGTTAGCTCAAATCCGCCATCTTGACCCAAATAACCTCCCCTTGTTAGCTCAAGTCCGCCATCTTGACCCAAATAACCTCCCCTTGTTAGCTCAAATCCGCCATCTTGCGCCGCGCACCACCGTTTTTTTGCTATATAAAAGTCACGCGCCACCAGGCGTTTTTGCTATATAAAAGTCACGCGCCACCATCCGCGCCACCAGCGCGCCACCGGAATGATAATCGTTTCCAACATTGTATACTACTCACGTATGGGTTGGAGAGAGAAAGGTGGAGCTTAAAGTTATCTCAGGGACTTCGTGGGGCAGCTTATGAAGTTTTTGCAAAAATGAGCAGAGGTGATCAGGAAAATTATGACATGCTAAGCAGGCTCTTTTGTTAAGGTATGAAAAGAATGCAGAATTTTATAGGAAAAAATTTAGGAATGCTAAACTACTGTCAGGTGAAACCTATCACCAGTTCTCTGCACGAATAGAGACATACTTGGAGAAAGGGACTTCTCTGGGGAAAACCCAAGATCTTAAGGAAATGGTCCTTATAGAGCAACTAAGAGAGTCCATGGCTCCAGACCTGAGAAAGTTTCTCATGGAACAAGGTGCAGAGAGGCTGGGTGAGTTGCTAAATGTTGCTGAAAGGTATCAAGCAGCTCAAGCAGAGGTAACAGGTAATAAAAAAGAAACAGGTGGATAACTTTAGGGCACCACAGAACTTTAATAAATTTGATCCTAGGGATCAAAATAAAGGTAAGCACCAATTTGATAGGCCACGGTATGACAATAAAAATAAATTCCCACAATTCGATGAAAGGAAATATGATGAAAGAAAATCTTTCAACCAAGGAAAAAGGTGGTGTAAAAATTGTCAGATGGACAATCATGACACTGACCGTTGCAGAAGGAAACCTGTGTATATGGCAACCCTTCAGGTCAGGTCGACCTCAAGACAGGAGGAGGATATTTTGTTGGATACCACTCCAGAAGAGATGAGGAAGGCACAGGCTGGAGATAAAACACTCAAGCCTTGTTTCAGAAAATTGTCAACTTGTCATACAACTCCAGGCAAGGGAGATTTTTACATGAAAAACAAGTTGATGTATAGGAAGACTGGAGCTAGATCCAATGGTCACGGACAGCTGGTTCTTCCAAAAAGATACAGGACAGACTTAATAAGGAGTCTACATGTGAAACCAGATGGGGACCATGAGAAAATAGGTACCATCATTCAAAAGGTGGCTCACAATTATTATTGGCCCAAAGCAAGATGGGACATTGAGAACTTTGTAGAAAGGTGTAGTATAGCACATGAGGGAACACCCACAAGTGGGAACATGGATCAGGACCTGGACACGCCATGGGACAAAATCAGGCCTGACAATAAAAAGAGAAATAGATTTGATAAAGTGGACCAAATGGAATGGGAAGCCCCTTTTCACGGACAAGCTTCACTTAACTGTTTTACAATGGCCACTATGCGGAGAGTGCAAAAAGATGTCTTACCCCAGGATAAGCCGACAATCCCTCAATCGGACTTAAACAAACTGGAGGAAGAAGATGTAGAGAGGAAATCTCTCATCAAGAATTTTTAAGAGGGGAGACAGCCCCAAAAGAAAAATTGGTAGCGGTCGTTTTGTGAATGATAATTCTGGGAGGAAAAATCATCACTATAAAGCTTCAAGTGGAAGAGACCATACCGGTGCATGGACAAATAGGTCCACACAATTAAAGGTCCATATGTAGCTTTGTTAAGAACGTGGACTGATGAAAAGGCAGAGGAAAACATTACATCTTCATACCAATATGTGAATGAGCTGACCACTCGGTTGAAAACTGGCTGGAAACTTGCCAATGAAAATTTGAAACAAGCCAGGAAGAAACATGCTGCCTATTATAACAGGAAGGCGAAAGACAGAAATTTGGCTGTGGGAGAGAAAGTACTGCTTCTTTTGCCTGGGAGTCAGAATAAGTTACAAATTGGATGGCAGGGTCCATATACAGTTCTAGAGAAGGTGTCTAGAACAAATTATAAGATAGATAAGAAGGGGAAAGAAAAAATCTATCATGTGAATCTCCTGAAGAAATATTTGGAAAGAGAACATCAGGAAGAGACACACTTGTTGACCTTGTCCATCGCCATGGAGATGAAAAAGGAACCACTTTCATCATTTGAATATCCATTACACCCCTGTGAGACAGCAGCACAGGTGAAAATCAGTACACATTTAACGAAAACTCAGAAAGAGAGAGTGCAACAGGTTCTAAATAATCATGCAGAGGTGTTAACAGACCGACCAGGGCATACAAACCTATTGGAATATGATATGAAACTCATAGACTCCACACCTGTCTGTATGAAACCATATTCGATTCCGTTTGCTAAGGAAAAAGCTTTGAAGGAAGAGATAGACTATCTGTTGAAGGAAGGAATTATTTCGCACAGTGAGTCTTCGTATAGTTCCGGTGTTGTACTTTTAAGGAAGCCCTCTGGAGAACATAGACTCTGTATAGATTACAGGAGACTGAATGCTATTACAGAAGGACAGGTGGATCCATTGCCGGATACAAATCAGCTGTTTGCCAGACTAAATAAAGCTAAATATTTCTCAAAAGTGGATCTGAGTAAAGGATACTATCAGATTCCAGTAAAGCCTGAGGTTAGACCATACCTAGCTTTTAGTACCTCAGAAGGACACTATGAGTTTAATAGATTGCCATTTGGATTGAAGAATGCGCCTAGTGTCTTCTCTAGAATGATGAGAAAATTATTGGATCCTCTGAATAATCCCTGTATAACAAATTTTATGGATGATATCCTTATAGCAACAGAAACATTTGAGGAACACATTGACTCTCTGAACATGCTGTTTGATCGACTTAGGGAGGCAAATTTAACAGCCCGACCAACCAAATGTTGCGTTGGATGTAAAGAATTGGAATTTTTGGGACACACAGTTTATCAGGGAAACATGACCCCTGACCCAAAGAATTTAGAGAAACTACAGAAAGCCCCGAGACCACAAACCAAGAAGGACGTGAGATCCTTTGTCTCATTATGTGGGTTCTACCAGAAGTATATCAAAAACTTTAATTCCATATGTGCACCTTTAACGGAATTGACACGTAAAGGACTTCCAGATCGCATTACATGGACACCACAATGTGAAATGACTTACCAAGAATTGAAGGAAAAGCTCACAAGTAAACCCATTTTGAAATTACCTGACTTAAGTCAAGAATTCATAGTAAGGACGGATGCAAGTAATATTGGGCTAGGTGCAACTTTACTACAGAAATCAGATGCATTGGATGGGGAATTAAGCCCAGTGGCATATGCTAGCAGAAAGTTGAATAAAGCTGAAATCAACTACTCAACTAGCGAAAAAGAATGTCTTGCAGTAATATGGGCAATAAAGAAATTCAATATTTATCTATATGGGAAGGCATTTAAGTTGCAAACTGACCACAAACCTTTATCGTTTTTTAGCACAGGCTAAGCATGAGAACTCTAGGTTACTCCGATGGTCTTTGCTTCTGGCTCCATATAATTTTAGCATTGAATATATATCTGGAAAAACAAATCTGGGAGCGGATTTTTTAAGCCGCCATCCGTGTGATGAGAATCACCGTAAACCCCAGAAATAATAATAAATTTCTCTATGTGTATATAGAATAAAGGACTGACATATAATGTCTGTTTTAAGAGGGGAAGTGTCATGAAATATTCTAATCCACATATATAAATTATTAGGTAAATATGAAGCCTAACAAATAAAATTAATAAAGAGAAGAGCAATGGTAAAATGACAGTGCTGTCCCAAAGAATGTACTCGAAATCCCCCTTGTTTTCTGCTTCGTCTGCAAATTGTAACGCTTTCACGTTGATAGTAAAGCTTACTGTATTATTACCCGCCTTCTTCAATGAAACGTGTGCTGTATTTCTTGGAAAAGCATTGAGACGTACTGCGTAATGACCTAAATTAACCCTAACATTAATTATACTGCGTTACCAAAACGAACGAACAGATGGACTAAAGGGATAAAAAGAGAAGGGAGAGGCAGAAAGCCGAACACTAAACCCGCTTCGCGCGATACACAATTACTACCATCACGCGTGTAAGTCTACATGCACTAATTTTTTTTCAGACGGACAGTGATAAAATACACTACCCTTTCCCAGAGTTAGGTTTATAAATCATAACAGACTCTTATTAGAAAAGACAACATTATATGGGTTTACGTTTGAACACATAACAGTACCCAGACAGCACATCTTCTAAACAGGAGATAGAAGAAATTGCATATTTTGAACGCAGCCACGTAGCTCCTTTAAATTAGTATTTTTGGGTTCCTTAGGGTTTGCTGACAAATAATATGTAAAACGTTACGCAAATAGTCCAGGAATTAATAAATTATACCCAAAATAAAATATTGGGGGTGCCTGACAGCATAAAATCATTTCTGCTCATAAAAATTTTTTTTATAACGTGTTTGAAAAAAACCTTACGTTACATAAATAGCCTACCATGTAAACTCCAAATTGATTGGAGCGCAACAAATGAAAGCCTAACCACGATTGGTCGGGCTATAAATACTATCTTGGTTGTTGGGGGAGACGGGAAAAGATAACATTTTTTCAAACACTTGTCGAAACGTGGCTCATTGGCCAGTCTCGCTGATATACACACTTGGGAGCGTTAGTTCGAGACCACTAATTCAAATAAGCTTGATAAAGCGACAGTACGTTGAAGCCAGCTCACATTTTTTGCTAAAATAAAAGCCTGGAACATAGGCAGAACGGAATTTGTGCCAGTTTGTGCCAGAATTCATTGCTAATCAACGTATCTGTGTTTATTTCCATGAAATTGTGGGACAGTGGTCTTGATGGTAGTGAGCAGCACCTGGTCAGAGATTTGCTGAATCCAGAGTCGGACAGCATACTCCTTGGTCTTTTTAGCTATCAGTGAGGTGTCTCCTGAGCCCAGAGGAGAATTCGAGCAGAGGAGTCCTTTCCTGCCGCCATCACTAAAGATAAGCAGAGTTGGCCAGCTGAGCTCAACATTATGTCCCCTCATCTTGAACTGATTTTTTTAAAAATTAACATTAAGAGGGGAATTTACTTGTCTTAAAATCAGGAACTGTGAACATCTACAATAATGGTCCCTAAAGACAAACTATTGAAGTCATGATGACAAATACCAACAGAGCTTGAACAAAACAAAACCAGTATTACCTCATTTTACCACTACACAATTGACACACATAGAACATTGGTAATAATATATGTCACTACAATATTCATATTAAATACATTCTGTACATAACTTGTAATTTAAATTGATTGTGATTCCTGGTTCCCTTGTAGTTGAATCAGGACACATATTCATTCATGCCAGTAATGAATACATATTGTTATTTGAAACGTTACTAGTGACTTCTTTAAGATATTCTCATAGAGTGTTATATGTATGTGAGTGTCACAGTGTTGTTAAGAGTAGTGGATTAAATTAAATTGTTTATCTGTCTGTTGTTGTGACTTACACTTCACCATACACATACCCTAGACACATAACGTAGCATCACACTATTCCAGAATAATTCTGACTGAGATATATAGATATGTGGTAGCAAGTAAGGTTATATATATAATATACTACTCTTATTAGATATATATATATACCTTCACAGCTGATCTCAGTCAGTACACTAAGTCCCTTATAAGTATTTATAACTTCCCACTTCACCACAGATTGATCACTGGAACAATGTGTACTGGTGGTGTAGGCTTGATCACTGGAACAATTTGTACTGGTGGTGTAGGCTTGATCACTGGAACGATTTGTACTGGTGGTGTAGGCTTGATCACTGGAACGATTTGTACTGGTGGTGTATGCTTGATCACTGGAACAATTTGTACTGGTGGTGTAGGCTTGATCACTGGAACGATTTGTACTGGTGGTGTAGGCTTGATCACTGGAACGATTTGTACTGGTGATGTAGGCTTGATCACTGGAACGATTTGTACTGGTGGTGTAGGCTTGATCACTGGAACAATTTGTACTGGTCATTAGGCTTGATCACTGGAACAGTTTGTACTGGTGGTGTAAGCTTGATCACTGGAACAATTTGTACTGGTCATTAGGCTTGATCACTGGAACAATTTGTACTGGTGGTGTAGGTTTGATCACTGGAACAATTTGTACTGGTGGTGTAGGCTTGATCACTGGAACAATTTGTACTGGTGGTGTAGGCTTGTTCACTGGAACAATTTGTTCTGGTGGTGTAGGCTTGATCGCTGGAACAATTTGTACTGGTGGTGTAGGCTTGATCACTGGAACTATTTGTACTGGTGGTTAGGCTTCATCACTGGAACAATTTGTACTGGTCATTAGGCTTGATCACTGGAACAATTTGTACTGGTGGTGTAGGCTTGATCACTGGAACAATTTGTACTGGTCATTAGGCTTCATCACTGGAACAATTTGTACTGGTCATTAGGCTTGATCACTGGAACAATTTGTACTGGTCATTAGGCTTGATCACTGGAACAATTTGTACTGGTCATTAGGCTTGATCACTGGAACAATTTGTACTGGTCATTAGGCTTGATCACTGGAACAATTTGTACTGGTCATTAGGCTTCATCACTGGAACAATTTGTACTGGTCATTAGGCTTCATCACTGGAACAAGTTGTACTGGTGATGTAGGCTTGATCACTGGAACAATTTGTACTGGTGGTGTAGGCTTGATCACTGGAACAATTTGTACTGGTGGTGTAGGCTTGATCACTGGAACAATTTGTACTGGTGGTGTAGGCTTGATCACTGGAACAATTTGTACTGGTGGTGTAGGCTTGATCACTGGAACAATTTGTACTGGTGGTGTAGGCTTGATCACTGGAACAATTTGTACTGGTGGTGTAGGCTTCATCTCTGGAGCCATCTGCAGTGGTGGCTTCATACTGCTTAAGGACTGTAGAAGGCGATGAAAGTGATGGTAATGTTGATGAGGGTAATGATGATGACGACATTTTGAGCTTTAGCTCACTTAAGTTAGTGATAGATAGAGCGAAAGACGGAAGATAGTAACTCAATGAATTTGCTGACGTCAGATCTAGATGGTTGAGGGGTCTTTCACAGCTCATGCGGTTTTCTCCGTCCTACTTTACCAAGCTTTCTGTAAATCTATTCTTTTGTTCTCTTACGTCGTTCGTTATACTCTTCCTTTATATTTCTCTGCTTTTTCCTTCATCATTCTCCCTTTATTTCTTAACTCTTCCATTTACCTTCTTCCTCTCTATCTTTCTCGCTCTTATTTTCCCTTCGTTTCTAGCTTTCCCTCTCCTTCAGCATAACAATCTCCCTTCTTTAATCATTCACACGCTCCTTTCTGCTTTATTCTTTCGTTCAATCACACTCTTTCTCCTCTTCTTCTTCTCCGACTCATTTTTTCCTCTTCCTTTCTATATATCTCAGAGCAGCCGATATCTCCAAATCTCTGTTTTCCTCTTTCTCCTTCTATAACTAATAAATGGATTCAGTATTGAAGACGAGAGAACGGAAAGACAGAATGTTAGACGGGCCTGCATGCGCAATTCTGAACCCTTTGAAAAGTTCGTTCTCGCTTGCAGCCGATATCTCCATATCTCTCTTTTCTTCTTTCTCCTTCTGTATCTTTTACGTTCCCCCACCTCCTTGTTTTTACTTCTTCACCACCTATTTGTTTTTCCTTTCTATTTTCCCATTCCATCTCTCTTCGACCATTTGTTTGCCCTGATGCCAACATGTATACCTCATTACACTCTGAAGAATCCATTCTGAGATTAGAAAATAACAAACCTTGGTATTATCAAATCTCTGCGTCCAGTTTGACTTGTGGTTAATGACGCTTCGCGAGTCAGACAGCTGTGCCTGTGTCATGAATATGAATAAATTTAAGACGGCGTCACCCATTCATTTTGTGCCCGTGCATTCAATTAAATTTTCCGTCGTCACTTTGGTAGGGAAGAAAATTATTCCATCGAAATTCAATAATAGCAAGTTCCAGGCTAAGGGGATAATCATTGTTTCATTGTTTCGACCAAACTGGCAGGACGAATTGGCTAATTAGACGCGGCATCACCGATTGTCTCTCTTTGTCTTTTAAATAATTGAGATAAATAAGATTTACTACTGTCGAACTATTTTTCGTTTCATATCATTCTCTCTTTCCCCACTTCTCTCTCTTGTCGTTTGCTTCTTGTTCCTCCTGCTTCCTTTCCCACATTGATCCTTCTGAAGCATGAGATGACATCTGCTGCTGGTTCACTTACATCAAAGACTTAATGTGCTCTTGCAGCCGTCGTTGGATCAGGGGAAACTGCTGATTACGTAGAGAGAAAGATAAAGGAGAAGGGAGAAGACGCGTGTAAGTAATCCATATACCAAACGATAAGAGAGAGAGAGAGAGAGAGAGAGTGCGAGAGAGAGAGTGATAGACGCGATGATGATATTAATAATTATGGTAGGGATTTTGATAGCAGTTCTGCTTCTTTATCAACACGAAGATGGATTGTTAATGTGGACTATATATGGAATATTACGGGTCCATTTCACTAATGAAATCCAATGTGGGGATGTATCTTGCTGAAAATTACGCTGCAAGAAATAGTTGTGTGGCACGTTCTAATTGCATTCAACGTGATAATTATCAGGGCTATGAAGTCGGAATCGGGAGTCGAAGTCGGGGAGTCGGTCTGTTTAATGTCCGGACTCCGAATTTTATGCATATAACTAGTGAAAAAAACTGTAGTCGTTGTCGGACTTCTAAACTTTCAGGAGTCGGTGTCGGAAAATTTGTTGCCCGACTTTACAACCATGATATTTAATCGTGTGATCCTTGAATTAACTTATTTCGAAATGTTCAAGTTCCTTCTACGTGATAATACGTTTACAATTGTAAATTCTACAGAAAAAAATAAATAATAATGCAGTCACGGGTGATTCTTATAACCTCAGCATCTTCGTCTCAAAAACGACCACGTCTTACACATCAGTGGTGGTCCATAACCCCGCGACATAACACCGAAAAACACAATGGTCGTCTTGCAACAGCAGTAAATATGTTTGGTTCTTACAGCACCTGATAATTTCATTTGCGTAAGGACGATTTCTTAGTTTCTTCTTCTTCTTCTTCAATACATTCTCAGACGTATACTCTCAGACGTACATTCTCAGACGTATACTCTCAGACGTACATTCTCAGACGTATACTCTCAGACGTAAGTCTCAGACGTACATTCTCAGACGTACATTCCCAGACGTACACTCTCAGACGTACATTCTCAGACGTACACTCTCAGACGTATACTTGAATATTTTCAAAGGAAGCAGCAGTCAGCTTGAGGCTATTTATATCCCCAGAGAGCTTTTCCGCGAATGGTACTGATGACGGCCATATGTGTTTCCTATGTTCCTCATATGTTGGCCATCTTTGAAGTAGATGTTCAGCAGTCATTTTATCGGTGCCACAGTTCCAATCTTTAGCTTGTTTGATAGATGTTATTCCAGTCGGTTGTGGCCCATGCGGAGCCTGAAGATCACCACTTGTTCACTTCTGCTGAGCTGGTAATATGCATCATTTTTTTTTAAAGTGTGGCCTGGATGCTCTGCATCCCATTTGTTCCTGTATCTGATAAAACTCTCTGCCTCTTCGACAGTTATGCTTGCATCAGGCTGAGGTAGCTTTCCGCCATCATTTGCCAATCTGTCAGCCTCTTCATTGCCGGGTATGTTGCAATGAGTTTGGGATCCATTGTATCACAACTCTTTTGAATTGCTGACATAGTTTGGGGAGTATTACTGTTAGATCCTTCAGGTCTGATTTCTCAGTTTGAATGTAAGCATACACCCCCACATGTGAAATAGCCCAGTGAAAAATTACTGCAATGACAAAATACAATGTTCTTTCTGCGAGTACATGCCGCGTCTGCTCCACCTTTCAATGATTTCATGACTTTTGTTTTTAACATAAGCCGACTTTTAGGGCTGGGATCCTTAACGATTAATTAATCGATTAATCGGTTAAAAAAATGGGTGTGATTAATTGATTAAAAATTAATTTTAATCGCTTTTTTTCGCTTAAATGCGAGAGCATTTGTGCGTCAGTGGTTTTGAATTTGACAAGCATGGTCAATAATAATAAATTATTTGGTTGCAACTTTTCAGTATTTTAATTATATTTTCAGGACAATTTTTTTTTAATTTCTCATTTTAATTCCAAACCATAAGTGCAGCAGCACTCTGCATTCAACTGACGTACTCATGTGGACTCAGACTCTCTGTGAGAGTGACCTTTGGTGGAAGTATAATAACCTGCTCCAGTTCACGATGAGTTTACAGTCATGCAGCACATGTCTCAAACATGCCTTACCAATTCTAGCCTTCAGTGACATCCACAACACCTGATCTTTTAGCTACGTCAAGAGATAGTCTGATATAAAGTCCCTCATTATGTACTCACGGTACATCCTACAAATACATCAGCTTCGGCCGACGCTAGTTACTCTGAACACCCAATTGACTAGGCGGTTAGAGTACTTGCCTCTCGTAGAAAAGTAAACTGGTTCCGTCATAGAAGCTGGATAGTGTCACACGCCAGTCTGCTTCTTCTTTGGTCAGTGGCCGCTGAGTGACAAAGCAATCAGCGACTGTCACGCCTGGTGGCGTCTTGTAAGTCAGCAACAAACTTGTCTCTACTTTGCTTGGATGGCTGCAATCCTTCGTCAGGACGATGTTGCCTTATAACAAATAATATACAGTCCTTGGTGATTTCCAAACAAAAACTAATTTTATTTATGTTTTTTTTTTCCAAATTGTTTGGAACAATAGTAGATACTGCAGTAGGGAGTAAAATGTTAAAGAGACCAATGTACTAGGTCTGTCTTTATGAGATGGGGTGACCACTTGTCGTAAAGTCGTGTGTAAACCCACTTCTTTGTTAATACACTATGTCGATATACAAATATGCACAGCCAATCCACGTTCAACAGACTCTGAGACAGAATAAACTACACGAAGTCACGGTCACGCAAGATGGCGGCAGACAGAATAAATTAGAAAAAAAAACGCTGTTGCTTCGGAACTCGGTCACACAAAGTACCAAAACGCAACTAACCAATCAGCTTGTCCTGGCCATTAAAAAGACTAAAACGCCGCGAACCAATCAAAAGGGTTCCTTACGCAGTAGAATTTACCTGCGTCTACCTATATATATATGTGCGTGTGCGTGTGTGTGTGTATGTGTATATATATATATAAATATATATATATATATATATATATATATATATATGGGCGCGTTTTATTCAAATACACACACAAACACGAAGACCAGCTAGAACGACAGACTGTGGAAGAGAAAGTTGTCAAGACTGATTCCTGCTTACCTGCATGCCGGGCAAACTTGCTTCACTAAGTCGAGTCAAAATCTGGCTTGTAATAATCTTAGAGGGTAGGTAAACTTACTATAAACTTTTAGGAGTTTTAATATGCCTATATCATATATAATGATTGTATTTTATATAACCTACACCTGTATATAATATCACTTTAGTATTTTAGTTTTACTATGACTGTATCATGTATAATGATTATATTTTATGGAATCAGGTATAATGATTGTTTATCCTTTTATGATTGCTGAAGACGAAAACCAACCTAAATAATAACCTAACAGTCCTTGTTAGGACTCATATAACTCCAACCTGAATAATAACCTAACAGTCCTTGTTAGGGCTCATATAACTCCAACCTGAATATAACCTATGACTATATCATGTATAATGATTGTATTTTATAGTATCATGTATAATGATTGTGTATGACTGTTGAAGAAGGAAACCACCAGAAAATAGCCTACACTTGAATATATTTAATATAGGATTTTAGCTTTACTATGAATGTATCAGGTATACTGATTATATCTTATGGAATTAGGTATAATGATTGTATTTCCTGGTATGACTCCAACCTAAATAATAACCTAACAGTCCTTGTTAGGACTCATTTAACTCCACCTGAATAATAACCTAACAGTCCTTGTTAGGACTCATATAACTACAACAATATTGTTAAGGTATATTTTACAAGCTGTATAGCACTTATCAGAGATGGCCTGGTATATTATAGGTGGAAGGAAACGGTTGTGTCATACCTAGGTGTACAAATTATTGGATGTTGTTGGGTGTTCATTCTAATGGTAAAGAACTTCATTACGCGAATGGTTGCAAAGGAATAAAAATGTCAGAAAATGTTCTTCAAAACGAACTCCAACAAGTAGTGTTTAACTGGTCACTTACTGGCAGCACACAAGTCTGTGATGACTGTACATATATTTTATTTAACGTGACACATACGGAGTGGAACAAGACGATCATAGTTACAGGTGCAAAAGGGTCATACATCAAAAATGTTGATAATTACTTTTCAAGTTCATGAAGATTCTCTAACAATTAAGTCCTCTTATTCAAGTGACTAAGGGTCACTTCCTCTACCATATCATATGTATTGCAGTCAAGTCCGTTGACCTTCTTTCAAGGACGTATCTTATGGCCAACGGATTCATTCTCAAGGAGCAATACTTCTTATCATACTTGTAACAATTCCAGACTTTTTTCCATACGGTACTTAGGTAGCATATATATAAAATCCAAACAAAGTCATCCACGACAATACGACCAGGTTAGAGTTCTGTGTTGACTAACCTCTCTATATCCATGCCACGACTTTGGCATTGACGAAAATACGGCATATAAAAACATGTGAAGCATACAAATCAATTAACTTCGTTTACTCGTAGGTATCCTCCCTCTACGGTAATTCAAAAGGGCTAACGACTCCGTCTGTCCATTCTAGGAATGACATACTACGATGAATTCCCGCTAGACCAAAACTAGGAGCGGCCTGATACTTTAATTTAACTCAATAAACATTCGATGTGACATGGGGCGACACTTACTTGATACTTCCACTATTGGCTTCATCATGAATACCAGTAGATATCATTACAAAATAATGGCTTCTTCAAACTTGCCAGAAAAATCCAAGAAATATATATCGGACATAAACATGGTCCGAACTGCCCCGTTCAAAACATGACGTCAGAATCCCCCAACTAGGTTACCCGTGCGTCCAAAGCAACTCACACTGCATTGTGCACGTCAGTGCGTGAATCAATCGAACGCACAAATAATATAACTATATTAAGACTGGTGCGTACATTTGGCAGGACCGAAGACTACCCCCTTTAGGTAATAAATGTACGTAACAGCTCCCTTATTACCTCCCCTTAAAAAAATTAATTCTATTAATTTTTTTGAACTTAGTACCCGAGAGAGGTGAGTCAAAACTACCACAAGATATATGAAATGCATAAAGTTATACCATATTAAGAAAAGAATATTAAACGAAATCAATATAACTAAATGATAGTATGCATTAAAGCACACATCCACAATCGACCTACTTTGGAACGATGTGGTAATATTCGAAGTAAAAACAAGTTGAAAATGAAAAATGAAAAAACCATAAAAAAAGATGATAATAAAATTCAACTAAGTTTTCAAAAAAAAAAATTTGAAACATATGATTTCAAAAATGAAAATGAACAGCAACACTGATGATGATCAATGACAAGAGAATCAATAAAACAGAAAAATTGAAAATACAATGTGCAAAAATGAAGCAATGCAAAATTAAACACTTTAAGAATCAACACCCTTAATGTTTTCTAACACTAGTACGGTTGACTAGTGATCTAACAGTGAGATATCATAACTAAGACCCGTGAATGCAGGTATTACGTGACAACTAAGAAAGTTAGTATGTGTGTGATCCATAATCAATTAAATAGATTAAATTGAATTATTCTAATTTATATATTTCTTAATTATTAACAAATAACCAGTTACTAATATATTCTAAGTAATTCCAATATCACTATCAATATGTCAATGTTCAGTTACAACTAGTTAGTAATCGACGAGACGATGTTCTCAATGTTCCATACACGATAAAATATATTCTCGAACACGATATGTAGTGTAATATGTTCCATAGGAATAACAAATGTATATTTGTCGCTCTTAACAATGTTTCCATACTAATAAAAAGTTACTGTAGTACCAATGTTCCCGTACTAATAAAATGTTACTCTAATACCACTGTTCCCGTTCTAATAAAACGTTACTATAGTATCAATGTTCCCGTACTAATAAAATGTTACTACACAAGAAGTAATGTTATAATCTATAAGTAAGTATATCCTGAAAGTTATACTTATACGAATACTTCAGTTATATAAACAGTCTTTATAGATGTACAATCAATGATAATGTACAAAGTTATTCATGTTATCGGGGAGGATGTTTCAACATCTGGAAGTGGTTTAGTTTCGACAAGTTCGCTTGGGCATCTCGACAAACAGTCTGCGAACACATTCTTCACTCCAGGAATAGCTCGTATTTCAAAATTGAATGGTTGAAGCGCTATAGCGTAACGCGCTGACTTCGATGATTTAACGTTCTTCGTGTTCAGTGCGGTAAGAGCTTTTTGGTCAGATTCCACCACAAAGTGTGAGCCGAGGAGGTAACGTTCCAGTTTTGTGATTGCCCATACTAATGCGAGGAGCTCTTTATCCAGAACGGAGTATTTGAGTTCGCTCTCCGTAAGTTTTCTGGACACGTACATCACCGGAAATAAGGTGCCGTTATATTCCTGCATCAAAACTGCAGCAATAGCGTAAGAAGATGCATCACTGCGAAGAATGAAAGTGAGATTTTTGTTAGGCAACCTCAAAAAAGGTTCATTTGAAAAAAAATCGTTTTATATAGTCTAACGCCGTTTGGTGATCCTGCGACCACTTTATTACATTAGATGTGCCTTTCTTCAGTAGAGACGAAAAAGGTGCAGTTATAGTAGACAAATGAGGGATGAATTTTGAATAGAACTGTATTAGTCCTAAAAGAGATCTAACTTGTTTTTTTGTCTTAGGTGCCGAGATGTTTAAAATTTTAGAGACGTTACTGTCTTCTGTATACATGAAACCATGACCTATGCGGTGACCCAGAAATGAGATGTCATGAAAACCGACAAAAGCCTTTGAAGGTTTCGCTGTTAAGTTATAATCCCGTAAGGTAGAAAGTAAAGCTTTTAATCCATGAATATGTTCATCCCAAGAGTCACTGAAAAGACAGATGTCATCTATATAAGTAATGACATCGGGACGATGAGACAATATGCGGCGCATCATGCGTACAAAGGTAGCTGGCGCATTCATTAATCCGAATGGCATAAAATTCCATTGAAAAAGACCCCGTGGCGTCGAGAAAGCGGTGAATGGCTTTGCTTTAGGAGTGAGTGGCACTTGCCAATAGCCCTTTGAAAGGTCAAATTTCGAAAAGAATGTGGCATGAGATAATTTCTCCAATAAGTCGTCTAAAAGAGGTAACGGTTCCGCATCGAATTTTGTAACTTTGTTTAATTTCCTGTAATCTACGCAAAGACGTATATTGTTGTCCTTCTTCCTAATGATTACCATAGAAGAAGAATATGGTGATGAAGATGGTTCAATTATATTTAATTGAAGCATCTCATCCAATTCCTTATCAACCTTATCACGAAAGTGTAAAGGGATAGGATATGGGCGAACTCGAATAGGCGTATCGTCAGTCAGAATAATGTCATGTTGGATGACTGACGTATGACCTGGGATGTCAGTGAGGACATCCTCATACGAGTGTAGAATATTAGAGACTTGCTGACGTTGATCAGCCGAAAGAGTAGATGAGATTGTAACATCATTCCATTTCTCAGTGGAATGGAGTGGTACAACTGGTATTGGTAGTTGTACATCATCGAAAGAAGATTCTTCTTCTTGGATGACTGACAAACTAGAATAGTGTTGAATAGGAGGTGTAGGATCGTCAGTTGCCTGGAACACTGACTGTAGATAATCAGGACGTGAGTAATACTCCTTCAACATGTTAATGTGGAAGGTTTTATGTTTACCATTAACATCAACGATGTAGTCGACATCGGATATTCTTGAGATGATCCTGAAAGGACCTCTCCAGGTAATTAAAAGACGATTGTTATGCGCAGGGAGTAATACAAAAGCTTCGTCACCAGGAATAAGCTGGCGAAGACGTCTATACTTGTTTGCAAATAGACGAGCTTTTTCTTTGGCTTGTTCGGATGATGCAGTAGCTAGTCTACAAGCATCTATGATTCTCTTTCTCAGAGAGATCACATACTCATAAGAGGATTGCGTTTCCTCTTCAATATTCTCGTCAACCAATAAGTCGTGGATTAACGACATCGGACCGCGTGGTTGCATGCCAAAAACTAGCTGGAATGGAGAAAACCCCGTGGCTTGATTTTGTACTTCGCGATACGCGAACAGAGCAGCGGGTATGACCCGATCCCAGTCTTGGGGATGGTCTTGGGTCATCTTACCCAACAACTGCTTGAGTGTCCTATTGAGACGCTCAATTAACCCATTTGACATCGGATGATAAATAGAACTAAGAGATCTGTCTATACCTAATGTCTTCATAACTTGAGACATGGATTCAGAAATGAACTGAACCCCATGATCCGACAAGATTTTCCGTGGAAAACCAATGCGTGAGAAGATTAACATCAATGCCTCTGCTACACTGGCAGATGAAGTGTTCTTGAGAGGGATGGCCTCAGGCCAACGAGTGCACATATCAATGCACGTAAGAATATGCGTATGCCCTCTAGCAGATGGAAGCATCGGACCAATAATGTCTATAGCCATTTTATCAAATGGTCTAATCGGGATGTCCGCAGCTTGAATAGGAGCCGCATGAAATGGACCCCGTACCTTAACTTCCTGACATATCAAACAGGACCGACAATAGAGAGTGATGTCCCTATGGACGCCTGGCCAGTAGAATGCCGAAAGCACTCTGGATTTGGTACGCGAAAAAACCCATATGGCCCGCACATTGCGAGTCATGCGCATGTCGTAATATACGAGATCTCATAGAGGATGGGACTAAGATCTGATAACATAAGGATGAATCCTTTTCCCGTATTACTCTAACCAAAATCCCATTTTTAAGTATAAAGTCATGTCTAGATTTTGCAAGTTTGTTGCTGGTATTCTTTTTGTTCACATACTGAAAAATTTTTTTTAATGAATCATCATTCTTTTGCAATGTTGCAAACAACTCCCGTGAAATAGGAGCATCATCATCACAAGTGGTATGAACTGTAGGTTCAATAGGTGTATCATGCGACATATTAGTAGCTTGCGCTCTAGTCACTACTGCATTTGCAGTTTGAATATGTCGCTCTTCCCATTCAGCTATTTGCTGTGGTGTACACTCTTTAATACCATGTATGCGACCAAGTATTACATCACAAATTGGATTCGGAAGGAGACATGCCTGGATCTTTCCTGAAAAAAATGGTGTATTAAGGTCAATAATAGCAGTGGGAAATGTTTCAACGGTGCCACCAAAAGTCACACACTTGACAACCCTGCCCGTGGCACAACTTGGGTTGATCAGCGAAGTCCGGACGCCCACAGTACTACAACCTGAGTCAAATAGGAGAGAGCATGAAATGTTGTTGACAAATCCCTTGTTAAACTTAAGAGAGCCCTGTCCCTGGTGTACTGACGCAGCAGTGGCCGTACAGACTACAGGTAGACTAGGCAAGGTATGTCCGCAACGCAGCGTCGTGATCGCCTTAGGCTGGAAAAGAGTCGAGCATTCTGGACAGTCTTTCACCTGGGTACAATCAAGAGAACAAGACATAGCATTGTGAGTTTCAGCTACTTTACCCTGTTCAATGTTAGCCTGTGTATCACTTAAAGCGACATTAGAATGTCTACCCGTATTACTCGACGATCTATCTCTACGACGCGATCGATTTTGATTATTTGCATTAAAATTGCCATAATTGTCGTTTCTGCTTGAGTTAAAATTTGGATGAGTCCGATAATTTGTATAATTAAAGTTATGATGTTCTTTAAAATTTTTATTCTAAGAACCTTGTCTGTTTTGCGGACCCTGAGATCTTGATCTCCAGTTTTGTTTATTATAATGTCCTTGATTATTTTTAAAATTATTGTTACCAAAATCTCGCGATCTGTGAGCTTGGTTCCAAGAAACATTAAATGGAGCAGATTGTTGAAATTGCTTCCCTTTGTAAAAGTTATCATTGTTAAAATTGTAATTATTTCCCTTATTGACATACCTGTCAGCACTAAAGGAACGATTTCGTGAAAAATTGTTTCGTTGTGCTGCAAAAGCAACAGGCAATTCACTCTTAATCTGTGCATTACTTAGATCCATGGTTGGGTGAGCAGTGCAGAAGTTTTTTGCATGTTCTTCTAAGTCTTTCATAGATAAAGGTTTCCGTTCGTGTAAAAATGCGAGAAATGTAGGATTTACAGACGATAGTACCTTATCGCGCATCAGTAAATCGAAGAGACCTTCATACGACTTTTCAATTTTGGATAATTCGATCCATCTTTCTAGGGTTAGTCGTATTTGTGACAGAAAATCACTGAAATTTCTGCTTGATTGCGGTAGTAATGTACGAAATCTTAATCGGTATTCATCTTCTGTCATTTGAAATTTCTTCAGAAGTGCGGCTCTAAGAGCATTATAATCATTCTTCTCATTAATACTGGTAGTATGATAAACTGCTAAAGCATCCCCAGTAAGTAACCTGGATAAATATGTGCAATACAGTGTTTTATCCACGTTATAAGACCTACAAGTGGCCTCAAATCTATCTAGGAAAAATATTACGTCATCCGACGGGGGATTAAATTTAGGTAATTTAAGGTGAATTTCCTTAAAATGATCATGTCTGGATGAAGTTTGGCTTTCAAAAGTTCTCTGAGAATTAGCTTCCTGAGTTAACCTAAGTCTCTCATATTCTGACTCTGCTAATTTTAGTTCATGCTGTCGTTTTTTATCATTCTCTCCCATCTCAAGCTGAAGTCGTTTTGTATTTTGTTCAGCTATTAATCTTCTTTCTTCCATTTCCTTTTGTTTATTTTCCATTTCCTTTTGTTTATTTTCCATTTCCTTTTGTTTATTTTCCATTTCCTTTTGTTTATTTTCCATCTCAATTTTAAGTCTTTCTTCAGCCTCCCTTTGCTTCTGTTCTGCCTCTCGCTGAAATCGTTTCTCTTCTAATTCAGCGGCTAATCTCATTTTTTTTCTCATTCTCCTCCGCCTCAAATTTCAAATTTTGTAATCTTAAAGTTTCTAGCTTTCTCTGTTCGGCTTCTATTTCTTGAGCTTTCTTATATTCTGCAAGTGCAAATGCTTTTGCTTCATCAGGAGCCATCTGAAGAGCTTTTGCTTGCTTAATGAAATAATCTAGTGAATACATTATGCTTTATAAGTAGTCACAATACTCTTGATTTATAAAATGATAATTAATCAATGTAAATTAATTAACCTTGTTACTATAACAAGTGTTCTTCGTTCCTGTCCTAGAACGGTATATTTTGTTATCATATAATTATGAAATATGTTAATAATCAATACAGTAATTTATGTAATGAAATGTCATGAAAGCAACACCGTGAAAGACAATAGAAACATTACCGACAAGACACGATAATCAAAGACGAGTGAACACAATCGTAGAAATCAACAAAAATAGAAATGTGTAACTAAAATAGAATATCGTAAAAATTTACGATGACAACTACGATCAGATACTCAACAGGACAATTGACAACACAATGTAAAAACATAGGTTTTGTAAAAACCTGAACGACAGGAAAGGTGAGACGGACGCATAATACAAACAAAATTCATCATAAAACTAAATACGAGTAAAAATAACTACCAAAAACAACAAGTAAACGTGACGAAACAGCTAAACAGATACTATCATAAGGAACAATTAGCGATCGGAACTTCGGCAAGGTTTCTAGCCTTGGACCGGAATTATCGCTCAATTAAAACTTACAAGTTGAGCCCTACAGAACGTCTGACGAAGAGCCCGAATTGGCTTCGAGATGGATCTCGTTCGTCAGATCAACCTCCCTACCTCCCACGACGAATGTACAACATATAACATATAACATGGAAAATGTAAAGATGGACATAACTATAGAAGGCACAGCTAAAAGTAATAAAATGTACAACGAAAGCACGTTATACTCATCTCGCGTGTGCCGGGAAAAAAACAATGTGCCTCGTCTCCGTGGATGTACGTCTGAGGATAAAATACTTCGCTCTGCGTATATAACAACAGCTCGCACGTAATAATGACGAATAGGTGATCCCAAGGCAGTCAGTCACTGTAAAACTTGACGTGGAGGTTGATTGATGACCTTGAGCATTTGGTAACCGTAAGTTGATTCTGATTCATCATCACACTAGGTTCCAAGTTTGAGATGTTGTCGCCTTGAAAGTTCAAATCTTCTTTTCAACCGATACTTGGATTGAGTACGTTCCTGGGAAATTATTTATTTCCAGACCACACTGGCATACCATTTACTGTTGGGTGTTCATTCTAATGGTAAAGAACTGCATTACGCGAATGGTTGCAAAGGAACAAAAATGTCAGAAAATGTTCTTCAAAACGAACTCCAACAAGTAGTGTTTAACTGGTCACTTACTGGCAGCACACAAGTCTGTGATGACTGTACATATATTTTATTTAACGTGACACATACGGAGTGGAACAAGACGATCATAGTTACAGGTGCAAAAGGGTCATACGTCAAAAATGTTGATAATTACTTTTCAAGTTCATGAAGATTCTCTAACAATTAAGTCCTCTTATTCAAGTGACTAAGGGTCACTTCCTCTACCATATCATATGTATTGCAGTCAAGTCCGTTGACCTTCTTTCAAGGACGTATCTTATGGCCAACGGATTCATTCTCAAGGAGCAATACTTCTTATCATACTTGTAACAATTCCAGACTTTTTTTCCATACGGTACTTAGGTAGCATATATATAAAATCCAAACAAAGTCATCCACGACAATACGACCAGGTTAGAGTTCTGTGTTGACTAACCTCTCTATATCCATGCCACGACTTTGGCATTGACGAAAATACGGCATATAAAAACATGTGAAGCATACAAATCAATTAACTTCGTTTACTCGTAGGAATCCTCCTTCTACGGTAATTCAAAAGGGCTAACGACTCCGTCTGTCCATTCTAGGAATGACATACTACGATGAATTCCCGCTAGACCAAAACTAGGAGCGGCCTGATACTTTAATTTAACTCAATAAACATTCGATGTGACATGGGGCGACACTTACTTGATACTTCCACTATTGGCTTCATCATGAATACCTGTAGATATCATTACAAAATAATGGCTTCTTCAAACTTGCCAGAAAAATCCAAGAAATATATATCGGACATAAACATGGTCCGAACTGCCCCGTTCAAAACATGACGTCAGAATCCCCCAACTAGGTTACCCGTGCGTCCAAAGCAACTCACACTGCATTGTGCACGTCAGTGCGTGAATCAATCGAACGCACAAATAATATAACTATATTAAGACTGGTGCGTACATTTGGCAGGACCGAAGACTACCCCCTTTAGGTAATAAATGTACGTAACAGATGTATTCATTTATTGAATTATCAGAAAGAATGTTTTGCAAGTAGACACCTTTCATGTCTCGCTATTGCTAAATCATAATGAGCCATGTTGTCATTCATCCTACATGCAGACACCTGAGACACGCTCATCTCATATACACTAGAAATAGGTGGGCTTGATGACATAAATTAGCCCTTATTTTTCCTTGTTACAGGTTTATTCGTGTCATCCAACCTGAGGTTGTATGTTCGGGTCAATCCAGCTGCCTGGAACTTCTCAGGAGCATAGTGGTTGTATCGGAGCTACATCCTTAGTCCCCCTCAGTCTTGGGTGGGCTAAAGGAACGATCATCAGCGGGTGTTGTGTGCATCAAACTAAGAAGGACAACTGTTTTAAGAGATGAGTACACATTAGTACCATTTCCGTCGGCAAGTGTGAGCAATTAACTGTCAATGAAGAAAACGTGATTTAGCATAGTGAGAGACAAGATTAACAGCACAGCTGATTAAGTTCCTATGATCGATTAACAGCACAGCTGATATAATTTTTTTCCTATAATTGGAAGACTTGTTGTAATATATATATATATAAAACACGAAACCAAAATTGGTTTTTGAAACGTCAGAACTATGAATGAGGCAGGACAGCTGAGACAAATTACAGCAGAGATGAGGAATTACAAATTACATATCCTGGGAATAAGCCAGAGCAGATGGACAGGGATGGGGAGGAAAAAAAACAGCTACAGGGGAAACAGTACTTTATTCTGGTAGAGAGGATGGTCAGCACAACAAAGGTGTAGCCATTATCCCGAAGAAAGGAATGGAAAGGTCTTTACTGGAATGGAAACCCATTAACAACAGACTGATAAGAGCAAGACTGAGAGGGAGATTCACCAACACCACAATTATACAATGCTATGCACCAACAAACGACAGCGATGAAGAGATCAAGGACGAGTTCTATCAACAGATACAAAAGGAAACGGAAACTGTACACAGGTACGATCTTATTATAGTAATGGGAGACCTAAATGCGAAAGTTGGATCACACAATAATTATAACGAAAGAGTAATAGGGAAATGCGGCAGTGGGACAGTAAATGAGAATGGGGACAAATTAATAAGCTTCTGCAGTATTAACAACCTGGTCATTGAAGGAACACTTTTTCAACACAAAGATGTGCACAAGTTAACATGGGAATCACCAAACGGACGAGACAGAAACCAGATAGATCACGTAAAGATCAATGGCAGATGGAGACATGCACTACAAGACGTGAAAGTAAGAAGAGGCGCAGATGTGGGAAGTGATCATCACCTAGTAGTAGCAAGACTGAAGGTGAAACTCAGAGCTGCTGGACCAGTTGCAGTCAACCAGAAAAGATATAACATCACGAAACTCAAGGACCCCCTCACCAGAAAAGCGTTCGTGGTCGACGTAAAGAGACGATATCAGATGACCAAAAGCCAGGAAAGAGCAGAGACCGATGATGTCGACCAGAAATTCAACACCATCTCAACAATATACAAGGAAAGCAGCAAGTCATGCTTGGGATTCCAGGAAAGAAAGAACCAAGACTGGATAACACCAGAAACGCTAAACACCGTAGCGAAGAGAAAGGAAACGAAAAGAAAGAAAACAGAAGCTAAGTCTCCCAGGTTAAAGGCAATATA
The DNA here is from genome assembly GCA_024509875.1 of Oreohelix idahoensis. Taxonomy (NCBI): domain Eukaryota; kingdom Metazoa; phylum Mollusca; class Gastropoda; order Stylommatophora; family Oreohelicidae; genus Oreohelix; species Oreohelix idahoensis. The sequence goes on from JAMPIV010013874.1 coordinate 26,770, forward strand.
TAGTGAACAGTACAGTCAGCTGGACAAGGAAGTAAAACATCAAACCCGTGCTAACAAAAGGGCATTTCTGGATGACCTTGCAAGACAGGCAGAAGAAGCAGCACTGAGAAATGAACAAAGCACAGTTTATAAAATAACTAAAACTATCAGTGGAAAACGAGGTGCAAACAACTTAACGTTAATAAGAGACAAGCAAGGAAATCTCATCATCACAGCACAGGGGCAGGAAATAAGATGGGCAGAGCACTTCAGTGAAACCCTGAATAAAGAACCACTAGAGACTCACTGAATGTTCCTGAGGCTGAAAGTGACTTAGACGTAAATACAGACATTCCACGAAAAGAAGAAATCATCACAGCTATCAAAGGGTTAAAAAAAATGGAAAAGCGCCTGGTCACGACAATCTAAATGCTGAGCTATTCAAGACAGACCCTGAACTAGCAGCAGAACTATTAGAACCACTATTTGCACAAGTCTGGGAAACTGAGACAACACCAACAGAGTGGAGTAAAGGAATAATTGTCAAATTGCCCAAGAAGGGCGACCTTGCGGACTGCAACAACTGGAGAGGAATTACCGCCTCCTCTCAGTTCCCAACAAAATACTAGGCAGGATAATCATCCAGAGAATTTCAAAAGCAGTTGACCATAAACTGAGGAAAGAACAAGCGGGTTTTAGAAAGAACAGAAGATGTGCAGATCATATATTTACCCTCAGGAACATTATAGAGCAGTGCTCAGAATGGCAGAGACAGCTGTACATTAACTTTGTTGATTTTGAAAAGACTTTCGACAGCATACACAGGGACAGCCTATGGAAAATTCTGAGGGCTTATGAAATTCCCAGCCGCATTGTTTCCATCATAAAAAGCCTCTATTCTAACTTTACGTGCAGTGTTGGATTGGGTAATGTAACTTTAGAAGTGAAAACAGGAGTACGACAGGGATGCCCCTTATCAACAACATTATTTTTGACAGCCATAGATTGGGTGATGCGCCAGATAACAGAGGGCAGTCCAAGAGGAATTAGATGGACAACGTTTTCTACACTGGAAGACCTGGAATATGCAGATGACATTGCACTACTCGCGCATTCACATCAACACATTCAAGACAAAACCGATAGACTGAATAAGTATGGCCAGCAGGTTAGCCTGAACATCAATCTGAAGAAGACAGAGGTCATGACACTAAATGTGGGCAACCCTGAGCCAATAACAGTAAGGAACCAGAAGTTAGAACAGACAGACACATTTACTTACCTAGGATGCATAGTAACACCTGACGGCGGAACAAGCAAGGACATTAACAACAGAATGAATAAAGCGAGAACAGCCTTTGCTATTCTCAACAACATTTGGAAGTCTTCCCAGTACAGCACAAACACCAAATTAAGACTATATGAGAGCTGTGTCCTTTCTGTGCTTCTCTATGGTGCGGAATTTTGGAGAGTAACAGAGAAGGAAATGTCGAAACTGTCCTCCTTCCACACAATCTGCCTAAGGAAAATTCTCCGAATCTTTTGGCCAAACACCATCAGCAACCAAGAACTACTTATTCGGAGTAACCAGGAGGACATGCACACCATCATAGCTGGCAGACGCTGGAGTTGGGTTGGCCACGTCCTCAGAAGGGACCCTGATACCATCACAAGAACAGCTATGCTATGGACCCCCGAGGGAAAGCGAAAGAGAGGCCGACCAAAAACAACTTGGCGTAGGACTGTGGAGGCTGAGATGCAAAGAATGAACCAGAGTTGGGGCACTGTACGAAGGATGGCCGCCGACCGAGCAAAGTGGAATCAATTTGTTGCTGCCCTACCAGACGCCACCAGGCGTGATGGCCGCTGACTGCTTTGGCGGTTGGCGGTTAAGGATCAAAGAAGAAGAAGAAATAACATGGCCTTTATGTATTACACTTTAGATATTCACGTGCATCTCACACAACCGCTTCTGTTTGTTAAATGTCTTTTTTTTGTGAAAATCAAATTTTGCCTCGTTTTGCGCGTCCCGTTCAACCTTGTGGGTTACATTAGGACATATGTCCAAATATATAAACCTTTAAGCTTGATGATAAATGCCATACATTCTTCGTTGCATGCACGAAACGACAGAGAGAAAAAAAAACAAAAAACAAAAACATGAATTTGAGTTTTAAAAAGCTTGCAGCCAAACTGAATTCAGTTTGGCCTCTTATGCCATGTATTAATGTCTCGGACATCTAAGGCCTTAAAAAAAAAAAAGCCAAAAATGATTTTGTCCTATGCAAAGTCAGCTTATTGTATCAGCGCGTATAAGAGGCAGATTTATATTGTCCATGTAATGTTGCATGTCAAGCGGTTTAGAGCCTCAGGGGGGCCGTAAGTCTTTAGAAGTGCTCCTTTGGGATATGCAATGGTCGTAGCTCATGACACGCTTGAAGCAAAGGATTACTAGAAGCGCCAAAGGGGGGATTGAAATTTATGAAAGAGGAAAGGCACTGGAGGGCGCGGAACAGAAAGTATGTCCTGGTGACTCATATCGTAAACAATGATATCATCGAGGAAGATGAGATAGTTTTTAACACGATCCATTGCGGCCGCACCATTCATAAAACGGGGTGTGGTGGTATGACGTCACATTTATTTGTGGAATAATCTCAGTGGCATATATTTGGAGGTCTTTAACTGGAAGTGCAGGACTGCTGGCCGTCATTGTCCCTACATACATTTTGAAAGAAAATACCCTAGATTTTCATTATAATTCAGAACTCTCACAGTTATCGGAGCAGGACGCAGGCTGCATTGTGGTCTAATATAAACAGACATATTGAAAAAGTGACAAGAAAATATACCTACCTTAGTAATTGGTTTGGTGTCTGGTTTTAAGGACTATCTTTATTTCACACGGATAACTCCATCAGTGCTCCGATCTCCCCCCTTAGATCACACATGGAGGATCTCAGCACAGTGCACGAACTCCGTAGCACCGGCGAGAATCCCAATGTGTGTATTTAGGAATCACACATTCCATAAATAAATTTGGTGGGTAGGTTTTCTAATATTTAAATTGTGCCTGTGCCTTTACGATTTCCAACTGCCGTGTGATTTGTAACGTGCGCAACTTGGACACGGGACCTCCTTTTTTCTCGCCCTTATCCGAGAAGGCTAGACATCCGATCTCACTACCCATGATAACGGGGAAAGGGGGGGACGAGGAAAAGGGGGGGGGGGAGTATGACATCATTAGGACCACTGGTTCTGAAAAAAAAATTTCCATAAATTATATTCCCTCAACTGGGAATCGAACCCAGTACCTCTAGAATTCGAGGCGGATGCCAAACCTCTTAGCCACTGCGACCCCCACCTTAGTAGTTACGAGAGAAGAATCAAAGCTCACACCTTAAACTATCAGCACCTGCAGCACATTTAGAAGACTGAGAATTGGAAATAGTAAAGTGAGTGTGATTCACTAATTACTCAACAGCTCTTTAATCACAAGGTTTTTTTATTACGGAAATAGAAATGACAAGGAAGAAGTGGTGGGAAGATCTTGAGCTGACGGCACGCGATAAGAGGACTTGACATGTCTTTATTGAAAGTCGAGGGCCGCGACGCCCCTGGGAGTCGCGACGCACAGTTTGAAAACCTCTGATTTAGGGCCTAGACTTGATGCTACCGCTCTCTACTATCTCTTCTATCTCTTCCATCTTTTCCAGCCCTTAAAGGAAACACAGGCATTCAAGTGTGAAACTTGTATAATCTGGGCCGTGTAGCTATAGCTATTTCTATAACTTCTCGGCATTTTTAAAATCAGTGTCTCTCACTAATTTTTGTCATAACTTATCACTGAGTGGTCCTCTGTCGCACATATTTCGAGGTGCTCCAGAATAATAATGCCTCGCTTTGGTAACTGAGGGTTTCCGTGTATGGCATGTTCACCCCCTTTTACACTAACAGGAGTGAACATCAATATTTGAAGTTTGTAAAATGCAAATAGACCCCAAAAAAATAGACATCTGTTAATGCCTTCTTTAATGATGGTTGTTATGTCAGAAAAATGAAGATATACAAAAGACCGTCCAATTTGACGCCGCGTCTTTTCCAGCCGGGGAGAAAAACAATCTAGCCCTTGTGTAAGCAAATCCGTTAAACCCAGGTAAGCTTACAGCACCTCATATTTGCCGAGAAATCAGGCGCTGATCTATGACTGGCTAATTACAGGTGAGTTATCCGAGAAACGTTCTGAAGCGTTCCACCAGACACCAGCTCAGACAGTCTCAGGTATGAGAAAGACAAAAAAATCTCCGTTTATCACAGTCATCGCTCACACATCGTTTTATTCTGCCAACCAGTCAACCTCTGCCTTTTTCATACTATGTTATCTTTGTAGTTTTTCCTCCATGGTATTCACGCCAGCACGTACCCCAAAAGGTGCCCGACTTCAGCAGGTGCGAGCTCTTCATTAAAAGTCGATTTCACATAAGAGAAGCAGCAGGGATCTTTAAAAAAAAGTTTTATTTAAGCTTGAAAAGTTTTTTTTATGCGATCCAACTTTAAAAAAAAACAAAAACAAACAAAAACAACAAAAACTGAGGTTGAAGTTCAATATTTAGCTACCTTTTTGGGCTGGACGTAAGTTTCTTAAAGGTTATGAACTTTGCTAAAGTTGTTTCTGATTCACTACTTCTCTGTGTTATCTTCTTTTGTGGTTAGGAAGGAGAAACTATGTGAAATAATAATGTGATGTTTCTGAAACTCGCTAAAGCTGTTCTTCGGGTCTATAATTTTAACTGTGATTTTGAAGAATGTAAGAGCAACCATTTCTGAAATATTTTGTCAATGATTCAGAGCTTAGCTACTGTCACGGGTTTCCTCCCCTTGCTCTGCAGTGATGGTCTACCAATGGCTAAAACCTAGAGTATGTAGTGTGGGTCTTCAAAGTTATCTAACTTTACACAAGATTACTCTTGGCAGAGATACTGATAGAAGGATGATGAGGCTTCTACCTCGAGGGTGTTTCACAAGATATTTCAGAAGTCACGAACAATGCTGAATGTGTCATAGCAATTTTAACTTTTATCTGCCCGACAACTTTTGTGAAGAAGTATTTGTCATGATTCGATTGAAATTTCTGTCACTTTTAGCCGAGTGGTCTACCCTGTCTGGTTCACTAATTTTTGTCTACGCCTACTTTTCTGTCTTATAGCTCCTAATAGCCCTATTTCTTTACACGCGGACATCGGCATCTAGCTAAAGGTCCTTTTATTCTGCCTTTCTAGTAGATGACAGCTAGTTCCCCGTATTCTTTGATTTACAGAGAATCGTGGACATACAGGAAAACCTCTACCCTTTTCATTGTGCCTCCCTCGTCTCGTCTCGTGAACACCGGTCGCTCGTAGAACCGCCAGTGCGGCTGCAGATTACGTTCTTTTCCTGTATCTTGAGTCGCCCGGGGAATCTCTCCCCTAGGTCTTATGTCTGAATTTGTTTCATCTAGTTCACGTGCAAAAGCTACCTGCAGACTCTATCTGGCTATTTAAGCAAGAGGTCTCTAATACTCAGTACCACTGTCTCAACAAAATTCTGCCACTGGACAAAGTGATATTGTGCGCCAGAGCTTATAACAGTTGTTCGTGCAAGAATTATTCTGTCTTCGGTAAGCTCATTTACTTATTTAATTCATTAGGGTCCAATTCCCGGTCGACAAAAAATCCTCAAATGCCGTCGCCCGGGTTTGATCCTGAATCACCCGGTCGCCAGAGCGGTGTTGTAACCACTACGCTAGCGCTGCTCCTAATTCATGTTAAATATATATATATATATACATCTTTTTTTCCTTAAGGTAAAATTTTTCGTGACCGGGATGCTCTGAATTTTATTAAGTGAGCCACCATCCATAATCATTAAGTGTTAGCTAGGCGCGGAGTTTTCTTCAGTCAGAGACATTGAGCCGGTGTAATGTTAATTGTTACCAAGTTTTTTCCCCCACTTCGTTTGTGTGTGTAGAATATTACTGTAAAGAGTATTACTATTGTGTAAATACTGAGGATCAGCTCAGTGTTATTTATGTAACATATCCAGTGTTATTATTTACTGAGTAATTTACCCACGGAGAAATTTTTAGTATCTTGGGTTAACTTTAACGATACGAGTATGCTCGTAAGCCGTGTGTGTGTGTGGGGGGGGGGGGGGGGGGAGGAATACGTTGGCTACAGCCATTCTAAAAATAAATTGGTCATAACGCGCAGCGAAGACTGACGCACTCGCGAGCGACCAGAGATTTTCGATCGATAAGGTGGGTAAGACTGTACTGAGAAGAGCCTGTTTTGATTGGTGTAGGGTGGGAAACGGAGAGGGAGAGTTTGTTTTGATTTTGTGAGTGAGAGAAACGGCGAGTGGAAAGTGGAAGTGTGTTTATATTTTGCATGGGTGAGAGACTAAGTGAGAAGGAGAAGCCTACATGTAGTAATGAGATATCGTATTGCTTTATATTTTCAGAACCTTGGTCAGCATTTGTTTTATGCGTCCTGGCGTGATTTGCTGCTGCCAGGGGATTACCATTTCCATATTTTATAAATATTACCAGGCAGTCTACGTTATACTGCCAGGTTTCAGTCATAAGGCTGGTGTGTGGATTACGTAACCACAGCCTATTGTTGAAAGTGTCTATCGCTCCAGGAAATACGGACTGTCACCTTTGCCATCCAGTCAGTTTCGGCAACACTGTCCGACCCATTTACAGTCTGTAACGTCCCCTACACATCGATACATCGATTTCTGTTACCTACACGTCCTGGAGTATTTACCTACAGCACATATGGCCGCCAGTTACAGCTAACCATCATCTCAACACATACAGGGTAGCCTTTGCCATACTGTCAGTTTCGGCAACACTCTCCGACCCATTGATAGCCGGTTACCGCTGAGTATACTGACATAAGGACAGAGAGGAGTAGTCAGTTACCTGTACTCGTCACCGGTTTTTATAGTTCAAGTGTTCATTATCGAGTATAAGAGGTGCCCCAGCGCGCCTACTGGATACTCGCTCGCCAGCAAAAGTCCTCTTCAATTGGATAGATTTGGATCAATGGGTGCAAGTATTTCTGCACTCGTTTTAATCTCCTCCATCGGCTAGTGTGGCCTCCACCCACCAGAAATTGTGAATTCATAGGATTTATTACCACACTGTTACAGAGAGAGCTTATCTCAATAGCCTGGAAATTTCAACCTTGGTGGAACAGTGTAGTAAGTCTTCTAGCAGAGGAAGTAACTTACTTACCAGGATTATTAACATAAGTAGTGGCCATTTCCTCGCGAAACTAGGGACCAAACAACTTTAGTTTTCCTTAGGAGTGAGAAAGAGTTCGGGTGTTGGCTGTTTGGAGTGAGACGCTTTACCTGAGAGATGGAGTGAAGTTTTGTGTTATTTCTCTGTGGTTGTGATATTGAGAGCTAGTGAAGGCATTATTTTTTTTTTTTTTTTTTTGGTTCAATGTTGTGGTTCTTTAATAAATACATGTATATGTACTAAGCGGTCAGAATTCACTCTACTCTGTCACTTAATGTTTGCTGTTGTAGTCCTTACTGTAGTAGATTATTCTATTTAGCATTGGAGGACGGACGAGGGTATGACATCTTAAACAGAGTCCGAGTATGGCTGGGAAGTAGACATAAGATACATGATTACATCTCTCTTCTCTCCAGAAGTTATACCTCTCTCCATATTTTCATTAGTGACTTTAATTCTCGCTATTTTCACATTACTCATTTATATTCTGTTTAAACTCCGACATACTCTATTTCCATACTCGCGACAGTATTATGTAATTTAATTTAGCTCGCACAAGCCTCAAACTGAATTAACAGTGAAATTCTTTTATTATTTGGCTCTATAGATATAAATATAGATATATTAAAGATGCCGATTCATACGTGTGCACTTCTCGCTCTGTAATAATTAAATCAACTATGAATTTGTAAAAACCAACATATTACAAATTTAATGATCAGTTACTTTGGAACAAATGTAAATAAATATAAATTGGTGATTACTAAAAAATAAGTTTCATCATTGAAACTGATATCGGTTTTAGAAAGCTTAGCAGTGGAATATAGATAAATTAATTATGTTGTGTTGGCCTGCTAAAATACCACTTGGCTTCCATACTGCTGGAGTATTGATGCTGATGTTTCCGCCAATTCGTCTCTGTGGCGAAGGCACTTCTCTTTGTCAAGGCAGGTATCTTCACAACCCGCTGAATGTAGGTTTCAAGTGTCAATCGCAAGCTTTGAACCATGGAACAGCAGTACAGCTGGTATCGTAGAATCGAACCTGAAATGGTCTCGTAAACTCGTACCATAAACTTTAGAGAGAATAAAAGAACAAATTCCGCTGCACATCTTTGTTTTCCTGATATTAATCAGGCACTCCGTCAGCCGAGTCTTTTCTGTAAATTTTTACTCTTCCTGAGCTTATCTCAAATAACTCAGGGGATATGATGAAAATCAGGAACGAACGAACGAAATCTTTATTTCATCAGGGTAAAGAAATAGGCATAATTGCCTTTTTACCATTCCTTTAGTTAATTTACTGGGAGAATTTTGATTGGACAGCGGCAAGTGGCTTGTGCCTGGTTGGACATGATAAAATATACATACACTTATTACAAAGGATAGTGTGTGTGTATATATATATATATATATATATATATATATATATATATATATATATATATATATATATATATATATATATATATATATATATGATGGCATCATCTTCCACACCCTTCTCCATTTGGAGTCTGGGGGTTACCCCTGCTTTTGGTTCCCTGACAGAACTAGCACGAAGCAATAGCCAGCACTTTGCAGTAGTGGTTCATGAATATATCATTTTCACATGCTGAGGTTGCCAGCCGATATAACCATCAGCAAGTTCAAACATGTAAAATTCAAAGTATACAATATATGTTACAATTTACCCCAAACTAGTTGGGAACTAGCCTTCTTGCTCAGTAAAATAGTATTGGCACTTGCTAAAAATGCCGCGAACACGCGTCTGGGGTATTATTTCTAGTATAGAATCCGTCTGTGACTTTGTGAGTAGGTCCTGTAGGAGTCCGGTTTCCGTATTAAAACGTGGAGTTTCCTTATTGTATTAGTCAACATGTGCTCCAATACTTGTTTTTCGTTCCTATACGTTCAGAATCCTAACTTCTACTCTTTCCTGGCTTCAGTCCAAGCTGTCTGCTTTGACGAATCTGGAATGCAGTGTTGTATGTCTAAAATGCTCTACGTTATATTGCAGTTTTCCTGCCCACGCTCACACCTGGCGTTTCCGACAAAACGTCCAATCACCGTGAATGTATATTAGCCTGTAAACTGCTGTCGTGAAATGACGTCTGTCTCACATCACGAATTCTAAATATTCTGACCCTACAGCGCACCATATTTAGTAGAAAGTTAAAATACACTGACCAATGAAAACGCTTTCTGAGTCCTGTGTTTACTACCGTTCGGAAAATAAAAGATGGCAAGGCCCAATCTGTGTAACATGATTCACTTCGGAATTTTACTACAGCATTATAGAAGAAGTACCACTTGGCAGAAGTTATCAATACAATATTAGGGAGATTACTCTACCCGTTTAATCATTTAACTTGAAAACCTACACCAACTAAGAAGAGGCATCTCTTACTGAAAGTACAACGATTGCGGTGCCAGTCTATGATAAAGTGCCAGCCATTTCGTGTGTACAGTTGGAATATTCTCATCTGAATATTTTATCCAGCATTTTGAGGGAGCCATCTGCAGTGACTCAGCTAAGTTACTCTCAGGGCAACTGTGTAGCGTATGCCGATTCACCAAACAAATAACCGCATCCAGTTCATGATGCAAATAATAGTATATAGCTCAATTATATTATAAAAAGAACACTAATAATTCTTAGATGAAAATTCAACCAAGTTAGAGTGTCTACCAAGAGATAGATATCTTACACAAGAGAAAGACATTGTTTGTTAAACTGTTCTTATTTATTTAATGTTGTACAAATATTTGATTTTAATGCTTTTCCAAACAGAAAAGATAAACTGTTTTAATAAATTGTACATATTTACCAGCAGACGTGCTTAAATTCTTTAAGTTAAGTTTTTATTCACTGTTGGTAACTGTTAATTAAATAACTTCCTTAGCAGAGTCAGAAACAATATCTACAATAATCACAGAGGCAGATCTGGAGAGGTAGCATTTAGGGACTCAGAGTACTACATCACCATCTTTTCTGGGAACTTACATAGCTTGTCACTGCCTTTGTGTCTATACACCCTTACTCTCTTCAGAGAAGGGTTTATTACTGATAAGACCAGACTCTTATCTGGCACTATCCTGGTATCATCTGATACACCTGTATGTCCAGGATATCTTCTTATTTTAAATAACATCTGAACCTCTTGCGACATCTGTTGTCTCAGTCCGGGATGTCATTTACTACCTGGGGTCTTTTCTTTGAGACATTCAGTTTTGTAATAGTTACTTACATCCTCTGAGTTAGCAGTAGGAGTAAAAATTAAAAATAAAATAAAAGTTAGAATAAACTGTAGCTAAATAGAGCACAGTGAAGTACTATTGTGTACTAACCTTACTTGCTACCACATATCGCTATATCTCAGTCAGAATTATTCTGGAATAGTGTGATGCTACGTTATGTGTCTAGGGTATGTGTATGATGAAGTGTAAGTCACAACAACAGACAGATAAACAATTTAATGTAATCCACTACTCTTGACAACACTGTGACACTCACATACATATAACACTCTATGAGAATATCTTAAAGGAGGCACTGATAACTTTCAAATAACAATATGTATTCATTACTGGCATGAATGAATATGTGTCCTGATTCAACTACAAGGGAATCAGGAATCACAATCAATTTAAATTACAAGTTATGTACAGAATGTATTTAATATGAATATTGTAGTGACATATATTATTACAAATGTTCTATGTGTGTCAGTTGTGTAGTAGTAAAATGAGGTAATACTGGTTTTGTTTTGTTCAAGCTCTGTTGGTATTTGTCATCATGACTTCAATAGTTTGTCTTTAGGGACTAGTATTGGAGATGTTCACAGTTCCTGATTTTAAGACAAGTAAATTCCCCTCTTAATGTTAATTTTACAAAGTCAGTTCAAGATGAGGGGACATAATGTTGAGCTCAGCTGGCCAAGTTAGCTTATCTGGCGTGATGGCGGCAGGAAAGGACTCCTCTGCTCGAATTCTCCTCTGGGCTCTGGAGACACCTCACTGATAGCTAAAAGGACCAAGGAGTATGCTGTCCGACACTGGATTCAGCAAAGCTCTGACTAGGTGCTGCTCAGTACCATCAAGACCACTGTCCCTGAAATCAAGAAGGATGTACCTTCTACTTCATAACTAATTTATATTTTCTTTTTACACTGATCACAATACATCACAAACATTGCGTTCAGAGCGTTAGGCCAACAGTCAGCTTCATCTGAAATACTTTATACCAGCATTACCATCCTTAATGGTCACTACGCCTCTGCACTTCCAGCATTATTTCTGTCTAATCAATCATCCAGGTGTCAGTGTACTATTTGGCCATTCCATGCCGTTTTACTACCCTCCGACACCCTCTGTTCAGGCTGGAGCATTACAGGCTTTACCTCACATTTGCCACTGAACTACACATATATATACAGGCATAAATCAACAATTCACATTCAATTTTCATTAAAAGATATTGAATGGTTCAAGCTTACCACAATTCATACGAATAAACACAGATACGTTGATTAGCAATGAATTCTGGCACAAACTGGCACAAATTTCCATCTGCCTATGTTCCAGGCTTTTATTTAACACAATTATGAGCTGGCTTCAACGCACTGTTGCTTTATCAAGATCATTTAAACAAGTGGTCTCGAACTAACGCTCCCAAGTGTGTATATCAGCGAGACTGGCCAATGAGCCACGTTTCGACAAGTGTTTGAAAAAATGTTACCTTTTCCCGTTTCCCCTAACAACGAAAGATAGTATTTATAGTTCGACCAATCGTGGTTAGGCTTTCATTTGTTGCGCTCCAATCAATTTGGAGTTTACATGGTAGGCTATTTATGTAACGTAAGGTTTTTTTTTCAAACACGTTATAAAAAAATTTTATGAGCAGAAATGATTTCATGCTGTCAGGCAGCCTCACTATTTTATTTTGGGTATAATTTATTAATTCCTGGACTATTGGCGTAACGTTTTACATATTATTTGTCAGCAAGCCCTAAGGAACCCAATTTTCCCACTTTAAAAGAGCTACGTGGCTGCGTTCAAAATATGTATTTTCTACCTCCTGTTTCGAAGATATGCTGTCTGGGTACTGTTATGTTTTCAACCGTAAACCCATCTATTGTTATCTTTCCTAATAAGCGTTTTTTATGATTTTAAAACCTAACTCTGGGGAAGGGTAGTGTATTTTATCACTGTCCGTCTGAAAAAAAAAGTTAGTGCTTGTAGCCTAACACGCGTGATAGTAGTAATTGTGTATCGCGCGACGCGTGTTTAATGTTCGGCTTTCTGCCTCTCCCTTCTCGCTATCCTTTTGTCCATCTGTTCGTTCGTTTTGGTAACGTAATGTAGAAAAAGACATGAATGGAATTTAAAATTTAGGTCATTACGCAGTCTGCCTCTTAATGTTTTTCCAAGAAATACAGCACACGTTTCATTGAAGAAAGCGGGTATAATACAGTAAGCTTTTACTATCAACGTGAAAGCGTTACAATTTGCAGACGAAGCAGAAAACAAGGGGGATTTCGAGTACATTCTTTGTGACAGCACTGTCATTTTACCATTGCTCTTCTCTTTATTATATGTATTTATTAGGCTTCATATTTACCTAATAATTTATATATGTGGATTAGAATATTTCATGACACCTCCCCTCTTAAAACAGACATTATATGTCAGTCCTTTATTCTATATACACATAGAGAAATTTATTATTATTTCTGGGGTTTACGGTGATTCTCATCACACGGATGGCGGCTTAAAAAATCCGCTCCCAAATTGGTTTTTCCAGATATATACTCGATGCTAAAATTATATGGAGCCAAAAGTAAAGACCATCGGAGTAACCTGGAGTTCTCATGCTTAGCCTGTGCTAGAAACGATAAAGGTTTGTGATCTGTTTGCAACTTAAATGCCTTCCCATATAGATAAATATTGAATTTCTTTATTGCCCATATTACTGCAAGACATTCTTTTTCGCTAGTTGAGTAGTTGATTTCAGCTTTATTCAACTTTCTGCTAGCATATGCCACTGGGCTTAATTCCCCATCCAATGCATCTGATTTCTGTAGTAGAGTTGCACCCAACCCAATATTACTTGCATCCGTCCTTACTATGAATTCTTGACTTAAGTCAGGTAATTTCAAAATGGGTTTACTTGTGAGCTTTTCCTTCAATTCTTGGTAAGTCATTTCACATTGTGGTGTCCATGTAATGCGATCTGGAAGTCCTTTACGTGTCAATTCAGTTAACGGTGCACATATGGAATTAAAGTTCTTGATATACTTCTGGTAGAAACCACATAATGAGACAAAGGATCTCACGTCCTTCTTGGTTTGTGGTCTCGGGGCTTTCTGTAGTTTCTCTAAATTCTTTGGGTCAGGGGTCATGTTTCCCTGATAAACTGTGTGTCCCAAAAATTCCAATTCTTTACATCCAACGCAACATTTGGTTGGTCGGGCTGTTAAATTTGCCTCCCTAAGTCGATCAAACAGCATGTTCAGAGAGTCAATGTGTTCCTCAAATGTTTCTGTTGCTATAAGGATATCATCCATAAAAATTTGTTATACAGGGATTATTCAGAGGATCCAATAATTTTCTCATCATTCTAGAGAAGACACTAGGCGCATTCTTCACTCCAAATGGCAATCTATTAACCTCATAGTGTCCTTCTGAGGTACTAAAAGCTAGGTATGGTCTAACCTCAGGCTTTACTGGAATCTGATAGTATCCTTTACTCAGATCCACTTTTGAGAAATATTTAGCTTTATTTAGTCTGGCAAACAGCTGATTTGTATCCGGCAATGGATCCACCTGTCCTTCTGTAATAGCATTCAGTCTCCTGTAATCTATACAGAGTCTATGTTCTCCAGAGGGCTTCCTTAAGAGTACAACACCGGAACTATACGAAGACTCACTGTGCGAAATAATTCCTTCCTTCAACAGATAGTCTATCTCTTCCTTCAAAGCTTTCTCCTTAGCAAACGGAATCGAATATGGTTTCATACAGACAGGTGTGGGGTCTATCAGTTTCATATCATATTCCAATAGGTTTGTATGCCCTGGTCGGTCTGTTAACACCTCTGCATGATTATTTAGAACCTGTTGCACTCTCTCTTTCTGAGTTTTCGTTAAATGTGTACTGATTTTCACCTGTGCTGCTGTCTCACAGGGGTGTAATGGATATTCAAATGATGAAAGTGGTTCCTTTTTCATCTCCATGGCGATGGACAAGGTCAACAAGTGTGTCTCTTCCTGATGTTCTCTTTCCAAATATTTCTTCAGGAGATTCACATGATAGATTTTTTCTTTCCCCTTCTTATCTATCTTATAATTTGTTCTAGACACCTTCTCTAAAACTGTATATGGACCCTGCCATCCAATTTGTAACTTATTCTGACTCTCAGGCAAAAGAAGTAGTACTTTCTCTCCCACAGCCAAATCTCTGTCTTTCGCCTTCCTGTTATAATAGGCAGCATGTTTCTTCCTGGCTTGTTTCAAATTTTCATTGGCAAGTTTCCAGCCAGTTTTTCAACCGAGTGGTCAGCTCATTCACATATTGGTATGAAGATGTAATGTTTTCCTCTGCCTTTTCATCAGTCCACGTTCTTAACAAAGCTACATATGGACCTTTAATTGTGTGGACCTATTTGTCCATGCACCGGTATGGTCTCTTCCACTCGAAGCTTTATAGTGATGATTTTTCCTCCCAGAATTATCAGTCACAAAACGACCGCTACCAATTTTTCTTTTGGGGCTTTCTCCCCTCTTAAAATTCTTGATGAGAGATTTCCTCTCTACATCTTCTTCCTCCAGTTTGTTTAAGTCCGATTGAGGGATTGTCGGCTTATCCTGGGGTAAGACATCTTTTTGCACTCTCCGCATAGTGGCCATTGTAAAACAGTTAAGTGAAGCTTGTCCGTGAAAAGGGGCTTCCCATTCCATTTGGTCCACTTTATCAAATCTATTTTTCTTTTTATTATCAGGCCTAATTTTGCCCCGGGGCGTGTCCAGGTCCTGATCCATGTTCCCACTTGTGGGTGTTCCCTCATGTGCTATGCTACACCTTTCTACAAAATTTTCAATGTCCCATCTTGCTTTGGGCCAATAATAATTGTGAGCCACCTTTTGAATGATGGTACCTATCTTCTCATGGTCCCCATCTGGTTTCACATGTAGGCTCCTTATTAAGTCTGTCCTATATCTTTTTGGAAGAACCAGCTGTCCGTGACCATTGGATCTAGCTCCAGTCTTCCTATATATCAGTTTGTTCTTCATATAAAACTCTCCCTTGCCTGGAGGTGTATGAGATTTGGGCAACTTCTTGAAACATGGCTTGAGTGTTTTGTCCTCAGCCTGTGCCTTCCTCATCCTCCTTCTTTGTCTGTGATCTGGTCTGCACTGTTGCCAATATCACAGGTCTCTTGGGATTCCCCAAGAAGACATATCTACACCCCAATATTAGAGGGTAGATTGGCTCATTTATCACTGCTGCTTTTATGATCCCTTCCACATATCGCGTTTTCACTTTTATTCGGGCGACGGGAAGTGTCATGGTAGCTACATCCTTGGTTGCAGTTTGAATCTCCACTGTTTCTGTGGTGTATTGATCGGCCTGCACCAGGTGAGAACTCACAACGGAATCGTAATCTAAACCGGTATCATATAAAGGGTTGCCAGTGACACATTACAGTTTCATCTTCACACACTGGGGGGTGGTATGGTTCCTGTAATTCTTCAGGTTTGCCCTTCTTTTCCTTTTTCCCCGATGTCATAGCAGCAAAATGAGGAGGTTTCCTTCTACAATGTTCAGTGTCATGATTGTTCATCTTACAATTTTTACACCACCTTTTTCCTTGGTTGAAAGATTTTCTTTCATCATATTTCCTTTCATCGAATTGTGGGAATTTATTTTTATTTTCATACCGTGGCCTATCAAATTGGTGCTTACCTTTATTTTGATCCTTAGGATCAAATTTATTAAAGTTCTGTGGTGCCCTAAAGTTGTCCACCTGTTTCTTTTTATTACCTGTTACCTCTGCTTGAGCTGCTTGATACCTTTCAGCAACATTTAGCAACTCTTCCAGCCTCTCTGCACCTTGTTCCATGAGAAACTTTCTCAGGTCTGGAGCCATGGACTCTCTTAATTGCTCTATAAGGACCATTTCCTTAAGATCTTGGGTTTTCCCCAGAGAAGTCCATTTCTCCAAGTATGTCTCTATTCGTGCAGAGAACTGGTGATAGGTTTCACCTGACAGTAGTTTAGCATTCCTAAATTTTTTCCTATAAAATTCTGCATTCTTTTCATACCTTAACAAAAAAGCCTGCTTTAGCATGTCATAATTTTCCTGATCACCTCTGCTCATTTTTGCAAAAACTTCATAAGCTGCCCCACGAAGTCCCTGAGATAACTTTAAGCTCCACCTTTCTCTCTCTAACCCATACGTGGTAGCTAATAGCTCATACCTATTTAGGTAGCTCTCAATATCATCGTCTTTCTCAACAAAATGATCTAAATGAAAATTCATAGCTGAGGTTGAGGCTCCTTGAGTAACCGTAGCATCAGAGGCAAAGGGACTGGCACCATTTTCAGGAGCATGGCCTTGAAACTCAAACTCCCTTAGTCGTAACTCATGTTCCCTTTGTAATCTTTTCTTCTGCTGCTAATCTCCTTTCTGCAGCTAATTTCTCTCTTCCCTTTCTGCAGCTAATCTTCTTCTCTTCCCTCTCTGCAGCTAATCTTTTCTCTTCTCTTTCTGCTTCCAATGAGCCTCAATCTGCAACCTCTTAGTCTCAGCCTCAATCTGCAACCTCTTAGTCTCAGCCTCAGCTTCAAACTGTAACTTCTTAATTTTCCTTGTCAGCCTCTAACTTTCTTTCGGCTTCAAACCTTCTTTCTTCACGTTCAATAAATTTGTCACATTCCGTCGTGACATAGGCAACCATAACTTGCCCATCTAATCCTAACTCTTTTGCAGTCTGAACCGCAGCAGATCGAAATTTGGCCAGGTCCGCCATTGTCTATTATGTAAATTTTTACAATGTCTAACCAACAATTCAATCTCTAATGGACAACACAGGCACCGTGAGCTCAACCTTATTTAATTCCACCCAAGGATACCTTTTAATTCTTATATTCCCTGAAGTGAATTACCCCCAATATTTTTAATAGGGAAAGATTCAAAATCCCGGGAGCGAGACCCCAATATATGTGGTGAAGTGGGATGTTATAAATATTTATAGGGAACTTAGTGTACTGACTGAGATCAGCTGTGAAGGTATCTATATCTATTAAGAGTAGTGTATTATAGATAACCTTACTTGCTACCACATATCTATATATCTCAGTCAGAATTATTCTGGAATAGTGTGATGCTACGTTATGTGTCTAGGGTATGTGTATGATGAAGTGTAAGTCACAACAACAGACAGATAAACAATTTAATTTAATCCACTACTCTTGAC
This sequence comes from Oreohelix idahoensis, assembly GCA_024509875.1. Taxonomy (NCBI): domain Eukaryota; kingdom Metazoa; phylum Mollusca; class Gastropoda; order Stylommatophora; family Oreohelicidae; genus Oreohelix; species Oreohelix idahoensis. The sequence goes on from JAMPIV010013874.1 coordinate 44,515, forward strand.
AACACTGTGACACTCACATACATATAACACTCTAAAGAATATCTTAAAAGAGTCACTGATAAACTTTCAAATAACAATATGTATTCATTACTGGCATGAATGAATATGTGTCCTGATTCAACTACAAGGGAACCAGGAATCACAATCAATTTAAATTACAAGTTATGTACAGAATGTATTTAATATGAATATTGTAGTGACATATATTATTACAAATGTTCTATGTGTGTCAGTTGTGTAGTAGTAAAATGAGGTAATACTGGTTTTGTTTTGTTCAAGCTCTGTTGGTATTTGTCATCATGACTTCAATAGTTTGTCTTTAGGGACTAGTATTGGAGATGTTCACAGTTCCTGATTTTAAGACAAGTAAATTCCCCTCTTAATGTTAATTTTACAAAGTCATTTCAAGATGAGGGGACATAATGTTGAGCTCAGCTGGCCAAGTTTGCTTATCTGGCGTGATGGCGGCAGGAAAGGACTCCTCTGCTCGAATTCTCCTCTGGGCTCTGGAGACACCTCACTGATAGCTAAAAGGACCAAGGAGTATGCTGTCCGACACTGGATTCAGCAAAGCTCTGACTAGGTGCTGCTCAGTACCATCAAGACCACTGTCCCTGAAATCAAGAAGGATGTACCTTCTACTTCATAACTAATTTATATTTTCTTTTTACACTGATCACAATACATCACAAACATTGCGTTCAGAGCGTTAGGCCAACAGTCAGCTTCATCTGAAATACTTTATACCAGCATTACCATCCTTAATGGTCACTACGCCTCTGCACTTCCAGCATTATTTCTGTCTAATCAATCATCCAGGTGTCAGTGTACTATTTGGCCATTCCATGCCGTTTTACTACCCTCCGACACCCTCTGTTCAGGCTGGAGCATTACAGGCTTTACCTCACATTTGCCACTGAACTACACATATATATATACAGGCATAAATCAACAATTCACATTCAATTTTCATTAAAAGATATTGAATGGTTCAAGCTTACCACAATTCATACGAATAAACACAGATACGTTGATTAGCAATGAATTCTGGCACAAACTGGCACAAATTTCCATCTGCCTATGTTCCAGGCTTTTATTTAACACAATTATGAGCTGGCTTCAACGCACTGTTGCTTTATCAAGATCATTTAAACAAGTGGTCTCGAACTAACGCTCCCAAGTGTGTATATCAGCGAGACTGGCCAATGAGCCACGTTTCGACAAGTGTTTGAAAAAATGTTACCTTTTCCCGTTTCCCCTAACAACGAAAGATAGTATTTATAGTTCGACCAATCGTGGTTAGGCTTTCATTTGTTGCGCTCCAATCAATTTGGAGTTTACATGGTAGGCTATTTATGTAACGTAAGGTTTTTTTCAAACACGTTATAAAAATTTTTATGAGCAGAAATGATTTCATGCTGTCAGGCAGCCTCACTATTTTATTTTGGGTATAATTTATTAATTCCTGGACTATTGGCGTAACGTTTTACATATTATTTGTCAGCAAGCCCTAAGGAACCCAATTTTCCCACTTTAAAAGAGCTACGTGGCTGCGTTCAAAATATGTATTTTCTACCTCCTGTTTCGAAGATATGCTGTCTGGGTACTGTTATGTTTTCAACCGTAAACCCATCTATTGTTATCTTTCCTAATAAGCGTTTTTTTATGATTTTAAAACCTAACTCTGGGGAAGGGTAGTGTATTTTATCACTGTCCGTCTGAAAAAAAAAGTTAGTGCTTGTAGCCTAACACGCGTGATAGTAGTAATTGTGTATCGCGCGACGCGTGTTTAATGTTCGGCTTTCTGCCTCTCCCTTCTCGCTATCCTTTTGTCCATCTGTTCGTTCGTTTTGGTAACGTAATGTAGAAAAAGACATGAATGGAATTTAAAATTTAGGTCATTACGCAGTCTGCCTCTTAATGTTTTTCCAAGAAATACAGCACACGTTTCATTGAAGAAAGCGGGTATAATACAGTAAGCTTTTACTATCAACGTGAAAGCGTTACAATTTGCAGACGAAGCAGAAAACAAGGGGGATTTCGAGTACATTCTTTGTGACAGCACTGTCATTTTACCATTGCTCTTCTCTTTATTATATGTATTTATTAGGCTTCATATTTACCTAATAATTTATATATGTGGATTAGAATATTTCATGACACCTCTAATGGTGCCATGAACTTCCATTTGGATTCATTTGTGGAGAAAGAAGATGACATTGAGTCTTATCTCAGTAGGTACGAGAGATTAGCTACTAACTATGGCTTAAAGAAAGAGAAATGGAGCCTTAAATTATCACAAGGGCTGAGAGGAGCTTCTTATGAAGTTTTTACAAAACTTGGAAAAGAAGGCCAAGAAGATTATTAAATCTTGAAGCAGGCATTGCTGGTTAGATATAAGAAAAACTCAGAATTTTATAGGAAGAAATTCAGAACTGCCAAGCTACTTTCTGGAGAAACTTACCACCAATTCTCTGCAAGATTAGAAACCTACTTGGAGAAGTGGAGTACTCTTGGAAAGTGTCAAGACCTAAAAGAAATGGTCATGATGGAACAAATGAGAGAGTCTATGCTTCCAGACATGAGAAAATTTCTTATGGAACAAGGTGCAGAGAGATTGGGGGAGGTTTTAACATTTGCTGAGAGATATCAGGCAGCCCAGAAAGAAATAGCTGGAGTTAAGAGGAAACAAGTAGAAAATAGTAGGCCATCCCCAAACCAAGATGAGTATGATAATAGAGACCAACAACCATCACACAGATACAAACAAGACTATGACAAACCCAGATTTGATCATAAAAAGAGGAACCCTCAGGTACAAGATAAGAAACTCTACAGACAGGGTGAGAAGTGGTGTAAAATATGTAACAGGAACAACCACAATACCCTAGAATGTGGTAAGAAAGTCCCTCCATATCACGCTGCATGCATGATAACAGTGAGAAAGGGCAGGAAGGAACCGACAGCAAGTCAGGTAGACCTCCATCATCCCCCCATTAGTGAAGAAGTAACATGTAATGGCAATAACATTATTTACCTTTATGATTCAGGATTGGAATATGACTCAGTTGTGAGTGCGACTCTGGTGCACCCTGATCAGTATACCACGGAAAAGTGGAGATACAATGGGCATTAAAAGGAACAGCTACCATGACACTTCCTATAGCAGGGATAAATGTCAGAACTCGCTATGTGGAAGGAGTGATTAGTGCAGCAGTGTGTGATGATCCTAATTACCCGCTGGTGTTAGGAAGAAGATATGTTTTCCTAGGGAACCCAATAAAACCTGTGATCATGGCAACACTCCAGGTCAGGTCAACCCCTAGGAAGGAGGAGGGAATACCACTTAATATTCATCCGAAAAAGATAAAAAAAGCCCAGGCTAAAGATAGATCATTAAAACCTTGCTTTGGCAAATTGCCAGACAGCCATTAAACCCCCCCCCCTGCCCCTAAGAAAGGACAGTTCTATTTGAAGGATGGATTGCTTTACAGAAAAGCTGCAGCAGGACAAAATGGATATGGACAGTTAGTACTCCCATTGAGTTATAGAGACAAGGCTATGGAATTAACACATGTTGTATCAGACGGTGGACATGGGAAAATTGGTACCACCTGTCAAAGAGCATCTGTGAAATATTATTGGCCAGGTATTGCTGAAGACATATTTCAGTATGTGACCGCCTGTGCACAATGTAGCAAGGTAAACTCCACATGTGGAGAAACTCAACAGGACCTAGAAATGCATTGCGGTGAAAATAGGCCTGAAAATAAAAAGAATAAGGTAGACATAGTGAATCAGACAGCACCTTCTCACGCCCAGTCTTCCAATAAACCAGTTACCATGGCAACTCTCCGTCTCGTACCGAGAGGGGAAACAACCCATCCTGCACCAGCACAAATGTGTTCTGAATTCTTGGAACTGGCTAAAAATAGTATGGTTAGTCAGCCAACTTTGAAACTGAAACTGCGGGGCAACCCCAGAAAAATTGGAAGTGGGAGAATGGGCAATTGGCCTAATTCTCAGCTCACTTCACCATACGGCTATTAAATTAGCATTATGAGGGCACCGGCAACAGTGGTAGTTGGCCGGCCCTACACGGTCCAATGGAAGTTTTCTCACGGACATGGACTGAGATTATATATTATATATCAATGCTAAAGGGAGAATTGATTTCTTGGTGCAGGAAATTCATTTCCCCATATGAATCATATTATCGCTCCATTGAGGTTAAGCTGAGTGAACCCTCTGGTGAACATAGGCTCTGTCTGGATTTGGGAAATAATTACAGTACCAGAGTCACTTGTGAATCTAGATAAGGGCATTACCAAATTCCCATCAAACCTGAGATCAGACCATTGCTGGCTGTGAGCACTTCGGAGGGGCACTATGAGTTCCATATGTTGCTTTTTGGGTTGAAGAATACTCCGAGTGTTTTATCCAGGATGATGAGGAAATTATTGGATCCCTTATAAAACTCAGCTATCACCAATTTTGTGGATGACATTCTCATAACTATTGAAACCTTGAAGAACATCTAACACCTCTGGACATGTCATTGAACAGACTCAGAGAAGAGTAAAGGTGAACATTAATTGATAATCAGCAATTAGACAGGCAGCAGCACCTGTGCTGTTTATTAATACAACATGCGGTATTATCCCTGGATCTCAGAGTGTTGAGGCAAAATTCTTGAGTAGTGCCTACTTGAAGTCACCCACCTGAAGGAAACCAGGAGAAGAGTAAGGCAGAGTGAATCCCAGATTGGAAGAATGTCGTGATTGTGAATCCAGACAAGAAGCTCCAAAAGCGGGTTTACGCTTTTGAATTGGGAGGCTATGTCGTGAAATGACGTCTGTCTCACATCACGAATTCTAAATATTCTGACCCTACAGCGCGCCATACATAGTAGAAAGATAAAATACACTGACCAATGAAAACGCTTTCTTGGTCCTGTGTTTACTACCGTTCGGAAAATAAAAGATGGCAAGGCCCAATCTGTGTAACATGATTAACTTCGGAATTTTACTACAGCATTCTAGAAGAAGAAGTACCACTTGGCAGACGTTATCAATACAATATTAGGGAGATTAATCTACCCGTTTAATCATTTAACTTGAAAACCTACACCAACTAAGAAGAGGCATCTCTTACTGAAAGTACAGCGATTGCAATGCCAGACTATGATAAAGTGCCAGCCATTTCGTGTGTACAGTTGGGATATTCTCATCTGAATATTTTATCCAGCATTTTGAGGGAACTATCTGCAGTGACTCAGCTAAGTTACTCTCAGGGCAACTGTGTAGCGCATGCCGGTTCACCAAACAAATAACCGCATCCAGTTCATGATGCAAATAACAGTATATAGCTCAATTATATTATAAAGAGAACACTAATAATTCTTAGATGAAAATTCAACCAAGTTAGAGTGTCTACCAAGAGATAGATCTTTAATAAGTTTTTATTCACTGTTGGTAAATGTTAATTAAATAACTTCCCCTAGCAGAGTCAGAAACAATATTATCTAGCATTAATCACTTACTCTCTTCAGAGAAGGGGGTATTACTGATACCATAAACCATTACCCCGCTGGAACTACAAAAAGGCCAACTGGAACAAGTTCTCAGCACTGACAGATGAATACTGTGGTTCCATAAACACCCAAAACAAAAGAATTGGAGAAATAGCTGACGGATTTAACAAAGCAGTTCTGAAAGCTGCCCTAGAATCAATACCAAGAGGGGCGAGGAAAGATTATAAGCCGTACTGGACAGAAGAACTAGAACTGGAAGAAACAGGTAACAGAGGCCAGAGATGTAGCAGAAAAGGTCAAAACAGTTGAGGCAAACATCGCCTACATAGCTATCTCTGCAAAATATTGGAAAACGTTAAACTGTTCAGCCAAAAATAGTTGGATCAAAACAACAGAAAGTCTTAACCTCGACAAAGATGGAAGAAAATTATGGAGGCTCGCCAAAGTCTTAAATGATGAGGAATGCAAAAATAAGGAAATAGCCCTACAACAAAATGAGAAAATACTCACAAAGAAAGAGGCAGCTAATGTTTTTGCTCAAAAATTCTCACTTGAGAGCCAGATAAATGTTCCACTGGACAGAAAACAGGAAATTTCCAAAGAGCAAGAAATTTACCAAAATATACCAACTGTTCCAGAAGAGCATATGACAACAAACCTCACCATGAGAGAGCTAGAGGCAGCCATCGTATCCCTTAAGCAAAGAAAGTCACCTGGAAAAGACAGGGTAACAAATGACATGCTTAAAGAGCTAGGGCCTAAGGCCAAGAAAGTACTCCTCAAGATTATGAACTATAGCTGGAAGCGTGGAATAGTACCACAAGCCTGGAAAGAAGCAGTACTAGTTCCAATCCCCAAAAAGGACAAAGACCGAATGGACCCCAACAGCTACAGACCCATCAGCCTTCTAAGCTGCACGGGAAAGCTTATGGAGAGAATGATCAATACCAGATTAAGCTGGCACCTCGAAGAAAAACAAATTTTACTGCACCAACAGGCAGGCTTCAGGCAACATAGGTCTACAGAGGACCAAGTCACCTACATTGCACAGGAAATCGAAGATGCTTTCCAAGAAAGAAAGCACACTTTAGCAGTCTGGGTAGATATGGAGAAAGCATTTGATAAAGTTTGGAAAGATGGGCTAAGAGTTAAAATGCTTAAATATGGAGTCTGTGGAAGAATGTATAACTGGATCAGCAACTATCTAACAAACAGAACAGCTAGAGTGCAGGTGCACGGACAGTTAAGCAAAAAGACTACAATGGAACAGGGAGTTCCACAGGGTGGGGTCCTTTCCCCAACACTCTTCCTCATATATATAAATGATATAACAGAAAACATCCACAAGAATGTCCACAACTCCCTCTACGCTGATGACCTGGCCATGTGGACTTCAGAACAATACATCACCACAGCAAGAGTGCGCATGCAGGATTCACTGCTAGCCCTTGAAAGTTGGTCCAAAAAGTGGTTGCTCAAAATAAATGAACAAAAAACTACACACACTATTTTTACCTTGTCAAATAAACCACAGCAAGCAAAGCTGCAACTAAATGGGCAGGCAGTACGAGAAGATGAAACACCAACATACTTAGGAATCACACTAGACCGCCGAATGACATGGAAATCACAGATTAACAAAATACAGCTAAGGGCAAAACTTCGCATGGCCATCATGAAAAAGTTAGCAGGTACCACATGGGGTGCTGATGAGAATATCCTCAAAAAGCTGTACACAGGCAGAGTCAGACCTGCTATGGAATATGGCATCACAGCTTGGTCGACGGCAGCAAAGTCAAATTTTGACAGAGTAAACAGACTCCAAAACCAAGCAGCACGTATTATAACAGGGGCCCTAAAGTCTACACAAATCAACCATATGGAAAACATCACAGGGCTACAGTCAATGGAGGATAGACGTGACAGCAGAGTCTTAAAACAAGCTGAAAAATTTAAGAGGCTCGAAGGACACCCCATGTACCAAAGAATGAATAGGCTAGGAAGAGGCAGGCTCAAGCGAACTAACTTTGTCGCCCAAGCAAAAGAAAAAATTAACAATAATACCATACTAGCAAGCTCAGTTGCAAAGAAAATCCCAACAAGCTCAACTATCCCACTGTGGAAAATAAGATGCTTTCCTAAGTTAAAATCTGATATTCCAGGCATTGAAGGTAAGGGAACACAGACAGAAACACAAAGAAAGTGTATAGCAACCAAGTATATTGACCAAACATTTCCAGCAAAGCTTTGGACACATGCATATACTGATGGTTCGGCAACAAATGCAGTTGAAAATGGGGGTGCCGGCATCCTCATAAAATTAAAGAATAGAATTCACTCTATGGCAATTGCCACTGGAAAATACTGCAATAACTTCTGTGCTGAAGCAGAAGCCCTGAAACAGGCAGCTGAAACTCTTATTGAATGCAAAGCACAGGCAGAAAAACAGATAGTAATCTTTTCAGATGCCCTCTCAATAATATCAGCGCTGAAGAGCCACCAAACTAAAGGATTGAAAGATCTGATAATCTCCCTTGAAAGACTAGCCGAATGCTTCAAGAAGTGCACTATCCAGTGGATACCAGCCCATTGCAACATACCAGGAAATGAGGAGGCAGATAGACTTGCTAAGGAAGGAGCCTTACAACAAAATGATATAGAGACAACTTACGCAACGGCAAAGACTACTATAAAGGCTACATTCAAGTCCAAATGGGAAAGAGAGCACCCGGGACATTTGAAAAATGATGCATATCATCAACTATCCAGAAAAGAACAGGTCATCATTTTTCGGCTACGCACTGGTCACAACAGATTGAGATACCATCTGTACCACAAATACAAAATTGGTGCAACAGATCTCTGCACCTGCGGTACCAGCCCAATGACAGTCGAACACCTGCTGCAATACTGCCCAACCTACAGTAATGAACGGAGTAGCATATGGCAACAACCCACTTCTGTCAACGAAAAACTGTTTGGAGATGTTGGGAGCCTTGGGTTGACTACTGCCTTTATTAGAATCATAAATGTGGAAGTCTGAAGGCGAACGAGGAAGAAGAAGAAGATAAGACCAGACTCTTATCTGGCACTATCCTGGTATCATCTGATACACCTGTATGTCCAGGATATCTTCTTATTTTAAATAACATCTGAACCTCTCGCGACAACTGCTAAGCCAATAACATTCGAAAGTGCATGTTATGATAAATTTCCTCATGGACTTTTCTGCATGAATCATGCGTTTGTAAAATTCAAACGGTCACTCTCCGTATATGGAATTGGAATTTCCGTCAATTCTCGTTAATGATTACTATTACACCTTCTTGCATTTATCTTGCTCATAATAAGCTATCCGGATGTTTATTCATGTGTATCTGTAATATGCCACCAGATCGATCATTGACCAGCACTCCCTATGCAAACAACTACTGAGCGTCATTACTCGAAAATGACTTTTCGACAGTCTGGGTTTACCTGTAACTCATCTCCGCGAGGACAAGCAGGCAAACATGACACATATGAATGGAAGAAGTGTAAACATTGACACGAAAATACCAAGTACTGTCGGAGGTAGGAAAATAGAACGTGCAAACTATCGAATGGCGCACATAATTAGTACGCACAATAAAGTAGATCAATACTGCTGGAGAGGAAAGAGAGTGAATTATGTGACAGCTACACTGTTTAAACTGGCTTTAGCTGGGCCAGGAGCAGCTATGTAGCATAGAATTTTGACAACGGATCCTAGCTACAATAATGACAGAAAGTGGTCCGTACTTTGGTGTCGTTGTCGCGACATTAGTATAGTACTCCGATATAATATCAATCGATATGCCAGTGAAACAAAACTGAACAAAATATGACAGAAATATTCAGTTTACATGAATAAATGAGCTAAATTTTGAAGTAGTAGAATTTTACTTGAGTCAAGTACTTGCAGGAAACTGGATTTGATAGAGGTAAAATCTCATGTGACTACTAGTAATGACTAACATTCAGAATCTGTTGCTTTCGAGATGATATCGTCTGTAAATGTGTTTCGTACAAATTAGTTTCATAACCGTCGTCACTCTAACTAAGACTTTGTTCCCTGGCAGTGTTTACAGCCGGTTTGCAGCCCTTATTATTTTCCAATCAATCTTTCCCTCGGCCCGTTGCCCATTGCAAAAATAAATACGCCAAAGTTTGATTCTGAAATCATGATAACTCCGTCATTTATTTAGATCTGACGTTGCTGAGCTCCAGACGGCTATTATCTTAATCAAAGACTTTTCCAGACACATGTGTGAGACATGTTTGATTTCTAGACCTGTGTTGACCATTCCAGACAATTGTGTGAGATACGGCTGATGTCTAGACCTGTGTTGACCATTCCAGACGTTTGTGTGAGGTACGGCTGACGTCTAGACCTGTGTTGACAATTCCAGACATTGTGTGAGGTACAGCGGATGTCTAGACCTGTGTTGACCATTCGAGACATTTTTGTGAGGTACAGCTGATGTCTAGACCTGTGTTGACCATTCCAGACATATGTGTGAAGTACTTTTGATGTCTAGACCTGTGTTCATCATTTCAAAAGCTTGTGTAAGGTACGTCGGATGTCTAGACCTATGTTATAACTCAAGACCTATGATGAGCGTGACTTTATAAAAAGAAAAATTTATGTGGAAAGTACAACATTCTCAATTCCAGATACGTAGGTTAAAGCCTGTCAAGGAACGTCCATAATGCTTTTCTTTTTTTTTAATTGCAGTGTGAGGATAATAGAGTGTTTAGATGTAGGAAACAGGTGAATTGAAGAGTGAATGAGTATGGGAAGTGAGAGAGAAAAAGAGAGGGAACGAGACATGAACTCATCATAAAGGACATATGCTCGTTTAACAGTAATACTTACACACTTATTCACTAACTCTCTCCTCTTCTGTGAGTATTCGATTGACAGAGTGGTTAGAGCGCTGATCTCTCGCGGCAAAGGTGTCAGTTGTAAAAACCTGAACTTGACTCACCTTCTTACTGATGTGCACGATTACTACTAGCTCTCTCCAGGGATACCTGATTTTTTTTTTCGGGCGAGGACGGGGTGGGGGTGGGGGGGGGGGGAGACTTCTCCTGACAACCAGAAGAGATCTAAATCGCGTGTCACAGCTGTTGCTATGTGCAGTTTGTGTATTCAGCTATTTCAAAACTGCCGAAAGGCAAGAGCATTCAGAAAGCAAAGATGCGAAACAATGTTTATTTTTTCTAAGCATAAAGGAAATTGCGTTTTCCCCATTATAAAGTAAAGTGTAAACTTGACCAAACCATCGCGGTAAACATTGAGCTGGTGCCGAAAGCAAGAAATTAAATAAATAAACAAACAAAATTTAAATCGGAAGGTAAGAATGAACAAAACTGTGTTCAGAGGGAAGCAAAGTAATGAGATGGAAAATGGTAAGCTGAAACACACGATTTTCAGATAAAGATAACAGGATACAACAAAAGCGAACATTATCCGTTTTAGCTTGTATTAGGTTTTACTTTCGCCACGCTTCCAGTAGCTAAGATTTTTTTAAAATATATATATACATCGTTGAGGACTTTGCATGTAAGCGTGACTTGTTCCAGCCATAACATCAACAAGGCTTTTGTTTCATGCATGGTATCCCCAACTTAGACCAAGCTCCTCCACCCCGCTAAGATAAGACAACAGAAAAGTTCATTGTGCAATTTGTATTTTTATTTTTATGTAATTTGGATTTTGTTTTAAATATATCATTAACACAGACTTTCTACTAGTCTAAATTTGACTTGTTATATTGAAAAATATGTCATGGACTTCGTGTCTAATAAAGATAATTCACTGTGTATTTTTTGTCCTGTGGCCACACTGCGCCATATTTTTTACTACATAATCAACACTTGTGTCTTGTGTAGTTGGCGCGGGGGGGGGGGGGGGGGGGGGGGGGGGGGTGGGGGGGGCGGGGGGGAATATGGAGGAGTCATTCGCACAGAAAGAAGGATTAGTGCTACGTCAAGTGTGTCGCAGTCGGCGACTGATATACGTTTGTGCTTGTGGCTGGTAACCTCGTCTTGTAAAACAAGTAGTTAAAAAGACCAATGCTGCACGAGTACGTAAATGATTTGATGCAGGCTCCCTGCCAGGAAACCAGCTTCGTTGGTGGCTCCATGCTCCATAAGGAGTAGAACGGAAAAAGACTATGAGTCCGCACGCGAGGAATGTACCGTCGCTTTTTCTATAAATAAAGGGGGATTTAACCCCCTCCCCCACCTCCCCCACACCACCCTCCACCCTACCCTTATTTAAAAAAAAAACAATAAAAAAAAACAGCGTATTCTGAAGTGGTTATACGAATTTGTGGACCATACTTTTCACTTGTTTTCGTTAAATGTCTAGTCAAAATTATATTTGTGATGGAAAAAAGAGAAAGTTTTGGGTGTGGTAACCAGCCGAACTTAGCGCTCTTCCCCCCTCTATTCCTATCTGTTATGTGCACGTGCGCGATTATGCTGTTGTTGTTGTTATTATTATTATTATTATTATTATTTCCCCTTGCTTTTGTTATTATCGACTGTTTCGGTGGCTCGGAAAACAATTCCAGTTTATTAAAAGCACAATTCAAATGATTATTGTAAACAGACAATGATGAAGTTGGTCGTACGTTTTGTATACACAGGCCACCTAATGTTCTTCTACAAGAGCCCTAAATCGTATTAACCTGCTCTAGGTCTAGACTCTTGATCGATGTTTCGTAACCAGGGGTGCACGCACTGCATGGAGGTGCGAGACCCTCACTTTCGGGGTGCGAGACATGCAGATATTGTAGAAAGCGAATCATCGTAAACACTATATAATGTACAAAACTCAAAAGTATTTGTATGAAATAGAACATTGGCAACGTGAATAAGATACCGAACCTTAGTCACATTCTGTAAATAACATTGTCACAAAACATACTTTAGACGCATTTCTCCTCATTTCTGGAATATTTCGCGAGCTAGAAGATAATGGGGTACGAGGCTTCTTAAGATGCTGTAAAGGGGTGCGAGGCTTTATAAGGTGTTGCAAAGGGGTGCAGGGACCTGTGAAAAGGTTAAGAAACACTGCTCTAGATAACAGTATAAGCGGAACCGACTTTTTCAACGCCAATGATCCTTATGCCTCGTGGCACTATGTCTCATGTAAGTTCCCCGAGTTTCCTAGGAGACTAAGAAATACTAGAACTGCTGCTACCTCGGGCATGTCTATTTCCAAGCCTTTATCCGCGCGTGTGTGTGTTTGATTTTTTTTTTTTTTAAATAATCTCCCCATCTTTCTATTACCGTTATGATTACAGAACACGAACTGCCTTGAAATGTAATCAGTTAGTTTTCTCACTGTCGCCAGCGTCTGTTCCTTCCCCCCCCCCCCCCCCCCCTCCCCAATTGGTGTTTGTCTGGTTCTTTCCATTAGTTCCACACTTGTGATTGTGTGATACCATTTCAATCCTTCTACTCTGCACAATCAACCATTTACGGATGTTTACACCTTTTTTGTTGTCGTTTTTGTTGCTCTACAATTTTCAGGGCCATACAATAAGGACTGCATTGACATCTGAGATGAAAATTATAATAATTTGTGTTGTACTTGATTTCTGTTGAGTTCTATATATTTCCTGTCTGTTTTTAGGAGTATTTTCTTGTTTGGCGAGACCGCTCACAGTTCAACCTAGAACGCCAACGTTATATATGGGTGCATGTGAAAATAAAAACAGACCTTAGGTGTGGCAATAATAGCGACTTTCCATCTGGAGAATGTATTATTAGACAACATGTCATTATCATCGTAATTTTCTTTGTTTTTTGCAAGTTATTGTGCCACCATGTGGCTGGTCCCTGTGCAGGAAGCCAGAACAAAACATTCACACGCTCTTGCAATGGTGTGTTTTACAGTGTAGCAATTTGATTTACATGATAAGGTTGCCTGCCTCATGCACTAATTCATATAAAACACCTTGTACGACATGCCTAGCGGATCAGAAGTCTTATTTTGTCTTTGTCTCATCAGAGACTCACAGTAACTACATGGACCTAGACAACATTTACAGTCATCAGAGACTCGCAGTAACTACATGGACCTAGACAACATTTACAGTCATCAGAGACTCACAGTAACTACATGGACCTAGACAACATTTACAGTCATCAGAGACTTGCAGTAACTACATGGATCTAGACAACATTTACAGTCATCAGAGACTCACAGTAACTACATGGACCTAGACAACATTTACAGTCATCAGAGACTCACAGTAACTACATGGACCTAGACAACATTTACAGTCATCAGAGACTCACAGTAACTACATGGACCTAGACAACATTTACAGTCATCAGAGACTCACAGTAACTACATGGACCTAGACAACAATAACAGTCATCAGAGACTCACAGTAACTACATGGACCTAGACAACATTTACAGTCATCAGAGACTCACAGTAACTACATGGACCTAGACAACATTTACAGTCATCAGAGACTCACAGTAACTACATGGACATAGACAACACTTACAGTACGTTTAATGTACCTGATGTTTATTTTAAACTGAGCCAACCAGTTAGTAAAACCCCTTCCCCCAGCACAAGCACAGACAATAGCCGAAGATCCTCATTGCTGAGGAAGTGCGCGACATTCTAGTTCTGTTTGTTTTTCCCACCAACGCGTACCTAATGATATTACTGATGAGAGCAAAAAACTGTTCACATTTGACCTAATTGTGGCAATGGGGTGAAATAACGTGTTTGAGCAGCTACACTTAACAATGTTGTCGTTACAGGTTGTTTTGTATCCTTCCTGATATACTGGGGACTTTGGATACATTTGACTTATTCCTTCACCACTTTTGCAACCTTGTTTTGGCAGGCTTCTATCTTTATAGTACCAGTGAGCCTTGAACAATTCTCAGTTTGGTTATGTCAATAAACTCAACAACATTATCATCATCATCATCATTATCCTGTGCGCCCCTTACGGAGTATGTAGCCACCATTGTAGCTGGACCTTTGCAAGGAATCCTGCACCAAGCATTCACAATGCTGCTGCAGCAGTGCAGTGTCGTCATTAGGGGGGTGCGGACCACACCGGGTGATACCATCAGAGGGGGTGACACCAAAATGACTGTCTATAAAATTGTTGTGCAGTGTTTCAGCATAAATTTATTATTTTTTATAAAAATATCACTGTAGTTAGTTATAACCACAAAAAAATCATTTTTCGTAAACCCAGCTTACATGTACTCTATCAATATACCTACGTTTTTACTTCGAATTCTATTGTTTTCTTACCGAATTTTCACTTTAACCACATGAAACTATGTAAATATAAATACATTTAGGCTGTGCGTATGATATTGTAATTTAAAGGTGTAATTTTAATTTTGCTAGTTGTTTATGTCACTACTATTGCCATTAAATTCAGTGATATACGGGAATTACGATTTACGAGTAACATTAGTAGAAAAAACATTACCAAGGATTCTGCATGGTCTGGTACGGGAGGAGATCCATGGGGGGTGACACCATGAGTTACGGCGCTGGGTGACACCAACCCTAGTGACACCACTGCAGCAGTGTTTTCGGTAGCAACTTGTTTTACGTGTTGAGGTTGGCAGCCCCATCCAAAACCTCATATTAGTTGCCTTGTACGACATTCTTCAGGTTGTAGTAGTACTGTTCTTTCTTTGTCTCTACCGAGACCCCCGAGAACAGGTCAGCTTTAATTCTTCAAAACTTTTAAACATTTTATGTCACCACTGAGTCAGAATAACATAATGATCGAAATTTATTATGCTTTAAAATTATATACTAACCTTCAAATTTTTTTCAAATTTGTTTAGTTGATAAATTTTAAAATGTTCTTCAGAATTGAAATCATGTTCTAGTGAATCAATGTCTCCGTGCCTCTTTCCCTCGTCATCATGTAGTAATACATTTTAAGTTTCCTCGTCTAAAATGGCCATGACTCTAAGACTCTCTCTCTCTCTCTCTCTCTCTCTCTCTCCCTCTCTCTCTCTTTCTCTCCACATTATATCAAAGATTGTCCCAATATTCCTCGCATTTAAAGAATGATTTCTATAAAGATATATGTGGTAGTTATCAAGAATCTTCACTCAAACTTTAGTGGTCATAGTCTGTACCAAACAAGCTGTACTAAACTAGCATACTTCTGCCTGCTCTTCTTCTTCCTACAACAACGACGAAGGACACTAAATAAAACGTTTTGGCCATCTTGTTAAACTGCAACGCATTCATATTTCATGTAACCGTCATCACAGAACAAACGATCTAGCAAAGACGCCATATAGGAAGATGGATAGACATGTCATAGGCTGCACCATTAAACATTCTTGACATCCATTTCAATATAATTTTACACCTCCCTTTTTATGACAGCTTGACGTGTAAAAGTACGAAGACAATAAAATTCCACCTCTTGTACGCGTACCAAAAAAGCTACAAATTTTCATAAATGGGTGCCTGCTTAGGATACATGGACTGAAATAGTGAGATAAGGTCACCAGTATGGAAGTGATGACAAGAGCCAGACACGTGCCAGTGGAGTAAGATAAGAGAAGAAGACGCTGGCGTTGGATAGGGTACACTGGTCGGAAACCAGATGATGGCATTGAAATGCAGTCTTTTACTGAAATCCCGCAGGGTAACAGAGGTAGAGGTAGACCCAAAAAACACATGAGGGAGACATGGGAAGAACTTGAGATGATGGCACGTGACAGGATGACTTGGCATGTGTTTGTTGAAGGCCTATACTCCTTGGGGTTAAAGGGTATTGATTGATGTTTAGGTCAAGGGAGTCCAATAGCAGACATTGCCGTAGATGAGTGTACTGCTAGAGACTTCCCCCACCTGATCCAGCTTTTTATGAGGTTAGGTGACCAGTTCCCTTCTTTGCTTCGTCTGCTTTCCCTAACTTAAGAGCAGAGTCAGGTACCCATTTACAGCTGGGTAGACCGGAGCGTGGCACTATCAGGTTTTGATTCCGGAACCTGGTGAACTTAGTCCCGACAGGCAAGTACCCTTCATGTAAAATATTTAAAACCAAAGTTTAAAAATCCTGAAAAAAGATCTGATATTAGTCAAACGTGACATACAAAAGCACGGAAACTGTATCTTCTCGTCTGCGTTTCGCCGCAAATCGAAGGGAAAAACGTAAGGAAAATCACGTGATCACCACTAAGACAAAGGTGTAACGCATTAGATGCTTCAGATGTCGACCTTCTGCATGTTTACCCTGAAACAACGACGTGGCCTGCAGAATTCTTAGAGAACACCTCACTTACGCCGTATCGTGTCTGTGATTATAGCATCATCTATCTAACTTCCCAGGGAAACATTTTCTACAACTATTCTGTCTTATTTTTTATTTTTTGTAGAGGGTTAGAACGTTGGTGTGAAAACAGTAAAGGAATGGGCGCCGAAGTTCCATAAACAAGCACTCCATAACCTACAGACGATTGTATTCAGAGATTTGTTCTGTGTCGATTTGTTCTTGAAATCCAAATGTAAAAAAAGGGTAGTCACGTAGCAGGTACTGCTGTAGAGGAGTGAAGTGTTAGAGACTTCACTATTCTAGGTCCAGCATCGAGAGGTGGGGTGACCAGTTCCCTTCCTTGCTGCCTTCCCTTCCATAACTCAAATAACAGAGTCAGTTATCCATTTACAACTGGGTAGACTGGAGCGTGTCAGTACCGTGAATCGAACCCGGCCACCTTTGCTGCGAGAGACCAACGCTCTGACCATTCTGTCATTCCAAATGTACCTTCTGAGAAATAATGATATTTGTTAGTGTCTATATATTGTATCCATGATACCGACAGAGGTTGATACTGTTTGTAAGTTCAACTTTATTCTCGGGTAAATGATGGAGGTTGATACTGTTTGTAAGTTACACTTAACTCGCTAACGCAGGTGTAGTGAAATTGACAGAGATACAACGGTAAAATACCTCCAAAGATAACATGTAAGGATAAAAACATAATGCGTAGGCTGCTGATAGTACATGATCGCCCAGACAGCGGGTCATCACCCT
Source organism: Oreohelix idahoensis (assembly GCA_024509875.1). Taxonomy (NCBI): domain Eukaryota; kingdom Metazoa; phylum Mollusca; class Gastropoda; order Stylommatophora; family Oreohelicidae; genus Oreohelix; species Oreohelix idahoensis. The sequence goes on from JAMPIV010013874.1 coordinate 62,137, forward strand.
CCATAAAAATTGACTTGCTAGACAGGAGGGGAACGGCGGATAAAAAGGAAAAAATATGACTGGAAAGATTGCGTGAGACTAGAAAGGCTAAGGAGACGCAATTGGGGGGGAAACGGAGAAAAGTCACGTTTCCCAAGTTGACATAAAGTAAGGAACTCGACAGAAGGGACCTTGGATATGTTACGCCACAGTCATTTATTGGTCGCTTTTGCGATACCAAGCCTTTGATTTGAATTCAGCGGCAGAACGCAGATGTTTGGAATATTACAAAAATTAAAAAGTAACTTTTTCGTAATATTAATGTTAGGAATATAAAAATTAGCTGGCCGGATGGCCCATTCTGAGCAGTGAACTAATATGTTCTTAATTTTACAGACGGATAGATAATATTGAAGATAATGACAAAAGACAGTGTTGTTCACATCAGCGACAGACTGTATGGAATAAAAAGTGTCGCTATTTGCACAAAAAAACACGACCTTGAGACGCAGGTGTTCAAATCTACTTAGTAGGGAAGCGAAGGGACATTGGTGGGAGCTGTGTCTAAATATAACTTTTAACGACAAAATTTTGGAGGGGAGAGAAAGGTTGGTTCAAAAATCAAGTACGTTTTTGAAAAAAAACAAGTAGAGACGGACAGACTAACAGATAAACATCCATACTTGACTGAAGCATGACTGAAATGACTTTAGGGTAGGAAATTTGAATTTGAAATAAACCTAGGCAGTGATTGGCCACAGACAATCATTTTATCGGCGCTCAGACGCGCAAGTGGGGCCATTCCTCAATAGTTGTTCGATGATAGACACAGTATTTTAAAGTGTGGTGATTTCCAAATGAAAGAAAGTGAAATAAGTTCAGGGACGCCATACTATAGCCAGCAGCTCAGCTGAGTTTTGCTAGCATTTCTGTGTTCTTTATTCATAATCTGGTAAGATTGAAATTATTTCTTTGTATATTTTGAATATTGTTTAATGTTCGAGTGATTTGATACTGCCATATCATAATCTAGCCTTACAAACAAGTAGGGATTTGCTCTAGACCCCCCGCCCAAGTCAGGGTCTAGGGACCAACAATATACATAAACTCCAGCAAGGGTTAGGAAAGACAGATCAAGTGTTGAGAATAATGAAACATATTACCTATCCACTTTTAGGGAAGAAAACTAATAAATATTTTTCAGAATCTATAGTCTGGGAGGACCTATCTGATGTAAAACCACCATGGTAAATGTGCTGTTTGGTCAGAGAGATCTGACCTGTCTGTATGATGTGGTTGTTGTGTCCGTGTTGTGTCCAGACGTGGGTAGAGAATAGAATTTTGACACATAGCCAATACTTTGATTGCAGAGCTGTGAGTTTCAGTTGTCAACAAGGCGGTGTCCATTCAGTTGGTGATTTTACTCGAGTGTATCTGTGCAGTACGTTGTGACAGAGACCACTATTATTGCCCGCCAGCACGGAGAGGTGGGACCACCAGATTTCAGCACCAGAGCTACATATGCAAGTTGAGTGAGCCTCTGGTCTGCTGGAAGTTCACCAACGCCTTTTAGTTACTAATACCCCATAAAATTCCTGTAATTTACTGGACACTGTGTAGTCAATATAGACAGGTGTGATGAGGCCACCCCAACAGCACAAGCATTAACTATCCTCCCAAGTAGATGACTACTAGAACATTTTAATAAAACTAACTAGTCTAGTACTTATATATGTACACTCTTGCATTTATTATGTAACATTCCATGCATTTCTTTCATAATTTTTAAATCCTTTTTTTTTTTAAAAAAAGTTCTGGTCAACATAAAACTTGATCCAGAACAAATAAATGTAATATAATTCTATCAAAAATTTTACACTCTTGAGTTAGTTCAGTGTATTATAATATTTGTTAAATATTATTAGTCTGCTTAAATATCTGTGGGTGTATCTATAACTATCACACCACATTACATATCATTACCCTAGACATTTTACATAGCTACATTCATTAAGAAAAAAAAATTGAGTGTGAGGTCGTAGTGGTAGCAAGAAAGGCCTTCTGACAATTCACAACTACATTTTATCTCAGGAGCCTTCACAGCTGGCCTCATACATTACATTTAGTAATATCACCATCATACAATACCATCAAACCCACTACAGCAGGATGGATGATGATTCTGTTTGTAAGTTCGACTTTATTCTCGGGTAAATGATGGAGGTTGATGCTGTTTGTAAGTTACACTTAACTCGCTAACGCGGGATGGATGATGATTCTGTTTGTAAGTTACACTTAACTCGCTAACGCGGGATGGATGATGATTCTGTTTGTAAGTTCAACTTTATTCTCGGATAAATGATGGAGGTTGATACTGTTTGTAAGTTACACTTAACTCGCTAACGCAGGATGGATGATGATTCTGTTTGTAAGTTCAACTTTATTCTCGGGTAAATGATGGAGGTTGATACTGTTTGTAAGTTACACTTAACTCGCTAACGCGAGATGGATGATGATTCTGTTTGTAAGTTCAACTTTATTCTCGGGTAAATGATGGAGGTTTATACTGTTTGTAAGTTACACTTAACTCGCTAACGCAGGATGGATGATGATTCTGTTTGTAAGTTCAACTTTATTCTCGGGTAAATGATGGAGGTTGATACTGTTTGTAAGTTACACTTAACTCGCTAACGTGGGATGGATGATGATTCTGTTTGTAAGTTACACTTAACTCGCTAACGGGGGATGGATGATGATTCTGTTTGTAAGTTACACTTAACTCGCTAACGGGGGATGGATGATGATTCTGTTTGTAAGTTCAACTTTATTCTCTAACAGACGATGGAGCTTGATACTGTTTGTAAGTTCCACTTACTATCTTGTGCACAATGGAAATCAAAATGTCAGTAAAGTTCATCTTCGGCATCCGAAATATAGCGGATGTTGGTAGTATTCGGAAGTTCAACATCACCCTCAAACTAAGATATGACAGAGGTTGGAAATACTTGTCAGCTGGGAGACTTTTTCAGGCCATAAATCGAGGATTCCTCAGCAAGAGAGAGGTTAGTAAGAAAACGAAGATGGCTGTATACCGCTCCACCTATGTCCCAGTCTTGACATACGGATGCGAGTCATGGGCAATGACTACAACCCATAAAAGCCAGATCCAAACCTCAGAAATGAGGTATCTGAGGAAGGTGGTTGAAGTAACAAGAAGAGACATGGTACGCAACCAGACGATACGTCAAGGCCTTAAATCCTACCCCCTGCAGACCCAAGTAGAACAGTCCCAATTAAGATGGTTTGGCCATGTCTGCAGAATGGGAGAAGATCGGATACCACGACAAGCATGGGAAACAAAGAGCCAAGGATCCAGACCCCGAGGACGACCCAGAGTCCGCTGGGAGGACAACATTAGACAATCTTTGAAGGATCGAGGACTAGAATGGAACCAGGCCAGGAGGAAGACAGCCGATAGGATAGTCTGGCGCTCTCTCTTCCAAACCTCTACACCTCACGGTAGAAGGGGAATGACTAAGTAAGTAAGACTAAGTAAGTAAGTAACGTACTCTCTGCCATGTAAGGCAGGGTTGATTATATTAGTAAGTTTAACATTACTCTCTAAGATATTATAAGGGAGACTGATACTATTTCTAAGTATAACTTTATTCTTTTGGATACCAAGGGAGGTGATAATGTTGGCACACTCTTCTTTAATCTCGCCAAGTAATAAGATTTGATAACATTTGAAAGTGTAACTTAAAAAAATTATTCTTATCAAAAGCTGATAAAAGTTAATAATGTTTGTTTATGTAGCTCTACTCTCACTTAAATTTGACCTTGGGTTCGGCCTCTGTGTGTTACATTTTAGATCTTACAACATGAAAACTTGCAGGATTCTTTCAACAGTTTTTCCCCCTGCTGGATCTCACTCGATCTCCTGCTGCGCTAGAAGTCCTTCTCTGGGCTAGCACTTTTTCGAGCTGAAATATGTTAGCTAATTAAAGCTAGTGATGGATCCTTATCTGGGGCTGGGCTTGTCACCGAAACACAAGAGTTAAGGCACGCCGTTCTTTTATTTTTTACGGGAATTGCGCCCTGATATAATCGAAGAACTTCTTTCTATGGTTGCAACAACAAAAAAAGTGGCAGGGAAAGAAATTTGCGCTTCTATATGCTGGGGGATGGAATGCTGTTTCAGGCAGGTTAATTGATTTCTTAATATATCTTGACAATAAATATTCTCATTTTGTATCGACAGAAGAACCCCAGAAAGTAATAATTGATTAACCATAGCACATTCTAGCTACTATCCCATGAATCGGTGGTTCTCAATCGAGATACAAGTACCCCTGGGGGTACTTTGACAGGTACCACGGGGCATCTCTTGCGTTGCATCAAAAAGGGCAAATTTTCATGTGCGTACAAGCAATAACCACTCATCTCGCACAGCCGTAAGTATCTTTTGACGAATACCTTCCTCTTAATATAAACATTGAAAATTACAGGCGGGTACATAACCCTTTCTTAAAAAAAACCGGAACTCCTTTGTCATATTTACAAAAGAAGAACAACAACTGATTGACATCTCTTGTGATAAGTTACTCAAATACAAGTTTTTTGGGGGTTTTTTTTTTTGTTTTACTAACTTTGTTCTGTGATAGTTTGTTAGATACTTTACCTAATGTGGCAGACAAAGCAGTTCATAAACTGTTTATCGTGTGTGACGACATATTTATGTGAATGTGGGGCATTGGTAAATATTGTGACACACAATTTAAAAAAAAAAGAAAAAAGATAAAAAAGACTTGATGTCTCAGTAGACGGTCGCTGTCACTAATCACATTTGACATCAAATTTCTGCAAAATCGCTGAACATCTGTCGCAGCAAATCTATCGTTAGATTCAATAAGTATTTTTTTTAATGTGTAATTTTTTTTTCATTTTATTTTAAGAATGGCGATTGCTTTTTTTGGTTCCACTATAGTACTGTACTTAAATAAATATACTGAAGCACATTAAAAACGCAACACTATTATATATACTGATGCCGAGAAGCTGGGAAAAAAAAGTGTGGGAATGGATTTTCCCCGTGTTTGTCATGAGGTAGACAGCGAATGGCTGCTGGAATGGAAAGTGCATGATTCAACCCACAGGTTTGTGTACAGACTACATGAAAACAATGAAAGTTACACGTGCAACACGATTCCCAACAGCTATGACCCTGAAAATGTGTACGCGTTGTGGCAGTATACTCGGTATAAAAAGGCCGTTGAGACAAAACACCCAGTACATGTGCTTGAAATCCCACGACTATCTGAAAACGACCGCCAACGAGCCATTGGTGTGTTGGAGACCGGAATGAGCTCGCGGGCCATTGCCAGAAGGATGAATTGCCACCACAGCACTATTGTACGTCTCAATGAACGTTACGGAACCACTGGCAGTGCCCGGGATAGACTTCGGAGTGGCCAACCACGAGTTACCACCCCTGCGCAAGATCGTCATATTGTGCTGAGTCACCTAAGGAATCGTTCTCTCCCGGCAAGTCAAACAGCAAGAGCAATAGTGGGTAGACGTGGGCAAGTCTCTCGAATGACAGTCATACGACGACTCAGAGATACAGGCATTACTGCAAGACGACCTTATGTTGGGGCAAACTTGACTCACAGACATCGTCAGCAGCGCCTGCATTGGGCAAAGCAACATGTCAGATGGACTAGACTGCAGTGGAATGCTGGCCTATTCACAGATGAGAGCAGATTCAACATATCCTTTGCTGATGGACGTTTGCGGATTTGGCGACGGTGTGGACAGCGTTTTGCAGATTGCTGTGTTCATCAGCACAACCGATTTGGAGGTGGCAGTATTCACATTTGGGGAGCATTCAGTTTTCACCATCGCTTGCCTCTTCACGTTTTCCGTGGAAATATTAATGATGTGACATATCGAGATGAGGTTCTGGATGCATTGGTTGCTCCTGCGTTCACAGATTATCCAGACTTGCAGCTTCTCCAGCAGGATAACGCACGTGCGCACACCGCATGCATTACGCAGCAATATCTACAGCAGCAGAACATTGTGACGATTGATTGGGCCTGCCCTATCACCAGACATGTCCCCTATAGAATATCTGTGGGACGAGCTTGGACGCAGAGTCTACAGGCAAGGTTCTCCAGCTAATCTGCAACAGCTCGAAGCTGCTCTTACACGTGAATGGGACTTGATTCCCCGGAATTTCCTTCAGAGACTTGTGCGTTCCATGCGGAGCCGCTGCATAGCTTGTTTGCAAGCACACGGTGGACATACCAGATACTGAGGATAGTGTGAATGATTTTTTTTATTTGTTACATTTTTGGTTTTCTCCCTTGCCTGCACACAATGCAACGAATTTCATAACAATCAAATGTACAAATTAATGACCAGCATGGATTCATAGGAAAATGAATAAAGATTCCAAATATGTAAACTTGTAAACACTTATATTTACATTTCACACTCTGTTCCTGGATTATACAGGTGGTGCGTTTTTGATGTGCTTCAGTATATTACATACATGAAGGTATGTTTCAGGCACTCGACAGAAATAAAGAAGTACAAAACTAGATACAGAAAAACAACAGAAGTGATAGGCTTGCCGGAGAATCGAACCCAATACCATCCAAACGGCAGCACCGCCTAGCTACGAAAGCCAATCACACTATCCTTTCTGCCAACTAGGCACCACAAAAATAATGCTTCGTGGATAGGAGTCATTGGCGCGATTTTCCACGCGCAACACCGGATTTGTAACTATTCATTTATTTATTGGTTTAGTACTGTACTCGTATGTTACCGGGGCACGAAAGGGAAGCAAAGAATAGTAACACTGTTCCCTACCATGCATGCATAAAAAACGACAAAAGAGGGTTGGGCATGGAGCTGGTCCCCCCATCCTATAAAAAAAATGTTAAACCACAAAAACTTCAACTAATAGCTTGAGCTGATGGCACGTGACAGGAGGAATTGGCATGTTTTTGTTGAAGGCATATGATACTTAGGGAGCTAAAGGGTATTGATTGATTGATTGATTGATTGATTGATTGATTGATTGATTGATTGAAGGATAGTACTGCACAGAGTGGCAGGAGCGATTAGAACGCTTGTTTCTCGAGGCAAAGTTACTGGGTTCGAAACCTGGTAGCGTCTGCCCAGCAGGTAAATGGGTACTCGGCTCTGCTCTTTAGTTAAAAGAGGGCAGAGGCAGCGAGGATGGAACCCGGTCACCCTACCTCATATAGCTAAAACTTAGTATAGTGAGGTCTCTAACGCTGCGAACTCCTATGGGACTTCATTTAATTGGATAGGGCTGAACATTCGTAAGACAAGGACTGCTGCACCCTCAGACGTGTGGTTCAAGAAGTCGGATGTTGTGGTAAAGTGGGATGTTATAAATATTTATAGGAGACTTAGTGTACTGACTGAGATCAGCTGTGAAGGTATCTGTATCTAATAGGTGTAGTGTTTTACAGATAACCTTACTTGCTACCACATTATGCCTCAGTCAGAATTATTCTGGAATATTGTGATGACTACGTTAAATGTCTAGGGTATGTATATGATGAAGTGTAAGTCACAACAACAACAGACAGATAAACAATTTAATTTATTCCACCACACTTGACAACACTGTGACACTCACACACATGTAACATTCTATAAGACTATCTTAAATGAGTCACTGGTAAATTTTCAAATATCAATATGTATTAAGTACTCTCATTAATATATATGTCCTGATTCAACTACAAAGTGAACCAGGAATCACAATCAATTTTAATTACAATTTATATGTACAGAATTTATCAATATGAATCTTGTAGTGACATATTTTATTAATATTATCCTATGTGTGGGAAAATTTCACAGCTCCTATCAATTTAAACACTGTATTTTCCCTCTGGGTTATTATAAAGTCAGATTTTGAGGGGGGGGCATAATGTTGAGCTCCACAGGCCACATAGGCTTATCTTTCGTGATGGCGGCAGGAAAGGACTCCTCTGCTCGATAGCCTCTCTGTGTTCTGGAGACACCTCACTGGTCACTATCTGGACCCAGGAGTATGCTGTGAGCCTCTAAGTTCAGCAAAGCTAAGACCAGGTGCTGCTCAATAACTTTTGGACCACGGTCCCACAATTCATGGAATAATACACAGTTACGTTGAATGGCAATGAATATAGCACAACTTCGATCTGCCGATGTCCCAGGCTTTTATTTAGAAAAATATGCACTGGTGCTCAACGCACTGGTTCTGTAGTAAGTTTATTTGAACATGTGGTGGTGACCTGACGCCTCTGATTGACTATATTCGCGGGTCTAACCAATCGTGCCATGTTTACCCAATCGTTTGAAAAAAAGTACTCCTACTCCCGTTTCCCCTGACAACAAAAGATAGTATTTATAGCCCGACTAATCGTGTTTAGCCTTACATTTCTTGCGCTCCAATCAAATCGGATTTAACATGGAGACCCATTTAAACCAGTATAATGTCATGTTTCCTAATAAGCGTTTTGTGAGTTTTTAAAAACTAACTCTCGTGTATGTAGTGTTTTTTTTCACTCTCGATTTGAAAAAGGCTAGTGCTTGTGGCCTTACACGCGTGATGGTAGTAATTGTGTATCGCGAGACGCGTGTTTAGTGTTGCATGCGTTCCTGCTTTCAGCCTCTCCCTTTCTTTCTATCTTTAGTCCATCTGTCTTTCGTTTTTTTGGTAACGTAGTGTATCAAATGACATGAATGGAATTTTAAATCTAGGTCAGCTTGCGTATCTCAAGGTTTTTCTTAGAAAGGCAGTACACGTTTTATCGTAGAAAGCAGGTATTGAAGCAGTAGGCTTTTACTATCAACGTGAAACGTTACAATTTGGAGACGAATTAGAAAACAAGGGGGATTTCGAGTACAGTCATTGTGACAGCACTGTTCTTTACCATTCTTCTTTCCTTTTATTGAAAATATTTGTTAGGCTTTACATTTACTTTTTAATTTATATATGTGGATTAGAATATTTCACGACATCTCCCCTCTTAAAACAGACATCTTATGTCAGTCCTTTATTCTATATACACATAGATAAATGTAAGTCAACTTGACTTTACTCTGCTGTTGTGCTATCATGGTTTTATGTAGTTTGGTCCATTCAGAGTAGGCACTACTCTTGAAATCTGCCTCAGACCTCTACAACCAATAATATTTTTCGGTTATGTTACTGAACAGCCGCAAGTGTGACTGCTTGTCTTAGTGCTGCTTCACAACCCGTATTCACCATTTCTCTTCTCTGAGTCTGCGCAATGACATGTCCAGAGAACATTAGATTTTCCTCAAAATGTACGTTATGAGGAGATTACATATACCTGGTGATAGCAGAGTTTTCGTTGTGGATCCCATAATCTTCTTATTAGCCTGTATGAAACATTCGGAATATCCTCAATCAAAGAGGCAACTCAGGGATTCATTACGTTCCTCCGAAATGTTTACATCCAACAATTTTGTCTGATATCAGGATTTACTGGAATCTGATAGTATCCTTTACTCAGATCCACTTTTGAGAAATATTTAGCTTTATTTAGTCTGGCAAACAGCTGATTTGTATCCGGCAATGGATCCACCTGTCCTTCTGTAATAGCATTCAGTCTCCTGTAATCTATACAGAGTCTATGTTCTCCAGAGGGCTTCCTTAAGAGTACAACACCGGAACTATACGAAGATTCACTGTGTGAAATAATTCCTTCCTTCAACAAATAGTCTATCTCTTCCTTCAAAGCTTTCTCCTTAGCAAAAGGAATCGAATAGGGTTTCATACAGACAGGTGTGGGGTCTATCAGCTTCATATCATATTCCAATAAGTTTGTATGCCCAGGTCGGTCTGTTAAGACCTCTGCATGATTGTCGAGAACCTGTTGCACTCTCTCTTTCTGAGTTTTCGTTAAATGTGTACTGATTTTCACCTGTGCCGCTGTCTCACAGGGGTGTAATGGATATTCAAATGATGAAAGTGGTTCCTTTTTCATCTCCATGGCAATGGACAAGGTCAACAAGTGTGTCTCTTCCTGATGTTCTCTTTCCAAATATTTCTTCAGGAGATTCACATGATAGATTTTTTCTTTCCCCTTCTTATCTATCTTATAATTGGTTCTAGACACCTTCTCTAGAACTGTATATGGACCTTGCCATCCAATTTGTAACTTATTCTGACTACTGGGGAGAAGAAGCAGTACCTTCTCTCCCACAGCCAAATCTCTGTCTTTAGCTTTCCTGTTATAATAGGCAGCATGTTTCTTCCTGGCTTGTTTCAAATTTTCATTGGCAAGTTTCCAGCCAGTTTTTAAACGAGTGGTCAGCTCATTCACATATTGGTATGAGGATGTAATATTTTCCTCTGCTTTTTCGTCAGTCCACGTTCTTAACAGCGTTACATATGGACCTTTAATTGTGTGGACCTATTTGTCCATGCACCGGTGTGGTCTCTTCCACTGGAAGCGCTATAGTGATGATTTTTCTTCCCAGAATTATCAGTCACAAAACGACCGCTACCAATTTTCCTCTTGGGGCTTTCTCCCCACTTAAAATTCTTGATGAGAGATTTCCTCTCTACATCTTCTTCCTCCAGTTTGTTTAAGTCCGATTGAGGGATTTTCGGCTTATCCTGGGGTAAGATATCTTTTTGCACTCTCTGCATAGTGGCCATTGTAAAACAGTTAAGTGAAGCTTGTCCGTGAAAAGGGGCTTCCCATTCCATTTGGTCCACTTTATCAAATCTATTTTTCTTTTTATTATCAGGCCTAATTTTGCTCCTTGGCGTGTCCAGGTCCTGATCAATGTTCCCACTTGTGGGTGTTCCCTCATGTGCTATGCTACACCTTTCTACAAAATTCTCAATGTCCCATCTTGCCTTGGGCCAATAATAATTGTGAGCCACCTTTTGTTTATTGTCATACCGTGGCCTATGTAGTGAAATTGACAGAGATACAACGGTAAAATATCTCCAAAGATAACATGTAAGGATAAAAACATAATGCGTAGGCTGCGAATAGTACATGATCGCCTAGACCACGGGTCATCATCCTCCATAAAAATTGACTTGCTAGACAGGAGGGGAACGGCGGATCAAAAAGGAAAAAAATATGACTGGAAAGATTGCGTGAGACTGGAAAGGCTAAGGAGACGCAATTGGGGGGAAACGGAGAAAAGTCACGTTTCCCAAGTTGACATAAAAAGTAAGCAACTCGACAGAAGGGACCATAGATATGTTACGCCACCGTCATTTATTGGACGCTTTTGCGCGATACCAAGGCCTTGATTTGAATTCAGCGGCTAAAACGCAGATGTTAGGAATATTACAAAAATTAAAAAGTACTTTTTTCTTAATATTAATGTTAGGAATATAAAAATTAGCTGGCCGGATGGCCCATTCTGAGCAGTGAACAAATATGTTCTTAATTTTACAGACGGATAGATAATATTGAAGATAATGACAAAAGACAGTGTAGTCACATCATCGACAGACTGTATTGAATCTAAAAGTGTCGCTAATTGCACAAAAAAACACGACCTCGAGACGCAGGTGTTCAAATCTACGTAGTATGGAAGAGAGGGACATTTGTGGTGGCTGTGTCTAAATATAACTTTTAACGACAAAAATTTTGGAGGGGAGAGAAAGGTGGGTTCTAAAATCAAGTACATTTTGTAGAAACACAAGTAGAGACGGACAGACTAACAGATAACCATCCATACTTGACTGAAGCATGACTGAAATGACTTTATGGTAGGAAATTTGAAATTCAAATAAACCTAGGCAGTGATTGGCCACAGACAATCATATCATTAGCGCTCAGACGCGAAAGTGGGGCCATTCTTCAATAGTTGTTCAGTGATAGACACAGATTTTAAAGTGTGGTGATTTCCATATGAAAGAAAGTGTAAGAAGTTTAGGGACGCCATACTATAGCCAGCAGCTCAGCTGAGTTTTGCTAGCAATTCTGTGTTATTTATTCATAATCTGGTAAGATTGAAATTATTTCCTTATATATATTTTGAATATTGTTTCATGTTCGAGTGATTTGATACTGCCATATCGAAATCTAGCCTTACAAACAAGTAGGGATTTGCTCTAGACCCCCCGCCCTAGTCAGGGTCTAGGGACCAACAATGTACATAAACTCCAGCAAGGGTTAGGCAAGACAGATCAAGTGTTGAGAATAATGAAACATATTACCTATCCTCTTTTAGGGCAGACAACTAATAAATATTTTTCAGAATCTATAGTCTGGGAGGATCTATCTGATGTAAACCCACCATGGTAAATGTGCTGTTTGGTCAGAGAGATCTGACCTGTCTGTATGATGTGGTTGTTGTGTCAGTGTTGTGTCCAGACGTGGGTAGAGAATAGATTTTGACACATGGCCCATACTTTGATTGCAGAGCTGTGAGTTTCTGTTGTCAACCAAGCAGTGTCTATTCAGTTGGTGACTTACTCGAGTGTATCTGTGCAGTACTTGTGACAGAGACCACCATTATTGCCCGCCAGCACGGAGAGGTGGGACCACCAGATTTCAGCACCAGAGCTACAACTACCAGATGAGTGAGCCTCTGGTCTGCTGGACATTCACCAACGCTGTGTAGTTACTAATACCCCCATAAAAATTCCCACCATTTTCTGGACACTGTGTAGTCAATATAGACAGGTGTGATGAGGCCACCCCAACAGCACAAACATTAACTATCCTCCCAAGTAGATGACTACTAGAACATTTTAATAAAACTAACTAGTATAGTACATATATATGTACACTATTGCACTTATGATATAATATTCCATGTATTTCTTTCATAATCTCTAAATCCTTTTAAGTTCTGGTCAACCTAAAAAATTGATCCAGAACAAAATAAATGTAATATAATTCTATCAAAAAAATTTTACACACGTGAGTTAGTTCAGTGTATTTTAACATTTATTATTATTAGTCTTGTTGAATATCTGTGGGTATATCTATAACCTATTACACCACACTACATAGCATAACCCTAGACACTTTACGTAGCCACATTCATTAAAAAAAAAAATTAAGTGTGAGGTCGTAGTGGTAGCAAGAAAGGCCTTCTGACAATTCTCAACTACATTTTATCTCAGGAGCCTTCACAGCTGGCCTCATACAATTACATTTAGTAATATCACCATCATACAATACCATCAACACCACTACATAAATTGGGGTCTTGTCCAGGGATAATTAGCCCAACAGTAATATTAGGATCTCCTGGTGGGAGAAATAAAAGTAGGGAAATAAATTGTAAAATTCCCTTTAAAATTAAAAGTGTCCCTGCAGATAAAAGTTGGTGAATCTTCACAGCCAGTAATAATTAATTAGTTAACTGGTTGGTTAGAATTGGTTAGACTATAGTCATAAGAAGTACTTAGTGTATTTACTGGTTAGAGATTTATCTTGTATATTATTATATTGTCTAAAAAGTATGGCGGAGCTGGCAAAATTTAGATCAGCTGCTGTGCTCACCGCGAAGGAGATGGGAATGGATGGTCAAATTTTAATTCAATACGTAACGGCTGAATGTGATAAATATATTGAACGGGAAGAAAGGAGATTAGAAAAAGAGGCTGAAAGAAAATTGGAGTCTGACAGGTTGGTTGAAGAGAAGAAGTTAGAGGCTGAGACTAAGAGGCTGCAAATTGAGGCAGAAGAAAAACGACTGCAAATTGAGGCAGAAGAAAAACGACAGCAAAGGGAGGCAGAAGATAAAAAGGCCGAAAGGGAGGCAGAAGATAAAAAGGCCGAAAGGGAGGCAGAAGAAAAAAGGTTGACTGCCGAAAGGGAGGCAGAAGATAGAAGGTTGCAAAGGGAGCACGAATTACGACTAAGGGAGCTGGAATTACAAGGCCAGGCTCCTGAAAATGGTGCCAGCCCTTTTGCCTCAGATGCTACGCCCAGTCTGGGAGCCTCAAACTCAGCTATGGGGTTTCATTTAGACCATTTTGTTGAAAAAGACGATGACATAGAGGGGTACCTAGGACGTTTTGAGTTATTAGCTACTACCTATGGGTTAGAGAGAGAGAGAGGTGGAGCTTAAAGCTATCACAAGGATTGAGAGGTACTTCTTATGAAGTATTTGCCAAAATGAACAGGGAAGACCAAGACAATTATGACATGTTAAAGCAGGCTTTGTTATTAAGGTACGAGAAGAATGGTGAATTTTATCGTAAGAAATTTAGAAATGCCAAACTGTTGTCTGGGGAGACATACCACCAATTCTCTGCTAGACTAGAAACCTATTTGGAGAAATGGACGGCTCTGGGGAAGACCCAAGATCTTAAAGAAATGATCATGATTGAGCAATTGAGAGAGTCCATGGCTCCAGACATGAGAAAATTTCTCATGGAACAAGGTGCAGAGAAGTTGGGGGAAGTTTTAAATGTTGCTGAGAGGTATCAGGCAGCCCAGGCAGAGGTAAGTGGTGCTAAGAAGAAGCACATAGACAATTTTAAAGCTCCACAGCAATTTAATAAATTTGATAATAGAGAGCAGGGAAATAAAGGTAGGACAAACTTTGAGCGGCCAAGAAATGACTATCGCGACAGAAACTCACAGTTCAATGACCAAAAGTTCAATGAAAGAAAACCGTTGAACCAAGGAAAAAGATGGTGTAAATGGTGCAAGAAGGATAACCATAACACCGAATTTTGTAGAAGGAAACCTTCAAACATTGCTGCAATGAAGTCGGGGACGCAAAGATTAAAGGTTAATCCTAAGGGACAACAGGAACCTTATCACCCCCCAGTTTGTGAGGATGTTATTTGTAATGGGGTCACCATAAGGTGCCTTTATGATACAGGTTTGGATTATGATTCAGTTGTGAAGTCTAGCCTAGTGGACCCAAGTCAGTATACCACAGAAACAGTGGAAATACAAGGGGCGACTAAGGACATACCACTCATGACACTTCCCATCGCAAGGATAACGGTGAAAACTCGCTATGTGGAAGGAGAAATCAGAGCAGCAGTGATAGATGAACCAATCTACCCTCTGATATTGGGGTGTAGATACGTCTTCTTGGGGAATCCCGAGAAACCTGTGATCATGGCGACAGTGCAGACCAGGTCACAGAAGAAGGAGGAAGAAGGTGAACCTATAAATGCTCATCCAGAGGAGATGAGGAAGGCGCAGGCTGAGGATAGGACACTCAAGCCTGTTTTAAAAAATTGCCCAAATGCCACACACCTCCGAGCAAGGGGGAATATTTCATGAAGAACAAACTCTTATACAGGAAGACAGGAACTAGATCCACTGGTCACGGACAGTTAGTTCTTCCCAAGATATATAGGGCAAACTTAATAAGGAGCTTACATGTTGGAAAAGATGGTGACCATGAGAAAGTCGGTACCATCTGCCAAAAGATTGCTCGAAAATACTATTGGCCCGACGTAAATGTCGATGTTGAAAACTTTGTAGAAGCATGTGGCGTATTTCATGAGGGAACACCCACAAAGGGAAAATATGTGCAGGACCTAGAAACGCCACGGGGCAACTTTAGGCCTGAAAGGAAAACTAATTATACTCAGGTAGACAAAGTGGAATGGGAGCCCCCTTTTCACACCCAGTCGTCACTTGAATGGATTAACATGGCCACTATGCGACAAGTACAAAGAAGAAATTTAACCCAGAATAATCTGACAATCCCTCGGTCAGGATTATATAAGCTGGAAGAACAGAAAAGAGAGCGAAGATCTCTCATAAGCAATCTAAAGTGGGGAGATAAACCCAAGAAAAAAAATTGGTAGTGGTCGATTTGTGAGTGATGATTCTAGGAAGAAAAGTCCTCATTATAAAGCTTCTAATGGACGGGACCCGACGGGTTCCAGGAAAAATACGTATGATAAATTAAAGATCCAGATGTAACTTTATTAAGGACCTGGACAGATGAGAAGGCGGAAGAGACTGTTACCTCATCGTATCAATATGTGAACGAACTGACCACTCGTTTGAAAGCTGGATGGAAACTGGCAAATGATAATTTGAAACAAGCCAGGAAGAAACATGCAGCATATTTTAATAGGAAGGCAAAGGACAGGGAACTGGCAGTCGGAGAGAAGGTGCTGCTTCTACTACCCGGAAGCCAGAATAAATTACAAATTGGTTGGCAAGGTCCATATACGGTTCTAGAGAAGGTGTCTAGAACAAACTATAAAATTGACAAAAAGGGGAAGGAAAAAGTTTATCATGTAAACCTGTTAAAGAAGTATCTGGACAGACCACTCCAGGAAAGCACCCCCTTATTGACCTTGGCTATTGCAACCCAGATGCAAAAAAAGAACCACTCACCTCACATGAATACCCATTACATCCTTGTGAAACAGCAGCACAGGTAAAAGTCAGTAAGCACCTGACTAAAAACCAGAGGGAGAGAGTTCAAAAGGTTCTGGAGGAACATACAGATGTATTAACAGATAAACCAGGCCATACAAATTTGCTACAGTATGACATGAAACTGGTAGACTCAAACCCAATCTGTATGAGAGCCTATTCTATTCCGTTCGCGAAGGAGAAGGCATTGAAGGAAGAAATAGAGTATTTGTTGAAGGAGGGGATTATTTCGCACAGTGAATCATCTTTTAGTTCTAGTGTCGTTTTGTTGAGAAAACCGTCTGGGGAACACAGACTGTGCATAGATTACAGGAAACTGAATGCTGTCACAGAAGGACAAGTGGATCCATTACCAGACACAAAACAGTTATTTGCCAGACTGAACAAGGCAAAATACTTTTCAAAGGTGGATCTTAGTAAAGGCTATTACCAGATCCCAGTGAAGCCTGAAGTGAGACCTTATTTGGCTTTTAGCACTTCGGATGGACATTATGAATTCAATATGCTACCATTCGGACTGAAAATGCTCCGAGTGTGTTTTCAAGGATGATGCGCAAATTGTTGGATCCCCTGAATAACCCATGTATCACAAATTTCATGGATGATATTCTCGTCGCCACAGAGACATTTGAAGAACACATTGAAGCTCTGGAGATGTTGTTTGATAGACTTCGGGAGGCGAATTTGACTGCTAGGCCAACAAAATGTTGTATTGGATGTAAAGAGTTGGAATTCTTGGGGCACACTGTATATCAGGGTAATATGACCCCTGATCCTAAGAACTTGGAAAAACTGCAGAGAGCACCTAGGCCACAAACAAAAAAGGACGTGCGATCATTCGTGTCGTTATGCGGATTTTATCAGAAATACATCAAAAATTTTAACGCTATTTGTGCTCCTCTGACTGATCTGACTCGCAAGGGACTTCCAGATAAAATTATTTGGACTGCACAATGTGAACTAGCGTTCCAAGAGTTAAAGGAAAAACTCACTAGCAAGCCTATTCTCAAACTGCCTGATTTGACACAGGACTTTGTCTTAAGAACCGATGCAAGTAATGTGGGACTCGGAGGGGCTTTGTTGCAAAGATCATCTTCACCTGATGGGGAACTTAAACCAGTCGCTTATGCAAGCCGCAAATTGAATAAGGCGGAACAAGGATACTCCACAAGCGAAAAAGAATGTTTAGCATTAATCTGGGCAATAAAGAAGTTTCAAATCTATCTGTATGGTAGGACTTTTGTGGTGGAGACGGACCATCAGCCTCTCGTGTTCTTGTCTCAGGCTAAGCATGAAAACGCAAGATTGCTGAGGTGGTCTTTGTTGCTTCAACCTTATCAGTTTAGTATCCAATATATCCCAGGCAAATTGAATGTCGGTGCAGATTTCCTCAGTCGGCACCCCTGTGATCAAAATTAGAGTAGTGGCAGACGTGAGGAGTAATTTTACCTATGTGTATCGCTGGTTTTGGAACTTGCCATAGGCATGTTTTCAAGTGGGGAGATGTGTAGTGAAATTGACAGAGATACAACGGTAAAATATCTCCAAAGATAACATGTAAGGATAAAAACATAATGCGTAGGCTGCGAATAGTACATGATCGCCTAGACCGCGGGTCATCATCCTCCATAAAAATTGACTTGCTAGACAGGAGGGGAACGGCGGATCAAAAAGGAAAAAAATATGACTGGAAAGATTGCGTGAGACTGGAAAGGCTAAGGAGACGCAATTGGGGGGGAAACGGAGAAAAGTCACGTTTCCCAAGTTGACATAAAAAGTAAGCAACTCGACAGAAGGGACCATAGATATGTTACGCCACAGTCATTTATTGGACGCTTTTGCGCGATACCAAGGCCTTGATTTGAATTCAGCGGCTAAAACGCAGATGTTTGGAATATTACAAAATTTAAAAAGTACTTTTTTTCTTAATATTAATGTTAGGAATATAAAAATTAGCTGGCCGGATGGCCCATTCTGAGCAGTGAACAAATATGTTCTTAATTTTACAGACGGATAGATAATATTGAAGATAATGACAAAAGACAGTGTAGTCACATCATCGACAGACTGTATTGAATCTAAAAGTGTCGCTAATTGCACAAAAAAAACACGACCTCGAGACGCAGGTGTGTTCAAATCTACGTAGTATGGAAGAAGGGATATTTGTGGTGGCTGTGTCTAAAAATAACTTTTAACGACAAAAATTTGGAGGGGAGAGAAAGGTTGGTTCAAAAATCAAGTACATTTTGTAGAAACACAAGTAGAGACGGACAGACTAACAGATAACCATCCATACTTGACTGAAGCATGACTGAAATGACTTTATGGTAGGAAATTTGAAATTCAAATAAACCTAGGCAGTGATTGGCCACAGACAATCATATCATTAGCGCTCAGACGCGAAAGTGGGGCCATTCTTCAATAGTTGTTCAGTGATAGACACAGATTTTAAAGTGTGGTGATTTCCATATGAAAGAAAGTGTAAGAAGTTTAGGCACGCCATACTATAGCCAGCAGCTCAGCTGAGTTTTGCTAGCAATTCTGTGTTATTTATTCATAATCTGGTAAGATTGAAATTATTTCCTTATATATATTTTGAATATTGTTTCATGTTCGAGTGATTTGATACTGCCATATCGAAATCTAGCCTTACAAACAAGTAGGGATTTGCTCTAGACCCCCCGCCCTAGTCAGGGTCTAGGGACCAACAATGTACATAAACTCCAGCAAGGGTTAGGCAAGACAGATCAAGTGTTGAGAATAATGAAACATATTACCTATCCTCTTTTAGGGCAGACAACTAATAAATATTTTTCAGAATCTATAGTCTGGGAGGATCTATCTGATGTAAAACCCACCATGGTAAATGTGCTGTTTGGTCAGAGAGATCTGACCTGTCTGTATGATGTGGTTGTTGTGTCAGTGTTGTGTCCAGACGTGGGTAGAGAATAGATTTTGACACATGGCCCATACTTTGATTGCAGAGCTGTGAGTTTCTGTTGTCAACCAAGCAGTGTCTATTCAGTTGGTGACTTACTCGAGTGTATCTGTGCAGTACTTGTGACAGAGACCACCATTATTGCCCGCCAGCACGGAGAGGTGGGACCACCAGATTTCAGCACCAGAGCTACAACTACCAGATGAGTGAGCCTCTGGTCTGCTGGACATTCACCAACGCTGTGTAGTTACTAATACCCCCATAAAAAATTCCCACCATTTTCTGGACACTGTGTAGTCAATATAGACAGGTGTGATGAGGCCACCCCAACAGCACAAACATTAACTATCCTCCCAAGTAGATGACTACTAGAACATTTTAATAAAACTAACTAGTATAGTACATATATATGTACACTATTGCACTTATGATATAATATTCCATGTATTTCTTTCATAATCTCTAAATCCTTTTAAGTTCTGGTCAACCTAAAAAATTGATCCAGAACAAAATAAATGTAATATAATTCTATCAAAAAATTTTACACACGTGAGTTAGTTCAGTGTATTTTAACATTTATTAATATTATTAGTCTTGTTGAATATCTGTGGGTATATCTATAACCTATTACACCACACTACATAGCATAACCCTAGACACTTTACGTAGCCACATTCATTAAAAAAAAATTAAGTGTGAGGTCGTAGTGGTAGCAAGAAAGGCCTTCTGACAATTCTCAACTACATTTTATCTCAGGAGCCTTCACAGCTGGCCTCATACAATTACATTTAGTAATATCACCATCATACAATACCATCAACACCACTACAGCCTATCAAACTGGTGCTTACCTTTGTTTTGATCCCTAGGATCAAATTTATTAAAGTTCTGTGGTGCCCTAAAATTTTCCAGCTGTTTCTTTTTATTACCTGATACTTCTGCCTGAGCTGCTTGATTCCTTTCTGCTACATTTAGCAACTCACCCAGCCTCTCTGCACCTTGTTCCATGAGAAACTTTCTCAGGTCTGGAGCCATGGACTCTCTTAATTGTTCTATAAGGACCATTTCCTTAAGATCTTCGGTTTTCCCCAGAGAAGTCCATTTCTCCAAGTATGTCTCTAACCGTGCAGAGAACTGGTGATAGGTTTCACCTGACAGTAGTTTAGCATTCCTAAATTTTTTCCTATAAAATTCTGCGTTCTTTTCATATCTTAACAAAAGAGCCTGCTTTAGCATGTCATAATTTTCCTGATCACCTCTGCTCATTTTGGCAAAAACTTCATAAGCTGCCCCACGAAGCCCTTGAGATAACTTCAAGCTCCACCTTTCTCTCTCTAACCCATATGTGGTAGCTAATAGTTCATATCTATTTAGATAGCTCTCAATATCATCGTCTTTCTCAACAAAATGATCTAAATGAAAATTCATAGCTGAGGTTGAGGCTCCCTGGCTAGCAGTGGCATCAGAGGCAAAGGGACTGGCACCATTTTCAGGAGCATGGCCTTGAAACTCAAACTCCCTTAGTCGTAACTCATGTTCCCTTTGTAATCTCTTCTCCTCCTTTTCTGCTTCCCTCTCTGCAGCCTGTCTTCTTTCCTCGGCTTCCCTTTCTGCAGCTAATCTCTTGTCTTCCCTTTCTGCAGCTAATTTCTTCTCTTCTCTTTCTGCCTCCAATTTCTTAGCCTCTTTGTCAGCCTCAATCTGCAACCTCTTAGCCTCAGCCTCAATCTGCAACCTCTTAGTCTCAGCCTCTAACTTTCTTTCGGCCTCTTTTTCTAATCTTCTTTCTTCCCGTTCAATATATTTGTCACATTCAGCCGTGACATAAGCAATCATAATTTGCCCGTCCATTCCTAACTCTTTCGCAGTCTGTACAGCAGCAGATCGAAATTTTGCCAAGTCGGCCATTGTCTAACATGTAAATGTAACAATTCAATCTATCAATAATTATCTAAGGACACTACAGGCACTGAGAGCTCAACGTTATTTATTTTCACCCAAGGATACTTTTTTAATTTCTTTTTATTCCCTGAAGTGAATTACCCCCAATATTTTTAATAGGGAAAGATTCAAAATCCCGAGAGCGAGACCCCAATATATGTGGTAAAGTGGGATGTTATAAATATTTATAGGGGACTTAGTGTACTGACTGAGATCAGCTGTGAAGGTATCTGTATCTAATAGGTGTAGTGTTTTACAGATAACCTTACTTGCTACCACATTATGCCTCAGTCAGAATTATTCTGGAATATTGTGATGACTACGTTAAATGTCTAGGGTATGTATATGATGAAGTGTAAGTCACAACAACAACAGACAGATAAACAATTTAATTTATTCCACCACACTTGACAACACTGTGACACTCACACACATGTAACATTCTATAAGACTATCTTAAATGAGTCACTGGTAAATTTTCAAATATCAATATGTATTAAGTACTCTCATTAATATATATGTCCTGATTCAACTACAAAGTGAACCAGGAATCACAATCAATTTTAATTACAATTTATATGTACAGAATTTATCAATATGAATCTTGTAGTGACATATTTTATTAATATTATCCTATGTGTGTCAGTTGTGTAGTGGTAATATGAGGTAATACTGGTTTTGTTTTTTCAAGCTATGTTGTTATTTGTCATCATGACTTCAAGTGTTTGTTTATCTTGTAAGTAGTATGGGGAAAATTTCACAGCTCCTATCAATTTAAACACTGTATTTTCCCTCTGGGTTATTATAAAGTCAGATTTTGAGGGGGGGGCATAATGTTGAGCTCCACGGGCCACATAGGCTTATCTTTCGTGATGGCGGCAGGAAAGGACTCCTCTGCTCGATAGCCTCTCTGTGTTCTGGAGACACCTCACTGGTCACTATCTGGACCCAGGAGTATGCTGTGAGCCTCTAAGTTCAGCAAAGCTCAGACCAGGTGCTGCTCAATAACTTTTGGACCACGGTCCCACAATTCATGGAATAATACACAGTTACGTTGAATGGCAATGAATATAGCACAACTTCGATCTGCCGATGTCCCAGGCTTTTATTTAGAAAAATATGCACTGGTGCTCAACGCACTGGTTCTGTAGTAAGTTTATTTGAACATGTGGTGGTGACCTGACGCCTCTGATTGACTATATTCGCGGGTCTAACCAATCGTGCCATGTTTACCCAATCGTTTGAAAAAAAGTACTCCTACTCCCGTTTCCCCTGACAACAAAAGATAGTATTTATAGCCCGACTAATCGTGTTTAGCCTTACATTTCTTGCGCTCCAATCAAATCGGATTTAACATGGAGACCCATTTCCCGTACAATGGTGGTGTGAAAATCTGCCACTGAGCGATTCTGATTTTGGGTGTTGTCTGACATCCCTCACTATTTCTTTTGGCTATAATTTGGTAATTCCTAGACTATTTGCGTAACGTTTAACATATTCTTTGTCAGCAAGTCCTAAGGAACCCAAATATACAAATTTAAAGGAGCTAAGTGGCTGCGTTCAAAATATGCATTTTCTTCTACCTCCTGTTTACTTCGAATACGATGTGGTGTCTGGGTACTGTAATGTTTTCAAACGTAAACCAGTATAATGTCATGTTTCCTAATAAGCGTTTTGTGAGTTTTTAAAAACTAACTCTCGTGTATGTAGTGTTTTTTTTTCACTGTCGATTTGAAAAAGGCTAGTGCTTGTGGCCTTACACGCGTGATGGTAGTAATTGTGTATCGCGAGACGCGTGTTTAGTGTTGCATGCGTTCCTGCTTTCAGCCTCTCCCTTTCTTTCTATCTTTAGTCCATCTGTCTTTCGTTTTTTGGTAACGTAGTGTATCAAATGACATGAATGGAATTGTAAATCTAGGTCAGCTTGCGTATCTCAAGGTTTTTCTTAGAAAGGCAGTACACGTTTTATCGTAGAAAGCGGGTATTGAAGCAGTAGGCTTTTACTATCAACGTGAAACGTTACAATTTGGAGACGAATTAGAAAACAAGGGGGATTTCGAGTACAGTCATTGTGACAGCACTGTTCTTTACCATTCTTCTTTCCTTTTATTGAAGTTATTTGTTAGGCTTTACATTTACTTTTTAATTTATATATGTGGATTAGAATATTTCACGACAGATGTGTCGGCCGAAAGGCGCAGATATCGCAGCTCCGGTGTAAACAGACACAACGCAACCAACGTCCTTTTCAGGACGAACGAGGAAGAAGAAGAAGGACCATGTAAAACATATTTCAACAGAAACCACGTCTTCAAGAGCATGTGAATGCTTGGTGAAGGCTTCTTGAAAAAGTGCCTGCTGTAATGGCGGCTTCGTGGTTCCGAAAGGAGTGTAAATGGAAAATGATATCTAAAACAACCGAGGACCCTCCTATCTTAGCGATCTACGCCTATGATAATCTTAAGGATGGGTACATAAGGTACATAAGCATGTGAATGCTTGGTGAAGGCTTCCTGAAAAAGTCCCTGTTGTAATGGCGGCTTCATGATTCCGAAAGGAGTGTAAATGGAAAATGATATCTAAAAAAAAAACCGAGGACCCTCCTCCTATCTTAGCGATCTACGCCTATGATAATCTTAAGGATGGGTACATAAGGACTTTGCCGTCCCTCTAAGGCAGTGTTTTTCAAACTTTTTGTGTTCGCGGCACACTTTTCAATTTTCTAAAAATTTGCGGCACACCTATCTGACCCCGCACCTGAATAAAAAATTACAGTGATAAATATTAAATTAAATACAATAATTTGTGACTACTTTAGAATGAAGAAAACTCTGAATTGGATTTTCTTTTAATTGTTTAAAATAATTTTGAAGTATATCTATTTCTGCTCAAAGCAGTTAATAGCTGCAATTATTATTAAATGAATTCAAGCAGTAAGATCAGTTTTATGTCACATGACACTAAAAATATTCTTCATGTAGTAAATTTACCACATCTTTGCGGCACACTTTGATAGGGGCGGCGGCACACTAGTGCGCATCGCCTTGAGAAACACTGCTCTAAGGGTTACACCAGCCAAAAAGGTTGAAAACCACTGCTATAACTCATAGCCTTACAGCTTTCAAGGCCTGAGAAAACACAAAACTGGCTGTGGTTTGTTATGAGAACTGAGAGATACAATATGGCTGATAAAGTTCGACAACTCCTGAATGTTTTGATCCGGATCGGGACTCCCTTTCTCAGCGCTTATTCCATCCATGTGCTTCTGTGTATATCTCCAAGCTGCCATTCATTAGCTACCAGCTACTGTTTTCCAATCTTCTAGTTATGATTGTTTGAGAAACCTCGTGTGTCTAGCCGACTCCATTAGTTCCACAGTCGCTACAACCGATAGGGTAAAAGGTGAATTTTCTTAGCAAAAAGAAAGATCTCTATTTTCCCGCCACTTGTGGTTGCCAGACATGTGCCGCTAGGATGTTTTTCACATGTACAACAACTGTTTCTCTTATATACTTCGTATTATTCTCAATGTTCTGCCGTTAAGTGTCATGGGAAGACTGTATTGTCTTCCTGTTAAAACAGTGGCTAAGTACAATGTAAGGGGCGTCCGGGCATAACCTAAGTGGGGGCCTACTTACATAATGGGTTCGGCAATTATAATAAACGTCAAATCTGTATTAAAAAATGTAACTATTTACTTCATCACCATCAGGACCCTTCAGATCCACAAGGTGCATAGACCTTCTACAAATATGTGCAACGTATAGGAAACCGGTTGATCTTGATCTGCTAATAAATCCCAGTGCGTCGTTTGGTAGATCTTTAGGCGAAGGAAGGGGAGGGAAAAATGTTTGACTTAGGTAAATTTCGGACTAGTCCTCACCCACCGGCACTTATAGCGCCGTATCTTCAAGTTTTAAAGGTACTCTATCACCGCATTCTAAGTTCTTCTACTTCTTCGTCGTTCGCTCTCAGATAACCACATCGATCTCTCTAAGAACGCTGGCAGTGCGTCTCAGGCTTCTCTCGTCACCGTACAGTTTCTTCCTCAGCTCGGTTGGAATAGGTCACGCTGCCAACTGCTCTTCTCATGGAGCTGACAGTTTTAGAGTAGATGTTCCACTGATTGTCTAGCCTCCCCACATGGACACATATCTGGCTGGACGATTTTTAGTTTGTTGAACAGACGGTAAATATAACGGTCTGCAAAGGCCGGTTCTCAGTCTGAAAATTATCGCTTAATTTCTTGTTGGTGTTGGATTTTTAAAAAAAAATTATTTTAAGGACTGTCTTCATTGCACACGGACAACTCCATCAGTGTTCCGATCTCTCCTCCCTTAGATCACACAAGGAGGATCTCAGCACAGTGCAAAGAAATCCGTAGCACCGGCGAGAATCCCAATGTGCGTGTATAGGAATTACAGATTCTATAAATATTTTCGTGGTGGGTAGGTTTCTTATTTTTAAATTTTGCCAGGGCAGCGGCGTTATGGCTTACTCTTTACGATTTCCAACTGCCGTGGGATTTTTAGCGTGTCGAACTTATACACGGGACCTCCTATTATTCGCCTTTATGCGAGAGGGCCAGGCATCCGATCTCACTACCCAGTAGACTGGGGGTGGAAGGGAGGGCGGGGGGCGGGGGGGGATGCCATAATTAGGACCACTGGTTCTGAAAAAAAATGTTAATAAATGATATTCCCTCTACTGGGAATCGAACCCTGTACCTTTAGAATTCGAGGCGGACGCCATATATCTTAGCCACTCTTGTTTGTGAAAACGAGCGTTTTTTTTTTTTTTTTTGGTCTTCTTGTTGGTGAAAATTCGCAAGTTAGCTAATTAAAATTCGCTTTATTTTTGAACCGTATAAAATAGAAATCGATCTTTTCGTTGAAGTGAAATTAACGTTCCGTAAACTATTTAATTCTAATTTTCTACCGCTCTATTTATGGGATTCCAGGAAGCAGATCGTGATGCAGTGACAAAACTTACAAAAAACGCTCAACTTATTCCAAATTCCACATACTCTGAAACCTGAATACAGCCATGATTTTATCTAAGTAGATGTATAGAGAGCTCAGCGTTTCAAAAGTAGAACTCCGCAGTTGCTTGGTTGCCTACCGCTGTACTAAACTATCTGTCTTATCCTTTTATCTCAGGTATTACAGAATAGGCCATTTTCTTTCTTCCTTTGTCCTATTAAGACAGCATTATCTATATGCGCTTACAGCGGCGTCTAACATGCTGGGATAACTGTGTTCTTCAGTGTCTTGATAAGACATAAAGGAGTGTGTTGCACGCATTCGTTACGGGCGGACGGACGGATTGACGCCCATGGACGGATAGATAGACAGACAGATCTTGATACAACTACTGTTTAGCTTGCTTGTTATTTGGTTTGAATTAGAATTATATGGACTAAAGGTAAGAAAAAGCGTTTAGCATTCACTCATCAGTCACGTGTCGTTCCCAGAATAGAACTACTGATACCCCGTGCATGTCACATATCAAGACACGACTAATATGAGATAATGCTGGTGCTGGTTACCTCATCATGTCAAGCAAATAACTACAGAAACCACCGATGAAAGAGTGTATGACTGCTTTCAGCCAGGCTTCCTGCAAACGGTGGGGGGAGAGCAGCTGTAGTGAAAGCTCCATGCGCCATAAGTAGGGAAAACGAATTGATGAAGTCATTCATAAAACATCTGAGCTAATTGGAAAGGGAGAAAACATGTTTATAGTAATATGAAACTGACTCATCAACACGACGCAGAAGTTAGACAGAGTAACAAGATAAGGCAAAGATTGCAACAATGAATAACTCACAATACAGAATAGAAATTAACACATTTGAAAAATAAACATCCAAAAATGATCGATACATGGCAGAGCTCATAATCATTGAAAACTGAAAGAACATTGTGGAATATTTCCTCATAAGTGGCTTGATGTGCGGGGGATCCAAAATGCGTATTAGGGGAACTTTAACCAATTAATTTCATTAAATAAACACATGAAAGAGAGAAATAATGGTTTAGAAATATGGATGCATGACAAATGGAACCGTTTTTTTAAAAATGGAAACGGCCGTAAACAGGACCTGGAAACAAACATGAGCAATTATAAGAGAAATAATTAAAGATATGAAAGTCAACGAAACATCGTGCGCATATCAGAAGGGCTATCCATCAGTGCTCCGATGTCCCCCCTTAGACCACACAAGGAGGGTCTCAGCACAGAGCACAAACTCCGTAGCACCGGCGAGAATCCCAATATTTTTATATAAGAATCACACATTCTATAAATATGTTGTGGTGTGTAGGTTTCTTATTTTTAAATTTTGCCAGAACAGCGGCCTGATAGGCCTACTCTTTACGATTTCCAACTGACTGTCGTAGATTTTTGATAGGGGAATTAAGACATAGACTGGTCCCTTCTGAATAGGACTAGAACAGGTGATAGCTCGGTGGGAGATAAGGCAAAGAAATAGATTTTCACGAGTGAGATGGTGGAAAATAGGTAGAGTCTGTCCCTGAAATCGAGAAACTTCTCTCATTCAGCCTATCTCTACAACAAGACTTTGTTAGTCAGACAGTCTACCACACTATATATATATATATATATATATATATATATATATATATATATATATATATATATATATATATATATATATATATATATATCATAACTCACATATACACACACATAAGTGACGACAGTTTGACGCACAGACGTGAAAACTATATCTATGGGATAGGGATCTTTTGGGACAAGCTGACCAACACACGTAAATAAAGTTTATGTAAATTTTATTTATCATAAAGAAACTTCACCAAAACAATATTTTGAATATCAAATCAAATACAAATAAACATAAGTTAATGAATAAATTAAAGAGTTAGACTCATAGGTGTAATCCTCCCTCTGTTGAGACAAGATCCCGTTAGAAGAGAAGTTTTTAATCCCCAAAGAGTCAAAGGTGTTTACGCTATGGTCTAGGATTTTCCTCTACAATAAAGAACAGAGTTTACAAGTTTATCTATTCTGAAAGAGAAAGCATTAGCAAAACTTGTATAAAAAGATACAAAGTTAGTACATGGGTTATACAATGAAAGAATTATTTATCCCTGCTTTCTCTTGCTCTGACAGACCTGTGATCACAACCATTCACTCTTACCTAATAGGTGCTTTCACAACATCTGGAACAATCGTAAGGTACACACAGCCCATCCAAGGTTTGGTTATTGGCGAATCAAGCCCCAGTTTCTCCAAAGACTAATTAATTCAAATGATGGGAAACGCTTGATTCACTACTGGTAGTAGGATGCTGATTATGGCACTTCAATTTTTGTCCAGGTAGTAAAATAATTAAGAGGTCTAATGGTCACAGAGTACAGTAGCTTGGAATCTTCAATCGTTAAATCGAGTGTCAGGTAAATAAATCTGTTCAGGATAAATCTTCTTCACAAGACAGTGGTCGTTATTCAGGTAATGTCAATATTTGATTTTATCGCCACAACTGGCTGAATGTATATGAACTTGGGAAAAGAAATCTGGGTATCTATGAGTCCAGTTACAATTTATTCTAAATATTCTTCGGGTTGGTACTCTGTCTCGTTCTGGGTGTAAAACACGAGACCAGACAGGTCACCTTGAAAACCCGATATTTATATCAGAATGTTCTTTTGTAAAGTTATTCTCTGATTCACATGGAAGCCGCTGGTAAGGTTTAGGGTTTGACCCAATACTGTGTAAAGAGAAAAGATACAAATACTTAACATAATATAGTATACACAATCCTATCCTTACCCCGCGAAACATAGAATATATTTATCCACTTTAAATTATAAACGACAAGCTGAGAGCTTGTCTTTCGTTTAAAGCTTCCGTGAAATAAATTCTAGTCATTTAAAAAAAACAGTCATCGTGAATTAGAAATAAATACATATTACGTCAATACTCACGATTGTCGTGGTTGAGTTAGAGTATTTGTCGAGTTGGACAATTGTAGTGAAATCGACAAGGGATAGTGGACTGACAGAGTTATAGATTACACTTTAGATAAGGTGTAAATAGGAGATGGACTTGAGACAACCTGGAAGAAGATTTATTCAAATGATCTCTCTCTCCAGGCCTCAACTCACTTTTACTGTCTAAGCATCTCCTGCTCTCAACTCTTTTCTCTTATCATACATAGAGATTATAGTAAAGAGCTAAAAATACAAAATGGATGGAAAGGTCGTGAACAGCGCATTAATAAATGTGTAAAATTTATTAAAGAAGAAAAGCATGAAAATAATGCATATCATCGTACACAGCATAAATTACATCAATAATCAAATAATCATCAAATATGAAAAATACACCAACAAACACACACACAGATCACCATTCATAAAACCTGTAGAACACAGAGAGATGAAATAATTGAGTGTCAGCCCGTCCGTTTTCGGGACCATATGAAATAGTCCGGACAGTGTGTTACTTGTAGATCCTTCGTGAGGGACTATGCCTACAAAACTGTCCTTGTTGGTACTATCATTGGTGATTCCTCCCTACTGGCGCGAGGTGGGCTGGAAGACTCTATTTACCTTCTGTTTACCAAGATGAATAAACTGCGTGGCAGTCCGTCCGTTTTCGGGGACCAGATGAAATAGTCCGGACAGTGTGTTACTTGTAGATCCTTCGTGAGGGACTATGCCTACAAAACTGTCCTTGTTGGTACTATCATTGGTGACCCCCCCTACTGACGCGAGGTGGGCTGGGGGACGCTGTTTATCTCCTGCAGACCAACTGAAAGAACTTAGCGACAGCCTGTCCGCTTTCGGGGACCAAGGGAAAAGCTCCAGTAAGTGGTTTTTTCGTATATATCCTCCATCGGTGATGGAATTAACCTGAATAAAATCACTGTATAGGCGCTATCGTTGGTGACTCCCCCTACTGGCGCGAGTGGGGCTGGAACTCTGTCCATAGATGGCTGCTCATACGTGCGAAGTTCTACATAGACCCAGAAATAAACCATGGGACGAAGTCACTTGAGGACAATTGATCCCAAGGCGTGCTTATCCGGCGCTAGAATTGGCTTTAAATCTGGTTTTGGCTGGTTGACTGTGGCTTGGCTGAGTGCCCCGTTTAGGCACAAAAAAGGCGGGTGATATGGAATTCTGCTATAGGCATGCTGGGCGGTTTTGATATTCTGGAAGCCGCAATGCTCTGGCTGGTAATCCAAGAGGCGAGTAGAGAACTACTACTGAATTTGGTGATTCCAGATTTAGCGTTGGCTCCGTTGCACTGCGTGAGCTTAACTTGGCGTTGACAAAAGGGGTTTTGATTCAGGAACGGGGTGTGACACTCGTGGGGCTAGATATCCTCAGAATCCCTCTAGACGAAGAGACGGTGACATTCTTCGTCTGACTGGAAACTAGACTAGCAATTCGGTATCCCCTGAAACTGAGACCGAAAAGAGACACCCTTTTACATCAAGCAAATAATAAATCACACTAACTTTATACAGAAAGTTTCGCTCCACTATGGGATTAAATTTATTGTAGTTATTGCTATGATAGTTTAGGGCTGTCTTTAACCATGTCTCCTGTTCCTTTAAAATATCAGTTATCAACACGCGCCCGCATAGGCTTAATATCTTTTGCACCCCCAGGTACCTATCAGTAAATGTTCTGACATCAAAAATCTACTCCTCTTCTCCCAATCTCAACATACAGGAAACCTAACCTGTAGTTACAGTTAAAAGAATATGCTTATTCATCTTACAACATTAAATGAATTTACATAAACAGATTACAGCATTTGACATTACACAAATAAATCGTATGTCCCCTTTGGAAAATATATTAGCATTCCACAAAATGAGTACAAAGAAAATGCAATGTTCTTGCTATAATAATACAGTTGTGGCTAGATCATAAGATATAATTATATCTATGCCTGGTGACTGCTTTCTGTGAAAGTTATAGACTAGCACCTAGCCACACAAGTAAGCATAAAATGATCCTCCCTTGCCACTAGAAATATCTATCAAAAGGAATAAGTGACTATCTCCTATAATCCAGAGTTATTACCTGCATCTCACTATTCAGTTTTAAAGTGAACAATCCACACCTGACATTATCTTACAGAAATGACAGTTAATCTTGCTGACTCTTAACCCAATGGTAAGCATTCGTGGACTGATTCTACTGCCTAATATCTGTTATTGTAAGTTTAACATTTAACCCATGATAAACCGTAACAGTTTAAGCACCACTTAATAGGCCGTAGACAGCGCTACCTTATCACTGAATAAAATTACTAGGAGAAGTCCTCAGAAATGAATTCACTTTCCTAACAGATATATATAAAAAGCTAACATGAATATATCATATAATAGTTATAAGAGTTGTTTACTCACCCCGAGAAAATGACTAGAGAAAGGCCTTAACATTTTATTAGTTCTTTTAAAGTCTGCCTAATCTCATGATGGTCCATCTCGGGCCAGGAAATCCTACGAGTGTGTTTGACGTAGTAAAATTTCAAGTCTTATAGCTTACAAACCATTCTACCCAGGACACCTGCATAGCCTTATTCTACAGATGTATCGGCGTAATGCGTAATACCGGGTAAGACAAAAGGTTTCAGAAGCAACAACTTTGCGAAAATTCCCCCAGAGAGACAATCATAATATTATGTGCTCTTTGCTCATCTAAGGGCAAACAACAAAGACTAGCAGCGGGTTTATCTCCCCCTGTTTCAAGGATGCATAATATTATGATCACTAGCAGCGTTCTGAAGGCCAAACACCGGGACCCTTTCGCTCGTTCAAACACTTTACGCGTAAGAGAAATTCTTCTGATCAGGCAAGCGCCAGGTGCGTTTGATGTAATATTACCGCTGCGCTGACCGTTTCTGACCAGTGGGGGATTTCCACTGAAAGCCTGAACGTAAACACCTCGGGTGGGGTTTGAGAAGGAGAAAATGAAAGAAAATGAGAATACAAATGATTAGGAAAACAAAACATTAAAATGGCAAAATAAATTTCTGTCTACGTGACAAGATAGACCCCTTTTTAAAGTGCGTGAAACACGAACTAAAGGACAGTAATTTATCTTTTCCATCAATGTCCATTACATGTCCTAGAACATCCTATAATCATAAACAAAATCGTATCCAACTTCTGTCAGTACTTAGCTATTGAGAGGATTGGTTACTATCATCCGAATGAACACCCTCCCTTGGTACAAATGCAAGCTAGTAACTGACTGTCTGTAGCTTCTTATCTCAGATTTAAAGAGCTACTCCTGAAAAAAATATTAATCCTTTAAAAAAAAATTTTTTTTTCTTCTGAATTTTACAAGAGTCGTCAGATTTGTCAACCACAAACTCAGCAGTGATACCATCAACCTTTACCAGCCGTCTCATGTGTAGCATGAACAATAAATGTAACTCAAAATTTTATGAATGCTGTGGAGAAAAACGCTGTTCCGACTTCCTCCAAAAGAAATAGTTCGATATGTCTAGGGGAAAGAAATTCCTATAATCTGCCGAACACTAAACTCTAAGAATCAGAATAGAATCTTGTGAGAGATTCATCCTCGGATCGAGCACATATTAAATGTCGTACTAGATGGGTTCTAGAATCCCGGACGAGCCCCCATTTGTCGTGGTTGAGTTAGATGATTACCAAATGGTGCGGCCTCCCAGTGTTTTGAAACAGTCTGACTGGCTTGGCCAGACATCGCTGTAACAGGGCGTACCTGTTTGCGGTGGCTTGAAGAAACGTGCGTATGTTCCTTCTTTCTCTCATCATCTACCGGCGCGGGGTTGAAACTGCTGTGGCTAATATAGCTGGTAGCCAACAAAACATTACCCTCTGGTTTGCCTAGAGGATGTCTAGAGACTCCTCCTGTCTCTTCCCTCTCTCCTGGGGTCCTCACTGGGTTGCGCCTGACCTCAGCGACATTCGCTTTCCTACTAAGCAGGACGCAACTGGCTGCACGTTTTTGCCTCTCGCCTTTTTGCAAGAGCCGCTTTCTGTAAGCGAGCTAGTAGTGGGGTGGGGCCCATCTCCGTTTGTAGGCGAACAGTAGCTCAGACCACTGTCCTCCTCCGTTTGAGAAAAGTGCTGGTCGTGGACATACGTCATATCATTCTTGTCAGTATTTCCCTCCCTTGAGAGATGTAATACCATCGGGGGCCTAATTCCCGACGAAAAAGAAGAATTTTCCGAAATCAGAGGCGTCACCACTGTTTGGCCATTAGGCTGAACAGTGCTGACAGTCGAATACGCCTCTGTAAATAACATTCCACTGTCTTTGGAGGCTTCTATCCTCTTCATAGCAAGACATGGGTGTTGGTTGAGCTCTCGTGGGGCTCCGTGAATTTAGGGCTTTCCCCTTTCACTTCGCTGGCCTGCAGTAGGCCCCCTTGCATTAGCAAGGATCGGTGTGGTTGGTTTCCCAAAACTAAGTATGGGCTTCCCAGGATGAAATCATGTGCTGGCTGTGCCATTACAGCTGCTTTGATTGTGCCAGACACAAACTTGCATTTCACCTCAATATTGGCTACGGGCAGACGCTGTGAGATACCTCTTCTCAAAATGCCACCAATCTCAACTATTTCTCCTGTCCACTGCCCTGGTTTCACCAAATGACGAGCGACGATACTGGGGTATGTAAGCCCGCTGTCAAACAAACGCATAGTGGTTGTCCCATTCACTACGGCTGGTCCACTGTTAGAGAACAAGTTCTCTGCCTTGACAGGTTCCCATTTATTCCTTTTGGTCACTCTCACCGGCCTTAAACAAGCTGCATGATGAGCTGGAGGTTTGTTCATGCACCGGGATGTCCAGTGGGAAGTAGTTCGACAATTCCGACAATACCGGTCGTTATCTCCCCTGTTTCTAGCGGGTTCCTGAGATGTTGTTGGCTGTGCTCTGTTATGCTGCTGGGAGCGCAAGCTATAACCAGAATGAGGCTCCTTGCGAGAAGGCCCTGGTTGCTGATGAACTGGTGAGGTAGCCGACTGTGATGATGAAGCTCCTTTGTCCGGGGCTGGCAGGTCTGGGTGTTTCCTTTTCTGGCCCAGTACTTCGGCCTGTGCTGTCTGGAATCTTTCTGCAAACAGAATAATTTGGTCCAGTTGCTGGGCCCCCTGCTCTGCCAGATACCGCCTCAAGTCGGGGGACATGTTTGCCTTTATTTGCTCACACAGAACTAACTCCTCCAACCCTTCAAAAGTTTTCGCCAGTCCTGACAGTTCCCTCCACCGGGTTAAGTAATTTCTCACCCACTCTGAAAACTCAGCAAAACTCTCTCCCTTTTCCGGCCTGCTCTCCCTGAACATGGTTTGGCATTTACGAAGTGTGTTTCTGGTCATCTATGAGCATCTTGTTGTACACTTAATATGCATGTCCTTTTAATGATTGCGATAATTTCAGATAACAAAGACTCTCATCCAACCCGTATGCCTTTGCCATCCTCTGAAATTTCTCCAAGAACACGTCATCTTCTCATTCCCGTTTGAGAACGAGTCACATGGGAAGCTCATGGCTGCCATTCGGGGGCTTCCATTTCCTAAGTTGTCTCTCACTCCTGCTCCGGGTGAATCTCCATTAGCTGAACTGCTTTCCGAAGATCGGTACTGCAGTTCCAGAGAACGCATGGCAAGTTCGTGCTGTCTCTCCGCTGCCTTCTCCTGTGCTTCCCTCTCTGCTGCCTTCTCCTGTGCTTCCCTCTCTGCCCCTCTCTCCTCTGCTTCTGCGGCGGCTGCCCTATCTTCTTTCTCTTTCTCTCGCTGATTATGCCTGTCATTTTCCCTTATCAGGTAGGCCTTAATCTCCTCCTTATCCATTCCCATGTGCTGAGCAGCTTCGCGCCAGACAGCTCGTAACTTGGCCATATCCGCCATCTTACCTGTACCCTGCTGTCAGTTCACACCTACAGCAAATGACAGAATAGGAAAAGAGAAGGAACTACCTGTTACGTAATAGGAAATACTCCCTCTATAACCGCTGTTCCAAAAACCCGACCTCAGACTAGCACCAAGTCTGAATAATAACCTGAAAAAATTGTGTTAAGAAGCTACCAAAAACCCGAAATTACCTTCCTGTAAAAGAAAAATTTCAGTATGCCATCAATTACCACTAAGTCGTATATAGCTAAATTACCACCAATCTAACTGACTGCAACCTGTGGAAAAACTTTTTGTGAAAAAACTTATAACAGGATCAGTTCTAATAGCTCAACGTCTAGGGGATATTTAAAGAAATCTATTTTTCAGAACTTCCAGGAGACAATCTATGAATGTAGATCAAAGAATCGATCTCAACAGAATGATCCCGGACGAGCCCCCACTTGTCACGAAGTGGATTTAAGTTTAAAGAGTTTGCCTGAATGAAAGCAAGACCCTAGTATGAGAAAGTCTGAGAAGATAGAATTTAGATGTAAAATGCCATGCCCGTGGACAGATGAGACTATTGGCTCAAGGGCTAGAACCAGGATTTGACTCTCCCCTTTCCGCTTCGTGACTTCAGAAAAGCTATAGAATCACCCCCCTCTAACTACCTTTAAACAGAAGGAGATAAGATGTATAAAACGACCACAGACACCATTATACAGACAACATAGAGTAAATATAGAGTGTAGAAGCTGATCCAGTATATATCATAGATAAATTTATTTACACACAGAAATCATTAAAGTTCATCATATATCAATAAAAAAAATAGCGTGCACTGTTGCACGGCCTGAAAACAAAGTAGCAATTAAATTAGATAGACACTAGGAAGACCCCAAATCACATTCACTCTTTCTGTCACCCTGCTGTGGAACAATAAAAATGGTTAGTGATTTAAACAAATCTAATTTGGTGGGGCTGTCAACTTTAGCCTCCACTCTCTAACACTAATAAGATTTCTACTGTTGCCGTCCTGTTGCCTCTTTCTAAAAAGAACGTCTACACAGCTTCCAACTTGGTAGGCGATATGCTCCGCTAACTAACACCACTGGGAATGCTACAATAATAGACTTGGCTTACAACGATGGCTCAGTGTCTATCCTTCAAATGTATAATGAACAGACCCTGCTGGTCCTGTCTATTTTCTCACTCCTTCTCTCTCTCTCTCTCTCTCTCTCTCTCTCTCTCTCTTGGTCTCAGTGTCTCTCTAACACTCGACGACTGATGATGCGGCGTCTCCGTTACTGTCGTAGATTTTGGATAGGAGTATTAAGACTTGGGTTTGGTCCCTTCTGAATAGGTTGGAATGAGTGATAGTCACGGTGAGAGTTAGAAAAATGAAATAGATTCCACGAGTGGTGAGATGATAGACTGTGGTATAGAGGCTGTCGCTGAAAGCGGAAAGAATTCTTCTCTCTCTCTCACCTATCCTCTACGACGGTTTTTACAGAGTCCGACAGTCTAAACCACATATATATTACATATAATTCTATCTACTCACGGGCACGCACATACACGTGACGACAGTTAAACACACAGACTTGGAAAATCTATAACAATGATCATATAGATAATTGGGATCGAGCTGACCAACGCACTGATTTTGTTCAAGAGAGATTTTTATTATTATCATCAAAAAAAAAATCTCTCACAACACCAAAAATTTCATCAAGGAAAAACATATACAAATAGTCATAAAATTCAAGAAAAATGCTACAAGGATGATAGCCCGTTAGATCTTACTCTAGGTTTAGCCCACAGCCCCGTTAAGAGAACAGATGATGGCCCAAAGAGTTATAGATACGTAGGGTTGAGTCTAAGAGATTTCTTTCTTTCTCGTAACTATATGAACAGAGTTGGATAAATCTGATTTAACCTAAGAAAACAGAAACTCTAGCATTTTGTAACAAATTCTGCAGGTAAAAAAATAAGACAGCAAATGTATGACAATAATACACCGGTAAAATAACACTCAGACCTGTGTACTCTCATTCATCCAGCCATGGCCTTTCTTTCACATATATACTGTCGTAATTTTTATCTGAGAGGGTGCTGATGAATATTGGTCCCTTTAGAGTGTAAAGTGATATTGAAGGCTCTGTGAGAATAAGGATTTAGGTGAATGAGGTAGTAGATTCACAAGCGCTGGGAAGGAGCAAGGACAGTCTCTTTTTACGACAATATCTGTTTTCTCACAGACTACTCCTATCTCTCTTCTGCACAAACAATTGTGTGTCAGTTCCAGTCGCTCAGACG
This sequence comes from Oreohelix idahoensis, assembly GCA_024509875.1. Classification (NCBI taxonomy): domain Eukaryota; kingdom Metazoa; phylum Mollusca; class Gastropoda; order Stylommatophora; family Oreohelicidae; genus Oreohelix; species Oreohelix idahoensis. Next base: position 99,616 of record JAMPIV010013874.1, read on the forward strand.
CACTCACCGATTTGGTGATTCTGTCGCTCAACGTACATGAATACAAACTACACAGATGGAAATGTTTGGAGTTTTAGGCCAACCGACAACCAACACAAATAAATATTCATACCTTTATTATCATAAAGGACTCACACATAATTGTACATTTACAGTCAAAAATCAAAGGTTACAAAATACCAATATAACTAGGGAAGAGGGGGTTTTTTGAGGAGAAATATCCCATCCACCGTTTCCCGTTTATATCTACTAACAGACAAAACCCGGTCCCAAAGACAAGAAGGGGGGGGGGGGGGGGATCAGAGATAGGCAATTTAACCCACTGGTAAAGTTATTTCTCTGAGGCAAGGGGTTACAGAAAAAAAGGGGGGGGGGGGGTGTAGAGGAAAGCTAGGGTTCTCAATTGTCTCCCTTTAAATCAACAAATTTTACGGGAGGGGGAAATGAACACAGTTACCCAATCCCACTAGGAGAGATCCCGTACAAGGAATATAATGCACCTTAGTATAAGGTCGAACTAATTAAAAGGGTAAAGAAAAGATAAATCTCCTTTCATTCAAAAAAAACACACTAGGGCTGGCCATCCCAACAAACACACACGCAGACTTACCGAAAGGTGAATTCTGGCACTTCATAGGAAATACATAAAAAAAAAAACAGCACTAAACCTTGGCTTAGGTAAAAGTAATTTCTTCCGTGTACAGCCCCAGATTTTGCGGGTTGTTTAAGTTAACAAAGTGTCCCGAAATCGCTGGACGTTGAAGTTTAACGGTACTGTTTGTTTATTAGATAAAGTTCCTAAAGAAAGGCACAGGCACTTGGCTAAGCGTGAGGTATGGTGTGGTTCCTAAAATTGGCACAGCTGGCGGAGATAACTTCCTTTTTCCGTAATGTCACAAGTTAAGAAAAACACTGAGGTAAGTTCTTCTTCGGGGGGTGGGGGGGGGGGGGGGGGGGGGCCGGGGGGGGGGTTTAAAATCCACTGAATATACGTGACAGACAGTGTTCAGGTATCGATGCTTTTTTCTTCACAAATAGGGGCAGTGAATAAAATATGTTCTGCTTCCAGTTGTCGTTAAGGGCTCTATATGAACTAGTATTTTTAAAGTGTTTCTTGAATGGCTTGATTCTCAGTTACGTTCAGAGGAGCGGGGCCCATTACAGGTCGCCACAAGTTTAGCTTTAAAAAAGTTCATATGTTACTGGAGTTATCAAATTGAGTTTGGCAGAACTCTGTATATAGTTAATAATTGCTGGGATGCAGGTTGAATGATCGTTCTGAATGAAAAGATAATCAAAACAAGAAATGCATTACAAATCATATTATAATCTGACGCGATAAATTACAGTTAGCCTATTTACTTATTAGCGTCGTCAATTAACAAATCAGGAAAACTTCCCGTGAGTTAAAAATAATTAAAAGCACATCTATCTATACAGAACTAAACTGTATTAAAGTTATAATTCTCTTTAACGTCTGCAAAATAAATTTACGCGTCAATTGTATTAGGAAATACTTTTAGCTGTAACATTAGTTTGCACTAGAACTTTGAAAATGGGTTTATTTAATAAGGTTAAATTTACACCACAATCCATTGAAATCAAGAGGAATAACTCGACCTCTGGTCGCTCTACGCTAATGTATAAATTACCGTCTGCACAGAAAGAATACACTCCAATAGTCACGAAGGTAGATGAAATCCAGCAGGAATCCGACTATGCTAGTGCAACTAGGATTCTGTCAGACCGAACGATAAAATGCAGTTTCTCGGAGTTCTCTATTTATACTTCTCGAATGTAACTTGAATAGGGCGTGTTAAATTTTCGCACCTTTCTTGATCTTGAGCAAAATTCGGGGTACCTCGCCGATGTGTGTTAAACGCTGCGATTCCGTTTTTCGTTTTCCCCGGTCTACCGATTTTCTTCCGTCTCAGGCTGCTCGCATAAGAGTGCGAAAATTTCCCGAGAAGCTAACTCTGTGAGCTGCAAGTCCCTGATTCTTTAGATCGCGGCCGCTCCACGTTGAATTCTGAAGATCAGCCTGTTCTTTGATGGTACCGCTGCATGCCGGTAAAAGTTACAACAGATGATCAGGGGTTCTAAAGTTATGAGAGGCCAATATTCTGTTATCATCCATCGAGTCAGGGAAATTCATTTGTCATACTTAGACGTACGTCACAATCGTCCCCACTTTTGAGACATGGAAACTCGTTTTCATGTTTAATTTATGACAATGAAGCTGCCCTGATCGGTAGTTTTAGGGTGATTGGCATCGTCGATTTTCTCCTCTTCCTCCGTGGTCCACTTTCTACTCAAGAAGTCAGCTCCGACCTTCTGTTTTCCTGGAATATATTCCACTTTGAAGGAATAAACACTCAATAGCAAGGCCCAACGCATTTTCCTTGCGTTGAATTCCTTCTTGGCACCCAGGAAAGCTAGTGGAGCATGGTCTGTTTGCACCGTGAAAGAAGTACCATACAGAAACTCATGATGGCGTCTGATGCCATGAATCAGAGCGAGACATTCTCTTTCAACGACACTGTAGTTGCGTTCCGCTTTATTCAGTTTCCGACTGCCATAGGCAACTGGAAATAGCATGTTCAGGTCACTGTCATCGGCTTGCAGCAATGTTGACCGATGCCCTGACCTGACGCATCAACTCTCAGTATGAAAGGTTTCTTAAGGTCAGGTAACCTTAGGATGGGGTATGCCGACAACTGTCCTTTCAAAGTGCTGTATGCATGTTCGCACTTTTGATTCCACATGACCTTATCAGGACAACCTTTCTTGGTGAGGTCAGTCAGAGGTGCTGTCAGTCCGTTGAAGTTCTGGATGTATTTCTGATAGTATGCACATAGCGATATGAAGGAACGTACGTCTTTCTTCGTTCGGGGTCTTTTTGCTGCCACAATTTTCTCCACGTTCTTCTTAATAGGCCAACTGCATCCGTGAGAAATAGTATGCCCCAGGAAGTCTAACTGTTCAAACCCGATGAGGCATTTGCTAGGTCTGGCTGTGAGACCCGTTTCCTGTAGTCTCCTGAGGAGCATAGCAACCGTAGCAATATGTTCTTCATAGGTTTCCGATGCAATTAATATGTCATCCATGAAATTATGGATATGGGGACTTTGCAAAGGCTCTAGAAGCTTCCTCATCATCCTGGTGAACACTCCTGGTGCGTTATGCAAACCGAACGGCATCACATTAAATGTGTAATGTCCTTCGCTAGTGCTGAAAGCTAACAAAGGTTTAATTTCCTCCTTGACTGGTATTTGATAATAACCTTTACTGAGGTCGATCTTGGAGAAGATCTTTGCTTTGTTGAGCTTGGTGAACAACTCAGAAACAGTTTGGAGAGGTTCGGGCTGGAATTCCGTTACAGCGGTTAGCAACCTGTAATCAATGCACAGCCGAACTTCCTTATTAGGCTTCTGCAACAGCACTACACTCGAGCTGTAAGGAGATGTAGACTCACTGATAATTCCTGCCTGACGCAGCGTGTCTATTTCTCCGCGAAGTGCATCCGCTTTAGCGTATGGGATGGGGTAAACTCTGGTTTGAACAGGGGTCTCGTTTGTTAATTTCATATCAAATTCAATGAGATTTGTTCGACCAGGTACATCCGTTAAGACTGCACTGTACTGTTTTAGTAGAGCCCTGGTTTCTGTTTGTTGTTCAGGTGAGAGATTGTCGCCGAACTTGACATCTTTAAAGGATTCTGTGGGTTGCAGTGGATACTCCATGCAACCATCATCATCTTCCTCGTCTTCCGTTGCTATGGCGACAGCCAGGAAATGCTCGGAGGATGGCACCGGTCTTTCCAAATATTTCTTTAGCAGATTTATGTGGAAGACCTTCTCCTTTCCTTTGATGGAGATCTTGTAATTGGTACGTGAGATCTTTTTTAAGGACGGTAAACGGCCCTTGCCATCCGATGCGAAGTTTATTGCTTCCGGTTGGGAGTAGCAACAAAACTTTCTCCCCTGGTTGGAGCTCTCTCTCTTTTGCAGCTTTGTTGTATCTTTTAGCGTGTTTAGCGCGGGCTTTCGTAAGGTTGGTTGTAGCTAGATCCCATCCTAGCTTTAGCCTTTCCTTGAGCTCAGATACATACTTGCTTGCAGAGACGACTGTCTCGTCAGCCTTTTGGTCGTCAGGGACCGAAGTAAGGCTTCTAATGGCCCCTATATAGGTCTGCCAAATAAAAGTGTAGCAGACGGGAATCCCGTAGACGCTTGGGGAACCTCTCGGTAGGCGAATAAGGCAGCCGATATATATAGGTCCCAGTCTTCCGGTTTCTCCTGACCCAGCTTACGTAACATGGTGGTGAGGCTGCCATTAAAACGTTCCACGAGCCCATTTCCGGCCGGATGGTAGGGACTTGTGTGGATATGTTTGGCCCTCAAGATCTTAAAGATCTCCTCCATTAACAGGCTACGGAATTGGGATCCATTGTCCGTCAAAACTTGTTGAGGGAATCCCAACCGTGTAAAAATTTGCACGAGGGCTTCTGCAACATGCTTGGAATCTATGCATGTTAGCGGTACAGCTTCGGCCCACATAGTGCAAGTGTCAACTAAGGTCAGGATGAACCTGTTCCTTCTTTTGGTCTTTTCCAGAGGACCAATAATGTCGACAGCAACCCGTTCAAATGGAGTCTTTACTATTGGCATTTGCCCCATAGGTACTGGGGGTGTCAAGTGCTTGGGTGCTACCCGTTGGCACTGGGCGCAGGATTTCACGTACCTGACAATGTCAGAGTTCATTCCTGGCCACCAATAGTGGGTTTTTATTCGCTGAATAGTGGCGTTTTGTCCCATATGTCCGCTAAAGGGAAGAGAGTGCCCCATCTCTAAGATCTGGCTTCGGTACTGCGTCGGAACTAGGAGCTGGTTATTCCCCGTGTCCGGGTTTCCCGTTCTACGATACAATACGCCATCCTTAGAAAAGATGTCTCCGTTGTGTCTGGGGTCCTTAGCCATGGGCAGTTTTTTAAAGCAGAGCTCTAGAGTAGGGTCCTTTTGTTGCGCCTCCTTCAGTTCGTTCGGCAACAAATTTGGCGCAGGCTCCCTCTCCTTCTTGGCTTGCCCTCTTGTGGTTACCGCTGCCACAGTCGGCTCCTTTGGTCTCCCAATAAACACATATCTACATCCCAGGATAACTGGGTAGATAGGATCATCCATAATGGCCGCTTTTATAACTCCTCTGACAAAATCAGAGTGTATTTCTACCAGTGCGATAGGCAGCGTCCTGGGCGCATCACTCTTAAACACTCCACTAAGTTTGACGGTTTCCTCTGTCTCCTGACCTGGTTTGACTAGGTGTCTAGCAACAATACAACTAAAACTTAATCCAGTGTCAAAGAGACAAGTGGTTGAGGTACCATTCAAAATTACAGTTCCTCGAGTTGAGGGTCGGTCCCCCTCAGGGTGAGAATCACTGACATTGACTCTACCTTTCGAGGCTGTATGCAAACATCCAACGCGGTTTGGACCGGTTTGTTTGCCCTGATCAGACGTTCCTGGTGTAGGGGTCTTTCCTTTTCCTTGACCTTGGTGGCCGCGCTGCCACGTAGGCTTGGTGGGTTGATCAGAATTGTTGTTGGGGGGGGTATCGGGTTTTGTAGAATTTCGATTTTTCTTGGGGAGGTCTCTGGGTATTATTTTCTCGTTGGTTATAATTCTGAGAGGAATTAGAGGAATAGGATGACTGCTCTAGATTTTGTTTACGAGATGGCTCATCTGTGGGTTTACGTTTAGTGCTGGGAAGTTCGGCCATTGCATTGGTATAGCGTTCGGCCTTATTGAGTATGTCCTCAGGCCTGACTGCGCCCTGTTCAGCCAAAAATCTACGGGTTTCGTTTGACATAGTTGCCTTTATCTGTTCCACAAGAACAAGTTCAAGTAGTCCCTCATATGTAAGAGGTAGGTCAGATAATTCAATGCACTTTGTCAGATAACCCGTGAGACGTGAAGAGAACTGGGGAAATGTTTCCGTGCTCTCTTTTCGGCTGTTTCTGAACAACTGCAGAAACTTTCGGGCAGTCATCTCAAACTGCTGTAGTAAGGCCTTCTTAAACATGTCGTAATCATGTTGATTCGGTCCCAGCTTTGTGTACACGTCATAAGCATTGCCTTTCAGTGACGTTGAAAGTTTGAGCGCCCAGCGGGTACTCTCTAACCCATAAAGATTCGCGAGTCTCTCGAATTTTTCTAGGCAGCTGTCAATTTTTTCGTTAGGGCTAGGAAAAGACTCTAAAGCGAAAGACATCGCAGTTAATTGGGCAGACTGAGTGCTGGAGAGATCCATTGTTTGAGACTGGGGCGAAGACGGCTCTCCATTATTTGAAGTAGAGGCACTCCGACTCTTTAAAGCCTTGAGCGCTAATTCATGTTGTCTTTCCCTCTCTCTTTCTCTCTCTCTGTGGGCTTCCATTTCTGCCTCAATTTTCTTCTGTTCCAATTGACGATCGTCCGCTTCTTTCTTCCTAGCTTCTGCCCTCTCTTCTCTCTCTTTTTCTTCCTTCCTCTCAGCTTCTGCCCTTTGTTGCTCCGCGTCATATATTTGCAGTTCCTGGGTGATAAACAGATTCGCGGCTTCTGTGTCTAATCCTGAGTCTTTCGCTTCCTGTCTCAAAATGGATCTTATCCTAATTCTCTCAGCCATTGTCAAAGAACTGGATGCTTCTAAGACTAGAGAATAGTAAGATGGAACAAGAAGGGGAAAAACTCAAAGCCGCTACGAGAAAAACAAAGTAAAAAATTTACTGAATGACCTCGTGTGTTAACTTATCGCCGCTATTATTGTCACTTAAGACTCGTAACGCAAGCAACTATGCCAATTAAATGGTAAGTTACACTAGAAAAGAATCTACTCTTACTAACAGTAGAGAAAAATTTATATTAAACAATTTAAAAGGAAAAAAAAAATTTCCCAGAAAATGTTAATTCTCTAACAACAAACTCCGTCCCTGAAGACAATTTTTGAGATGAGACGTAGTTAACTTAATTTTTAAAATCAGAACAATCCGTCTTTAGCTTAGCTCAACTCAAACGCTTCATAACCTTTAGTGATTGTAAAACAATCACGCAGTCCCAGCAATTATATAACCAAAATTTTCCATTCCCTCTGCCAGAGAATACAAATGTGACAATCTTTTATTATCACTAACTGCCTGTTCCTGTGGAAAAACAAACCTGTCTTAATTATTGTGTGGTTGGCCCAAAATACTGAACGGCTTGGTCTAGGGGAAGTAATACTTTTAAAGATTATACCCTACTTCACAAAGGCAATCAACCACACTCTATTAACTAGGTTCAAAATCTCGAACGAGCTAACCATATATTGTCGTAATTTTTATCTGAGAGGGTGCTGATGAATATTGGTCCCTTTAGAGTGTAAAGTGATATTGAAGGCTCTGTGAGAATAAGGATTTAGGTGAATGAGGTAGTAGATTCACAAGCGCTGGGAAGGAGCAAGGACAGTCTCTTTTTACGACAATATCTGTTTTCTCACAGACTACTCCTATCTCTCTTCTGCACAAACAATTGTGTGTCAGTTCCAGTCGCTCAGGCGCACTCACCGATTTGGTGATTCTGTCGCTCAACGTACATGAATACAAACTACACAGATGGAAATGTTTGGAGTTTTAGGCCAACCGACAACCAACACAAATAAATATTCATACCTTTATTATCATAAAGGACTCACACATAATTGTACATTTACAGTCAAAATCAAAGGTTACAAAATACCAATATAACTAGGGAAGAGGGGGTTTTTTGAGGAGAAATATCCCATCCACCGTTTCCCGTTTATATCTACTAACAGACAAAACCCGGTCCCAAAGACAAGAAGGGGGGGGGGGGGGTGATCAGAGATAGGCAATTTAACCCACTGGTAAAGTTATTACTCTGAGGCAAGGGGTTACAGAAAAAAAGGGGGGGGGGAGCGGAAAGATAGGGTTCTCAATTGTCTCCCTTTAAATGCAACAAGTTTACGGGAGGGGGGAATGAACACAGTTACCCAATCCCACTAGGAGAGATCCCGTACAAACAATATAATGCACCTTAGTATAAGGTCGAACTAATTAAAAGGGTAAAGAAAAGATAAATCTCCTTTCATTCAAAAAAACACACTAGGGCTGGCCATCCCAACGAACACACGCGCCGAGGTCCCGAAAGGTGAATTCTGGCACTTCATAGGAAATACATTAAAAAAACAGCACTAAACCTTGGCTTAGGTAAAAGTAATTTCTTCCGTGTACAGCCCCAGATTTTGCGGGTTGTTTAAGTTAACAAAGTGTCCCGAAATCGCTGGACGTTGAAGTTTAACGGTACTGTTTGTTTATTAGATAAAGTTCCTAAAGAAAGGCACAGGCACTTGGCTAAGCGTGAGGTATGGTGTGGTTCCTAAAATTGGCACAGCTGGCGGAGATAACTTCCTTTTTCCGTAATGTCACAAGTTAAGAAAAACACTGAGGTAAGTTCTTCTTCGGGGGGGGGGGAGGAGGAGGGGGGGGGTTAAAATCCACTGAATATGCGTGACAGACAGTGTTCAGGTATCGATGCTTTTTCTTCACAAATAGGGGCAGTGAATAAAATATGTTCTGCTTCCAGTTGTCGTTAAGGGCTCTATATGAACTAGTATTTTTAAAGTGTTTCTTGAATGGCTTGATTCTCAGTTACGTTCAGAGGAGCGGGGCCCATTACAGGTCGCCACAAGTTTAGCTTTAAAAAAGTTCATATGTTACTGGAGTTATCAAATTGAGTTTGGCAGAACTCTGTATATAGTTAATAATTGCTGGGATGCAGGCTGAATGATCGTTCTGAATGAAAGATAATCAAAACAAGAAATGCATTACAAATCATATTATAATCTGACGCGATAAATTACAGTTAGCCTATTTACTTATTAGCGTCGTCAATTAACAAATCAGGAAAACTTCCCGTGAGTTAAAAATAATTAAAAGCACATCTATCTATACAGAACTAAACTGTATTAAAGTTATAATTCTCTTTAACGTCTGCAAAATAAATTTACGCGTCAATTGTATTAGGAAATACTTTTAGCTGTAACATTTGTTTGCACTAGAACTTTGAAAATGGGTTTATTTAATAAGGTTAAATTTACACCACAATCCATTGAAATCAATAGAAATAACTCGACCACTGATCACTCGAAGCTAATGTATAAATTACCGTCTGCACAGAAAGAATACACTCCAATAGTCACGAAGGTAGATGAAATCCAGCCGGAATCCGACTATGCTAGTGCAACTAGGATTCTGTCAGAGCAAACGATAAAATGCAGTTTCTCGGAGTTCTCTATTTATACTTCTCGAATGTAACTTGAATAGGGCGTGTTAAATTTTCGCACCTTTCTTGATCTTGAGCAAAATTCGGGGTACCTCGCCGATGTGTTAAACGCTGCGATTCCTTCGTTTTCCCCGGTCTACCGATTTTCTTCCGTCTCAGGCTGCTCGCATAAGAGTGCGAAAATTTCCCGAGAAGCTAACTCTGTGAGCTGCAAGTCCCTGATTCTTTAGATCGCGGCCGCTCCACGTTGAATTCTGAAGATCAGCCTGTTCTTTGATGGTACCGCTGCATGCCGGTAAAAGTTACAACAGATGATCAGGGGTTCTAAAGTTATGAGAGGCCAATATTCTGTTATCATCCATCGAGTCAGGGAAATTCATTTGTCATACTTAGACGTACGTCACATATACTCACAACTTTGCTCGTTGCCTCTGGGAACATAACAATTCTAGGACCTTCGCACAGACCCGAAAAAATGCAGTCAGCGACCAAGAAACCCCCAGTTCCAAAAGACGTACTGAACTCTCTGTCTCAGGGAACCGATTCCTTAGGTGTTCTAATTTTTCTCGAATGTCTGATTAAGTCACATAAAATTTGTCCAGGCACGAAAGTTAGCAGAGCACAATGTCATTAGCTTTGGATTCTAGGATTTAAGGAATGTCAGATCGGTGTCTACTTCCAGGAAGGTACTATATTTGGTCACCACAATACTAGTCACAATCTCTGTCGGAATGTTTAATGTTTCTTGTAATATTCTCGCCGCCAGGCAGCATGTACATTTAAATTTGCGGAGCAATAAGAACTGGCTCAAAAGCCCAATATATATTTCTAGTCTTTAGAAACCGTTAGTGGGATTGCTATTACTGTCTCTCTCTGATGGCATATGCACTGTCAGATTAGGGTTACTTGATACAAAAAAAATAACCCCCACGTGGTTAAAGATAGGAACTGTCTATGCTTCACACAAATATGTCTCTTTACTAAACGCTGGCAAGTTGGGTACCACCGTTTCACTATATAAAAGAAAGAACACATACCAAATAATTTACATATATGTACTCAATATAACTTACATTTTAAATAGCAACCCGACCGCTTGACTTATAATTAAACTTCCCGTAAAGTAAGTTATATAAAAAATCAATCATCAGGAATTTAGGAATATCTTCGTATTCCGTCAATATTCACTGATGTCGCATCTAGCATTTTATAAGTTTGATATAAAATATTCTCGACTGAGTATTAGCCGTTAAATTAAATTCCTTATAGCTACTAGTTTGTTAAGCTTAGACATATTATTTATTCTGCTTTCCACTGTATGCGTCACTAGAAAATAATACAGACTTATAAATTATGCACTCAGTTCAAAAGAAACTAGTTAAAATGAAATGAGCGATTTAACGCTTTAAACACTTTAAACCCTACACACAATACTAGATATAATATTAATATACCTCAAGCACAGCACTACGATGTCACAACGAAACTAAGAGATATCACTTATAAATTTAAGTGTTCTAGAACGAAGTGCCCACGTCTACTGTAAAATGTAGAATGAGTGAAGTGAGTTACAAACTCGGGCCAATATCTTAAAATTAGACAAAGGGCCCCAACTCTTTCGCCAAGCGAAATTATCTCCCCTTCTCTAACACCCTGCGTCAGCTTCCCTCATGTCGTAACAGCCATCAGTGACCGAGAGTACGAGTGAGTTGCAAATCCCAGACAGCCTGTCTCCAGTGCGGAGCGATTTTTCACACTACGCCGGGTTTTTCTAACGGAAAACCTCATGCGTTTCTGCAAACTGTAGACAGTTGTCTGTCTGCCATGCCCCGATGGAGCGAATTCTCACACCCCCCGCCCGGGGACACTGGTCAGTCAGCGCTCTGACCGGGGAAACTGCAGACGTATGTCTGGCGAGAACTGTATATTCACAGCTATGGTTCGACCCGCAGAGACTGACATCTATGTAATAAGGTTACTAGTCAGTATGAGAAAGAAAAACGATGATGGGAAAGAAATATATTTTTCGCAACGAGTGATGCGAAAAATACAGGAAAAACAAGTACGGAAAGATAATAAAATAAAAGGATGCGGGTGAGAGAATAGGAAGAAGATGTAGGCAATTTAATGATATAAAGACCCACGTGACAGTTACGCTCTTCTCTCGTTACTTTCAGGACCCAGGTATTGTAACCCTATCACCTGCTCCTGAATGTGGTGATGATGATGATATTCGTGGAATCAAGCATGAGGTACTTGATTAGCTGTCGAAAACTTCTCTGCGGCTGAATAGCTTCTATAACTTTCCACTTTTAACCCGCTCCGGATTTAGAGGAAAAACACAGCCTTGATTTCTGGCTGTATACGATTGCACCAATCTCCCGGGCCACTTGCCGGTGGTGGAGACTATAATAGCGATGAGCTCGGGCTGTATGATAAATAAACATGTTCCCGCTCCTCACTGCAAAAAGAGCTGTTTAGGTCTCGCTGAAGAGTTGAACTTCACTGAAATAGACCGTTTAGGTTATTTTCTTTTCGCTGCTGGCGATACCTCGAGTCCTCTGACCCCTGAGATATTCCCTTTTGCCGTGGATAATTTGTATTGGCAAATTATGCTCCCCATTGTTTGCCGGGACTCGCTGAAATTAAAAGGAAATGCGTCTAATGTACACCAACTCCAACATAACGCATCTCTAACACATATAGCTCCCGTAATCTTTACAACACCCCTACTCAATACCGCACTCGTTGTGTACAACAATACATAAATAATACTACCCACGTGGCACTTAAATCTCGCTCCTCCTACTCCCCTTCTCTCGTTCTGAACAACGATACATAAAATAATACTAGCCCACGTGTCTCTTCAATCTCACTCCTTCTACTCCCCTTCTATCGTTCTTCAACTTAAATCTGCCAGGTAAGTAAACAAAGCCCCAGACACTGTCCCACGGGTTACGTGGTTGTTATGCATGGCTAACCACGTGTCCAAACATTTCGACTTGGGAAATCCTTTGTCCGACCTTCCCATTACACCTTGGGTTCCCGACTTAAGCCCCAATTTAAATTAAACCTCGTGCTATAGGAATAATTTACTTCCCTAAGCCGTATAATTCACTGATAACATAAATCTGTACCCTCCGACTGCATTTCTCACATTTAAGGTACAATAAAATTAACATACACACAATTAATTTCCCAATAAAATTACATTGGTAAATACACAGGAATAATTGGTGGTTTTACACAACACTCTACAATTACAGAGCACCCGCGTATCTCATATCTTCACACGCTCCTATCTACCGCTAAAATCATAGAAAGAATTATGCACTTTACATTCACGTCATTCTACAAAGAAAGTAATGGATGGCGCTTTACGTTTAAAACTATAAGTTAATGTCCCCGAAGAAATTTTACTTACGGGCCTAGACTCTTATCAAAGAACCCACTAATAAGTAAAACGATGCGTAGATGGCAGAGCGGATAGTGTGATTCGCTTGCATGGCTAGGCGGAGTTGTCGCACGGAAGGTCCAGTGTTCAAATCCTGGGTAAGCCACTCATGTCTGTTGTTTTTCTGTTGTCTGGTGTTCTACTTCTTTATTTCCTGCGAGTGCCTGATAACATACCTTTATATTTGTTTCATATTAATTTACTGTTTACAGGCCTCAGGTTTCCCTCCCTTATTTGTAATAAATGTTTGTACAATACCAAACCTACCCACTATCCTGTTCTCACTGTTCTAGTCTACTATCATTTACTGGACACAGTATTAAGGTCCTAAGGGTCTTGTTGGATTCGGCCTATACTGCTTGATAGAAATACAACAGAAGTGATTGCGTCATTAATAGGCTGAACTGCCCATGGAGGACTTCTGGTGTCGTGTATTGTGGTTCGCACTATTGACCTGCCATTGAAACATCATTTTTTGATGATGCGTAGATGGCAGAGCGGATAGTGTGATTCGCTTGCATAGCTAGGCGGGGTTGTCGCACGGAAGGTCCAGTGTTCAAATCCTGGGTAAGCCACTCATGTCTGTAGTTTTTCTGTTGTCTGGTGTTCTACTTCTTTATTTCCTGCGAGTGCCTGATAACATACCTTTATATTTGTTTCATATTAATTTACTGTTTACAGGCCTCAGGTTTCCCTCCCTTATTTGTAATAAATGTTTGTACAATATCAAACCTACCCACTATCCTGTTCTCACTGTTCTAGTCTACTATCATTTACTGGACACAGTATTAAGGTCCTAAGGGTCTTGTTGGATTCGGCCTATACTGCTTGATAGAAATACAACAGAAGTGATTGCGTCATTAATAGGCTGAACTGCCCATGGAGGACTTCTGGTGTCGTGTATTGTGGTTCGCACTATTGACCTGCCATTGAAACATCATTTTTTGATGATGCGTAGATGGCAGAGCGGATAGTGTGATTCGCTTGCATGGCTAGGCGGGGTTGTCGCACGGAAGGTCCAGTGTTCAATTTCTGGGTAAGCCACTCATGTCTGTTGTTTTTCTGTTGTCTGGTGTTCTACTTCTTTATTTCCTGCGAGTGCCTGATAACATACCTTTATATTTGTTTCATATTAATTTACTGTTTACAGGCCTCAGGTTTCCCTCCCTTATTTGTAATAAATGTTTGTCCAAAAATGGCATCACGTTACGTGACGTTTCTGACGCGTCATACAGGCGTGCGCGAAAATAGCGATTTTCGTAAACAACGAAAATCTACGTGATCGCGGAAAATCAGAAGAATGTAAAACTGCTGGGAGTAAGAAATAAACCTACGTTACCTACAGATAAATACCAAACACGATATATATTCAAATGAGAAGAAACATGGCAAACACATATAGTTACAAAGTGAAGACGAATGGTGAAAACTCAAAATAGAAGAACAGAATCGGGCCGGTTGAAGGACAGAATTCCAGTGCAGCATCACAGTCATTATATAAAAAAAGTGGCATGTTTTAATGTTAACGTGTTCATAATTATTTCTTTTTTTTAATATACAAATTCTTTTGTTTCACTGTTTTCCCCATACTCCTTAATAATTTTCCCTAAACCCCCAAAACCAAATGTTGGTAAATGTTCCTACATAGAATCAAATTTTTTATTTCTGCCTGGTGCCATGACTTTCATGGAGAAGTTAGCAGCTCTGTTAGGGGATCAGATAGATTTGATGAAGAAACCGGTGAATGACTTAGGCAATGTGAATGGAGACATGGGAAAAGCTGTGCAAAAGAAAACAGAGTTAGTATTGAAACAAAAATGTGGGATATGAAAACCTGTGCTTAATTTAAGATGTGCTATCGGGAAAAAAAAACATTTCCCTTGGTGAATTTTCAGCTGACTTAGAACCAATGTATGTAGTTTATTTCATGCATGCTCCTGCGGTGTCAGCAGTAGCCGAAAGGATCTTTCCCGTGTTTACAGTTTTGATGGGCGACAAAGTCATTCTCTTTTGAAAATCTGCACAAGGTTTTTACTGTGCATTGTAATTCTTAACTAATTAAATAAAAACTTTCAGTTTGCCATACAAACTGTAAAAGTATTCAGTTGTAATTTTACGTCGCGCGTGTGCGTGTTTGTGTGTGTGTGTGCGTGCGTACATATACCTTGGCTGCAATATAGACAATTGGAGGAACAAACAATGACATTTTTTTTTAATACAGAAGTCTAGGAGAGCTTCCAGTGGATTGGGACATATATAAGTACAACACAAAAATCAGAATCTTCAAATTTAAATGTCAAGTCAGTCCTATGGTGTGGCTCTGAACATTAAGTACAACAAAAACAACAATCAGACAGTCTCAGACTTTCATACATGGATCATAGTAGATACTATCGTAGGGGAGTGAAGTGTTAGGGACTTCACAATACTAGGTTGAGCTTCGAGAGATGGGGTAACCAGTTCCCCTCCTGCCTGCCTTTACCTTTCCTAACCCAAGAGTAGAGCCAGGTATCCATTTACAGCTGGGTAGACTGTAGCTTCTCTATGGTGCGGAGAGCTGGAGAGTTACAGAGAAGGAAATGTCGAAATTGTCCTCTTTTCACACATTATGCCTAAGAAAAATTCTCCGAATCTTTTCGCCGAAAATCATCACCAACCAAGATCTGCTTACTCGGAGCAAGCAAGAGGACATGCACACCATCATAGCTGGCAGACGCTGGAGCTGGGTTGGCCATGTCCTCAGAAGAGACCCCGATGCCATCACAAGAACAGCTATGCTATGGACCCCTGAAGGAAAACGAAAGAGAGGCCGACCAAAGACAACTTGGCGGAGAACTGTGGAAGCTGAGATGCAAAGAATGAACCAGAGTTGGGGCACGGTACGAAGGATGGCCGCCGACCGAGCAAAGTGGAATCAATTTGTTGTTGCCCTACAAGATGCCACCAGGCGTAATGGCCACTGACTGCTTTGACGGTCGGCGGCTAAGGATCAAAGAAGAAGAAGAAGACTGTAGCGTGACGCCACCGTGTTACCAGCCCGTTACCTTTGCTGCGAGAAGCCTGCGCTCTAACCACGAACGCTCTCATAAATGGTTGCTTGTATAAAATAGAAGGATTGTAGTGATTTGACAAGATCACTGTCAAAACCTCTAACCGGGTGGAGGAAGGTGCTAGCTGGCTACCCCTCACTCGTAGGGTTATACCACTGCTGTGTGGATTTACTATAAAGCTGACTCGTATATGCTAGAGGATGACCACGCGCACAATGGCTGACACAATGAAATAACACAGCTTATCAGCTTCAATCCCTTTTATTAAATCACAACACCACTTGGCCTAAACACGACCATGGGGGGATACATAATGAATGAATACATAATCACTACTAGCTAAACCTAAGTACAACTTCAGGCAAAATGGCGCCGAACTACTCCAATGTGAGTCCCACTCACATAAGCGGCGAAAACAAGGCTAAGTCATAAAGACGACTAATAAATACCAAAAATCGATCGTATTTACAAACTGCCTGTCACAAAAATACACCCAAGAGACTAACTAACTCTCAACTATTGGCACAGGACAAGGCACTCATGGCGAAACGCTGTCTCCCGAAAAAAAATCCATCCCAGAGTAGACATAAATTGGCTAGTAGCGAACGTCCATCCAGGACGACAGATGAGGCTACAATACCTTGCGACTCCGTTGGCGCCTAAATTTTTCGCCGCTCACATGACCTCAGTCATTCGTCAGCTTTCGTCAGCCAAACGGCGGCTTCCGAATGACTTGCTTGATCTACGAACAAACGGTGACCCGTACTGCGAAATAGCGCCGTCACAATCACTGATATGGAACTGATGACACGAACTAGGCAAGTGCCAGAAGATCAAGACATGAGAAGAAGACGCTGAAGATGGATAGGACACACATTGAGCAAACTTGCTCATAGCTTTACCAGGCAGTCCTTGTTCTGGAACCGCCAGGGTAAGAGAGACAGAGGAAGACCAAGAAATACACGGAGAAGAGAACTGAAGACAGATATGAAGTAGATGTGTGTGATTCGCTTGCTTATCTAGGCGGTGTTGTCGCACGGAAGGTCCTGGGTTCGAGTCCTGGGTAAGCCACTCACGTCTGTTGTTTTTCTGTTGTCTAGTGTTCTACTTTTTTATTTCTTACGAGTGCCTGAAAACATACCTTTATGTTTGTCTAATATTTATTTACAGACATGAAGTGGGTGAAGTAGATATGGATAGACTCTGAGCTAATAGCACAGGACAGGAAGACTTAGCATAAAGCATATGCTCCTTTGGAAGTTGAAAGGGGATGATGATGATGGTGATGATGATGACGATGATGATGATGATTATTTAACTAACTTACATTCGATTACGTTGTTTCTTTTCAGTATTACAAAAAAGTTGGGAGAAAAAAGTGGACGGGGGGGGGAGGGGGGGAGGAAGGGGGGAAAGGGGGGAGGGGGGGAGGGGGGGGGGTAAGAGATCTGCGACATCACGCAAAAAAGGACATCGGGTCTGAGTTTTTGTGACGAAGTGTGATAAAAAAGGGGGAGCGGGGGTTAAAATGACAAAAATTGCGTGACGTCAAATGTGGACGACCCTTGAAGTAGAAAGTAGGTCAGTTATGGCAGACAAGGAAACGAACGCATCGTTGATTGGTTTTCTTGTTATCAGTGTTGTTGTCTGGAAATCTTCCGATACGCTACCGTGCATTTGAAATTTTGATGCTAAGATATGACCACGAGTTTTTATAACCACGGATAGGCAGTATCTAAATGAAGCGCCGCGTGATAAATATGAAAACTCAACAGGAGGTTACGTTATCAGCGAAGTCCCCACAACTACGTTTAAAACAACAATAATAATAATGAAGTAGAAAGGCGTAATGAAAACAGAATGCTGGAATCCAACGTAGTTTCATAAGATGACATTTATTCAAGAGGCAGCGATATAAGTTAAAAAAAAAAAAAACAGCAAGACTATTGAACCCTCAGGTAGGTCTTACAAGGCGACTAATATGAGATTTTGCAGAGGGCTGCCAATCGTATCACGTAAAACACGTTGCCACGGAAACCATTGCTGCAAGAGCATTTGAATGCTCGCAAGGATGCCAGCTGTAGTGGTTGTCCCATGCTCTGTAAGGAGCGCAGCGGAAGCTAATGCTGATCATGTCAGTCTAAACGTGACCAGCTAAGTCTTGGGATAGTTGTTGAAGTAACTAATGATACGTTTTTGAGACAGCCTGTACCATCACGACAAGAGACAGAAGAAGCTGTATTCATTGCCGTCGAACTTCCATGTGAAGAAGGCAGCCAATGATGATCAGTCACAACTGGATTTGAAACTGTTATTCATCTTTTAGTACTTTTACCGAAGTGTTTAAGACCGTTATAAATTTTAAGTTGGCTTATGCCATTACTCTACGGGCGTATGTAGATTTATTTATTTTCGTGTTCTTTATTTAATCTTTTTTCTTTTTATTTACTTTAGTGTGACAAAATAACCTCGAACGTCACATGTACCTATGCCATCCTATAATTCATTCTGTGCTCTTGTCGCGAAATTCTTAGCCCAACCTCTTCTCTCTCGTTCTCTTTCTTTCTCTCCCATGATTTTGAATGCCTAATAGGACAATGAACCAAGATACCGGGGATTTTCCAGTTCAATGTCGCTTTGTTATTTACCTGAAAGGCCAATAACCCAGTCAGCCGGCGATACCGGCAAGTGACCGGGTGATCTCCGCCCAATGACCCAAATAGTTGGGGATCTCCAAATGACCGGCTGGGACCGCCCTATGACACAGAATATCAAGGGTTTCCCCGGGTACTACAAATTCAGGACATTCACTCATGACCCAGGAGGTTAGGGATTCCCGACTTGGCTGAGGTCAGTGACCGCTGTTAACTGTATATATGAAAGACTACATTGGTTATTTTTTACTCACATCTGCAAAAGCCCCGAACAGACAAGCCAGTTGCAGATACTTCTAGCTTATAATCTGTCAGACCAGAGGGCAAAATAATTGCGTATACAGTATATGCCGTCTTTGAGACAAACTCAATACTGGATCAAAGCGGGTGAGCTAAATGCATTATCTTCTTATATGCAATTATTTGTATTGAATGTTTGAACTACTTTCCATTATTATCTCATTATATACAATTAACTTTAGTTTATGTTTACACTGCTTTCCAGTCAATTGCATACTTTCATGTAATGGTTGTATATTTTATGGAATTCATATATTTACTGTTATATGATTTTTGTATGCCTTTGATGTCCTTCAGGTTGTTTCACAGAATGCATATGTACTACCCTGCCCTCCTCTTTTATTTAATGGTTGTATATTTTATCGCATTCATGTATTTAATGTTGCATGATCTTTGTATGCCTTTACAACAGTTGATGATATATGTATGACCCTACCCTATTAATATCATATGTTTGCAGCTCGAAGAATGGCGCTCAACATTGGTCCATGTCATTTATGTAATAATATGACCGATATCTGAGCCTGGTTTATGGACCACACTCAGGACAAATTAATGCCTCTAACTAGAGAGCTAAATATATTGTTCCTTTGTGTGTATCTCCTAGCTCCCTTGTGGTGACGAACGCAGGTGAACTCGCAGTCGTGTAGTGAAACCTTGCAGTATACAGCTACAAACTATTCCAGCAACTTGGCCAGGGGAAGAAAACTTGCAGTGATATTGTGACGTCATACAGCAGCAACAACATTCATGATAAGTGCTTTTTAAGAAAGGACCAAACATTAAAAGATAATGTGTCACACCAGTCAGTGATTAGAATTAGGACATAAACCTCAGCCATCGTGAAGGGTACCCTAATAATAAACACAAATTTTGTGTAAGCTATTTTTATCTCCCTTTAACTAGTAATATATATATATATATAACAATATATACCTATTTTTCTTTTCTTTCTTCCTTGTGTTTTTCTGTAACCAATATAGCTTGAGCTAATATATCTGCATTGAAAAGAATTTCACTGTTGTTTCTTTCTTTTCACTACATGTTCTGTATTGCTTGGTAGTTAACTGTTTTTGTTAATCATTATCTTAATTACCAGCTGGGGGTCGCATGAGCCATATCAGTACCTCAGGAGAAGTGTGGCTGAAGACCTAACCTATTCTCAGGATCCTTGATGGGAGTATAATTTCAGTCTCCTGAAACACTTCTTCCTACAAGTGTCGGACTATCACCTACAGCGAGCCAAAAGACACTGTGGAAGAGATTGGTACTCTCTTTTATTTCTTCTATCTATCCTTTCTTCTACCCTGTCGCCACAGCTCTGCTTTATAATTTAGCACCCTGTGAGTTTACCGCACTGTGAAATTCAACTCGTCAAGAAGACAGCAAGACAAGCCAGAGAAAGGAATAGGATCAGGATTCCACTTTAAAGGACCGGAATACGTGTTTGAGCATCTTGTGGACTTATATCCCAGGAAAAATCTACCTTCATTAATACGGAAAGCCCGGAATCCGAGGAACCTGAACACTAAGTCATCGTGGGAGTCTATTGTAAAGTAACCAACCAGACTACGTGTAAGAGGCATCTTAATAGGTATTACAGCTTACCCATGTTGTCATGTGTGTCTACCGATCTGCCTGTGAGAGTGTATGCAAGGCATCAGATGTACATATATGGTAATACGTGACCTTTGCAAGCACGCACTTTGTTTCACGTGGACTATTTTGAAAATATCACCCTATCTGCATAATTTGAAATGATTGGATCTTTCTGATTAGATTCATAACAACAATGCGTGGGAAGATAGGAATATAGTCTGACCCTTTCGCAGTTTTATTTCACTGTGAATTTCACGCTTGCCAGACATCCGACAACATCAGACCTCGCCAGAGTGACGATTAGATTAATAATTCCTTTTTTTAACCGGACCTTTTATTGGAGAACCAAATAAGACTTACAAAGCACATGAAATCTCTACATTTTAATAATGAACACCGGGACTAGGAAACTGAAGAAAGACACGGAGTCAGAGGGAATTGAAGTTAAAATTAATGACACCCCAGACGCGTGTAAGAGGTCGATTCAAGTTTCTTTTATTCATCTGAGCAAAAAGTCTGTGAGTCAGGATTGGCGTAAGTTGTGATTTACATTTTATGTTGTATTACTAACATGTGAACTAACAATTATATGTATATATTACCATGTGAAGTTTAATGTGTGAAACTCGTTATTGGATGTCAAAGTCATTTGAGGCTGGCAACCTCAGCGTATAGAATGATGATTCATGAACAACAACTGCACGGGCTGGTGATTGCTTTATTGATAGTTTCGTAAAGAGAACTAAAAGCATAAAGTAGTTCCAGGTTCCCTATGGAGCAGGAAGGGAAAGATGAAGGAAATGATGTACATTCTAAGTGTAATACTTAAATTTTCAAAGCAATGTAAATGTCCCTATAAACATAGTCACTTTAAAATTCATGTAAGTTTTCAAGCTTAAACAAGTGTAAATGTCTATGTGAAAATATTCATTTTAAAGTAATGGAAGTTTCAAACTTTTCAATCAGTGTAAAACATAAATGAAAACATATTCAATTTATATTGTGAACACTTTTCAATCAATGGAGATGTATATGTAAACAGACTCTATCTGTATTGTTAACCTTTTGATTTAAATATAAAGTAACTATGAAAGCTATTCTATTTAAATGTAAAGAAAGTTTTATCCCGAGGGATTAATTTAATTATCATCAAGGGTAAAGTCTGAGTAATTGGGATGGTGGTATGGGAAGATAGGAACCCATAACTATGGGTTGGAAAACGCCATACTCAGAAGAGCGTTTCGTTATATTCTTTTACCATAGTTATTGGTGGTATCAGCAGAAAGTACTATCTCTGGAACAAGAAGCGAACTGTGGCCTAAGCTTTAAGACGAAGGACCCACGTGGTAGACTCTCCTTGACATTTCTGGGAAACGAGCTACCCCCGACAACCTTGATCAGAGACGATCGCGAGCAGTGCGAAAAGAACCAACCCATAAGAAGGAGCAGAACCGTCATTGACTGCTAAGTTCAAATATATGCTGCCACTTGAACTTCTTGTAACATCTCACATTCCGTAAAGACTGTGATGATAACTTTTCTTGATCCATAACTATTCAAATTATTTTCCAACTGTTAAAACCTAAAGTGATTTTTAAATTTTGTTATTTGTAATGTTACAAATTTAACTTCGATTTAATCATTTTAAAGTTACTGCATGTTTGTCTCAGTCAAGTTACTACACACACTCTAAACAGAGCTATACTAGAATAATAGAATTCCACTGAGTAAATCAGGGGTGGGGGCTTAAACGAGCTGAAAGTAATAAGGGCTTAAATCCTTTACAAAAGCGTCGGCAGAATTACAGAGCTAACATACTCAGCCAAAGCAGTATTGTTCTCGCTTATTCTGAATATCTTGTGAAGACTCCCTTTGTAATAGAAGTGTCATCACCCTTCTATCTACATCTCTGCCAAGAGTAATCTTGTGCGAAGGTAGATACCTTTGAAGCCCATATTAGATACTCTTGAGTTTTGGCCACTGTTGGACCACTACTGCAAAGCAGGGGAGGCAATACCGTCACATCCCCGGAGCGCCTAGTAAATCTCTTCCTTTTCTATTGCCTTGTGTTTTCCTAGTGTTGCTTAACGTCTAGCTGCTAGAGTGGTTAGAGCGGTTGCCTCTCCGTGCCTAGCAACGAGGTTCCGGGTTCGCAACCTGGTAGCGTCACGCTTAAGTCTGCTTATCTGTAAATGGGTACCTGACTTCACTCTTGAGTTAGGGAAGGTAAATGCAGCGATAAACGGAACTGGTCACCCTACTTCATAAAACTGGATCTAGTATTGTGGAGTCTCTAACACTTCGTTGCACTACGGCAGTATGTGCCATGGGACTACATTTACCTTTGCTTTAGTGTTTTTGTCCTTTCTTTCGTTCCAGTGCATTGACCTTTATTCTAAATATAGAAACGCAGACTCTTGAAATTTTGAAAGCATCCGGTCTCTCATCTCTTACCCAATTATCTCCGCGTTATTAGAAGTTGAAGTCAGCAGATACTTGAGAGAGATAACGACGGAGATACCCTAACATGACTTGTACGAGATGAGATTTGATGTGACCACAGATAAGACTCTCTAGACTGTAACGGCCTAATTCATTTAAATGTCATCACAAAATATATGTATTCCATCATTGCCAAGCCAGAACCTCAATTTTGTATTCCCTCATTTCTGCTGCTACTTGCGCCACTTTCCCTTGTTCGTTTAATGTCCGAACATTCCAGGTGCCAAATCTCGAAGTTCTCCTAGAAGAAAGAAGGTTAGTCAGCAACACAGACTCCTTTCGGCTTTCTCTGTGTTGCATCATAGGAGTTGGCAAGAGAGGCAGAAGATGCTGCAGCCAAAGGAAATATGAGAGAACTGTATAGCATCACAAAGAAGCTAACAGGGAAATACAAGCAAACAAGTTGCCCCATAAAAGACAAGAATGGGAAACTGCTCAGCAATATACAAGAGCAAATAAAGAGGTGGACAGAATATTTTGGGGACCTTCTCAATAGACCAGCTCCAGAAAACCCGCCGGACATCCAGCCAGCAGAAGAAGAGCTACAAATTAACGGTGAAAGACCAACGAAGGAAGAAATAAAGAAAGCCATAAAGCTTCTAAGAGATGGAAAAGCGTCTGGACCTGATGGCATTCCAGCAGAGGCCATCAAAGCAGATATCGACACGGCTACAGAGATGTTATATAAATTACTTGGTAAAGTCTGGGAAAAGGAAGAGATACCAGCAGAATGGAAGGAAGGATATCTGGTTAAGTTGCCTAAGAAGGGAAATTTACAAGAGTGCACAAATTGTAGAGGAATAATGTTACTATCAGTGCCAGGAAAAGTATTAAACAGGATTATCCTTGAGAGATTAAAAGAGTCCATAGACAAGAAACTGAGAGATGAACAAGCAGGTTTTCGACAAAACAGATCATGTACAGACCAGATAGCCACTTTGAGAATAATAGTTGAACAAAGTCTGGAATGGAATTCACCACTATACATCGGATTTGTGGACTACGAAAAGGCATTTGACAGTGTAGACAGAGAATCACTTTGGAAATTGTTGAGGCATTATGGAGTTCCCCTGAAGATCATTAATTTAATAAAGAAAACATATGAAGACATGACATGCAGAGTTCTTCACGAAGGACAGCTTACAGAACCGTTTGGGATAAGAACAGGAGTGCGACAGGGATGCCTCTTGTCTCCATTTCTTTTCTTGCTGGCAATAGATTGGGTTATGAGATCATCGGCAACATACAACAGAAATGGAATCCAGTGGACTCTGAATAAGCAGTTGGATGATCTGGATTTTGCTGATGACTTGGCTCTTCTGTCCCATAGCCGTAATCAGATGCAGGACAAATTGAAAACACTCGATGAGAGGTCACAGCAATTGGGTCTGAAAATACACAGGGAAAAGACAAAAATAATGCGAATAAATGCAGGTAATGATTTGGAAACAGAGGTGAAAATGATGAGGAGAACATGGAAAGAACTTGAGATGATGGCACGTGACAGGAGGACTTGGCATGTGTTTGTTGAAGGCCTATGCTCCTTTGGGATTGGAGGGTTATGAATGAATACATATGATTAATATCACTTTCTTATTTGTTCCATATGGGACACGGGCACGCGCTGCAGCTGGTTTCCCTCCTTGCAGGGGCTTTTGCAGTAATGGTTTATGTAGCAGATCGTTTTATGTCAAAAGTCTCTAACAATTCACGCCCCTACATCAGTGTCAGGAACCACGTATCGTGGAGAACACTCCACTGGTTACACCACTGCAGTGTGGATTTATAATAACAAATAAAGGCTCGTTCTTCCAGGGGTACCACCACACAACAATGGCTGACATAAGAAATAACACCTTCAACAGGTACTTCCCTTTAATTATTTACACATACAATCAACGGCCAATCAACGCATCCCATACAATAATGAAAAACCACTGTAGCCGGGACAGAGGCGATTAATCTTAGGTTGCCTCAAATAAACATAATTTGAGTTCAAAGCTTCATATGTGTACGATAAATTAGAGACACACCCACCCCGGCGTTACCGGGCCTCGTAAAATTGGGGGGGGGGGGGGGAAACAAGAAAAGTTACACGATGACATACCATTATAATCATCACCCTTCAGATACGCAAGTAGCATTGGCCTTTAAAAAAACGTATGCCAAGTCGGTAAGGGTTCTCTTTAGACTAGTAAATTATAGAATGACATCCCCTTCTAATGTTAACAGTCCAAGAGGTTACTAAGAATCATTTTCTGTGACCACGTGAAATTACTAATCTAAAAAAAATAACCTTTACTGACAAGTCTTTCTGCCCTGTGCAATCAATTCCAAGATCTCTCCATGTCCTCTTTCTCTCCCCCGCCTGTCTCCTGCACTCTTCTCCAACTGTTCCACGATCTTCCTCTACCTATCTCACTCTGGGAATCCCAGAACAAGAATTTCCCTACAATTCTATCAACGGATTTCTTCAACGCGTGTCCTATCCACCTTCAGCGTCTTCTTCTCATCTCTTGTTCCACTGGAACTTGTCTAGTTCTTGTTACCAGCTCCACACTACTGATCCAGACTCACCACTCTAGTCCCCCAGTTCCACGTAAGCGTCCATCCATGAATGTCTGTAGCCTTTTCGGTTGTTGTCTTTGTTGTTCTCCATGTTTCAGAGCCATACAATAGGACTAACTTAGCAATTGATTTAAAGATTATGATATTTCTGTTAGACTTTGTTTCTTTTGATCTCTGTATACTTCTCAATTCAATGAAAGCTCATCAAGCCTTTTGTATTCTTATTTTGATATCATTATCTGTCCCTCCAGCTGTGTCTATATTGCTGCCTAGGTATATGCATGATTCTACATCTTGTAGCGATGTTTCTTCCAGTACAATCTTGCTATCGTTTCGTACATTTATTCTCATTATCTAAGTTTTCTCCCTGTGTATTTCTAGACCCACTTGATGTGATCTCTCACTAAGTATTTTCATTTTGTTTTGCATCTGATTGCGATTGTGAGACAGAAGTGCAAGCTCATAGGCAAAATCTAGATCGTCAAGCTTGTCCGCTGGATTCCAGTTCTATTGGCTTGTAGTGGTGTTTGATGGTATTGTATGATGGTGATATTACTAAATGTAATTGTATGAGGCCAGCTGTGAAGGCTCCTGAGATAAAATGTAGTTGTGAATTGTCAGAAGGCCTTTCTTGCTACCACTACGACCTCACACTTAATTTTTTTTAATGAATGTGGCTACGTAAAGTGTCTAGGGTTATGATATGTAGTGTGGTGTAATAGGTTATAGATATACCCACAGATATTTAACAAGACTAAAAATATTAATAAATGTTAAAATACACTGAACTAACTCACGTGTGTAAAATTTTTTGATAGAATTATATTACATTTATTTTGTTCTGGATCAATTTTTTAGGTTGACCAGAACTTAAAAGGATTTAGAGATTATGAAAGAAATGCATGGAATATTATATCATAAATGCAATAGTGTACATATATATGTACTATACTAGTTAGTTTTATTAAAATGTTCTAGTAGTCATCTACTTGGGAGGATAGTTAATGTTTGTGCTGTTGGGGTGGCCTCATCACACCTGTCTATATTGACTACACAGTGTCCAGAAAATGGTGGGAATTTTTATGGGGTATTAGTAACTACAAAGCGTTGGTGAATGTCCAGCAGACCAGAGGCTCACTCATCTTGTAGTTGTAGCTCTGGTGCTGAAATCTGGTGATCCCACCTCTCCGGGCTGGCGGGCAATAATGGTGGTCTCTGTCACAAGTACTGCACAGATACACTCGAGTAAAGTCACCAACTGAATAGACACTGCTTTGTTGACAACAGAAACTCACAGCTCTGCAATCAAAGTATGGGCCATGTGTCAAAATCTATTCTCTACCCACGTCTGGACACAACACTGACACAACAACCACATCATACAGACAGGTCAGATCTCTCTGACCAAACAGCACATTTACCATGGTGGTTTTACATCAGATAGATCCTCCCAGACTATAGATTCTGAAAAATATTTATTAGTTTTCTGCCCTAAAAGAGGATAGGTAATATGTTTCATTATTCTCAACACTTGATCTGTCTTGCCTAACCCTTGCTGGAGTTTATGTATATTGTTGGTCCCTAGACCCTGACTAGGGCGGGGGGTCTAGAGCAAATCCCTACTTGTTTGTAAGGCTAGATTATGATATGGCAGTATCAAATCACTCAAACATGAAACAATATTCAAAATATATAAGGAAATAATTTCAATCTTACCAGATTATGAATAAATAACACAGAATTGCTAGCAAAACTCAGCTGAGCTGCTGGCTATAGTATGGCGTCCCTAAACTTCTTTCACTTTCTTTCATATGGAAATCACCACACTTTAAAATCTGTGTCTATCACTGAACAACTATTGAAGACTGGCCCCACTTTCGCGTCTGAGCGCTAATAATATGATTGTCTGTGGCCAATCACTGCCTAGGTTTATTTTAAATTCAAATTTCCTACCCTAAAGTCATTTCAGTCATGCTTCAGTCAAGTATGGATGGTTATCTGTTGGTCTGTCCGTCTCTACTTGTGTTTCTACAAAAATGTACTTGATTTTTGAACCAACCTTTCTCTCCCCTCCAAAATTTTGTCGTTAAAAGTTATATTTAGACACAGCTACCACCAATGTCCCTCTCTTCCATACTACGTAGATTTGAACACCTGCGTCTATGGTCCCTTCTGTCGAGTTGCTTACTTTTTATGTCAACTTGGGAAACGTGGCTTTTCTCCGTTTCCCCCCCCAATTGCGTCTCCTTAGCCTTTCTAGTCTCACGCAATCTTTCCAGTCATATTTTTTTCCTTTTTGATCCGCCGTTCCCCTCCTGTCTAGCAAGTCAATTTTTATGGAGGATGATGACCCGCGGTCTAGGCGATCATGTACTATTCGCAGCCTACGCATTATGTTTTTATCCTTAAATGTTATCTTTGGAGGTATTTTACCGTTGTATCTCTGTCAATTTCACTACACATCTCCCCACTTGAAAACATGCCTATGGCAAGTTCCAAAACCAGCGATACACATAGGTAAAATTACTCCTCACGTCTGCCACTACTCTAATTTTGATCACAGGGGTGCCGACTGAGGAAATCTGCACCGACATTCAATTTGCCTGGGATATATTGGATACTAAACTGATAAGGTTGAAGCAACAAAGACCACCTCAGCAATCTTGCGTTTTCATGCTTAGCCTGAGACAAGAACACGAGAGGCTGATGGTCCGTCTCCACCACAAAAGTCCTACCATACAGATAGATTTGAAACTTCTTTATTGCCCAGATTAATGCTAAACATTCTTTTTCGCTTGTGGAGTATCCTTGTTCCGCCTTATTCAATTTGCGGCTTGCATAAGCGACTGGTTTAAGTTCCCCATCAGGTGAAGCTGATCTTTGCAACAAAGCCCCTCCGAGTCCTACATTACTTGCATCGGTTCTTAAGACAAAGTCCTGTGTCAAATCAGGCAGTTTGAGAATAGGCTTGCTAGTGAGTTTTTTCCTTTAACTCTTGGAACGCTAGTTCACATTGTGCAGTCCAAATAATTTTATCTGGAAGTCCCTTGCGAGTCAGATCAGTCAGAGGAGCACATATAGCGTTAAAATTTTTGATGTATTTCTGATAAAATCCGCATAACGACACGAATGATCGCACGTCCTTTTTTGTTTGTGGCCTAGGTGCTCTCTGCAGTTTTTCCAAGTTCTTAGGATCAGGGGTCATATTACCCTGATATACAGTGTGTCCCAAGAATTCCAACTCTTTGCATCCAATACAACATTTTGTTGGCCTAGCAGTTAAGTTCGCCTCCCGAAGTCTATCAAACAACATCTCCAGAGCTTCAATGTGTTCTTCAAATGTCTCTGTGGCGACGAGAATATCATCCATGAAATTCGTGATACATGGGTTATTCAGGGGATCCAACAATTTTCG
Organism: Oreohelix idahoensis; assembly: GCA_024509875.1. Taxonomy (NCBI): domain Eukaryota; kingdom Metazoa; phylum Mollusca; class Gastropoda; order Stylommatophora; family Oreohelicidae; genus Oreohelix; species Oreohelix idahoensis. The sequence goes on from JAMPIV010013874.1 coordinate 128,472, forward strand.
CATCATCCTTGAAAACACACTCGGAGCATTTTTCAGTCCGAATGGTAGCATATTGAATTCATAATGTCCATCCGAAGTGCTAAAAGCCAAATAAGGTCTCACTTCAGGCTTCACTGGGATCTGGTAATAGCCTTTACTAAGATCCACCTTTGAAAAGTATTTTGCCTTGTTCAGTCTGGCAAATAACTGTTTTGTGTCTGGTAATGGATCCACTTGTCCTTCTGTGACAGCATTCAGTTTCCTGTAATCTATGCACAGACTGTGTTCCCCAGACGGTTTTCTCAACAAAACGACACTAGAACTAAAAGATGATTCACTGTGCGAAATAATCCCCTCCTTCAACAAATACTCTATTTCTTCCTTCAATGCCTTCTCCTTCGCGAACGGAATAGAATAGGCTCTCATACAGATTGGGTTTGAGTCTACCAGTTTCATGTCATACTGTAGCAAATTTGTATGGCCTGGTTTATCTGTTAATACATCTGTATGTTCCTCCAGAACCTTTTGAACTCTCTCCCTCTGGTTTTTAGTCAGGTGCTTACTGACTTTTACCTGTGCTGCTGTTTCACAAGGATGTAATGGGTATTCATGTGAGGTGAGTGGTTCTTTTTGCATCTGGGTTGCAATAGCCAAGGTCAATAAGGGGGTGCTTTCCTGGAGTGGTCTGTCCAGATACTTCTTTAACAGGTTTACATGATAAACTTTTTCCTTCCCCTTTTTGTCAATTTTATAGTTTGTTCTAGACACCTTCTCTAGAACCGTATATGGACCTTGCCAACCAATTTGTAATTTATTCTGGCTTCCGGGTAGTAGAAGCAGCACCTTCTCTCCGACTGCCAGTTCCCTGTCCTGTGCCTTCCTATTAAAATATGCTGCATGTTTCTTCCTGGCTTGTTTCAAATTATCATTTGCCAGTTTCCATCCAGCTTTCAAACGAGTGGTCAGTTCGTTCACATATTGATACGATGAGGTAACAGTCTCTTCCGCCTTCTCATCTGTCCAGGTCCTTAATAAAGTTACATCTGGATCTGTAATTTATCATACTTATTTTTAATGGAACCCATCGGGTCCCGTCCCTTAGAAGCTTTATAATGAGGACTTTTCTTCCTAGAATCATCACTGACAAATCGACCATTTTCTACCAATTTTTTTCTGAGGGATTGTCTCCCCACTTTTAGATTGCTTATGAGAGATCTTCGCTCTCTTGTCTGTTCTTCCAGTTTATATAAGTCTGACCGAGGGATTGTCATCTTATCCTGGGTAAAATTTCTTCTTTGTACTCTTCGCATAGTGGCCATGTTAATCCATTCAAGTGAAGACTGGGTGTGAAAAGGGGGCTCCCATTCCACTTTGTCTACCCGAGTATAATTAGTTTTCCTTTCAGGCCTAAAGTTGCCCCGTGGCGTTTCTAGTTCCTGCACATATTTTCCCTTTGTGGGTGTTCCCTCACGAAATCCGCCACATGCTTCTACATTGTTTTCAACATTGACCTTTTCGTCTGGCCAATAGTATTTTCGAGCAATCTTTTGGCAGATGGTACCGACTTTCTCATGGTCACCATCTTTTCCAACATGTAAGCTCCTTATTAAGTTTGCCCTATATATCTTGGGAAGAACTAACTGTCCGTGACCAGTGGATCTAGTTCCTGTCTTCCTGTATAATAAACCTATCTTCATGAAATATTCCCCCCTTGCTCGGAGGTGTGTGGCATTTGGGCAATTTTTTTAAAACAGGGCTTGAGTGTCCTATCCTCAGCCTGCGCCTTCCTCATCTCCTCTGGATGAGCATTTATAGGTTCACCTTCTTCCTCCTTCTTCTGTGACCTGGTCTGCACTGTCGCCATGATCACAGGTTTCTCGGGATTCCCCAAGAAGACGTATCTACACCCCAATATCAGAGGGTAGATTGGTTCATCTATCACTGCTGCTCTGATTTCTCCTTCCACATAGCGAGTTTTCACCGTTATCCTTGCGATGGGAAGTGTCATGAGTGGTATGTCCTTAGTCGCCCCTTGTATTTCCACTGTTTCTGTGGTATACTGACTTGGGTCCACTAGTCTAGACTTCACAACTGAATCATAATCCAAACCTGTATCATAAAGGCACCTTATGGTGACCCCATTACAAATAACATCCTCACAAACTGGGGGGTGATAAGGTTCCTGTTGTCCATTAGGATTAACCTTTAATCTTTGCGTCCCCGACTTCATTGCAGCAATGTTTGAAGGTTTCCTTCTACAAAATTCGGTGTTATGGTTATCCTTCTTGCACCATTTACACCATCTTTTCCCTTGGTTCAACGGTTTTCTTTCATTGAACTTTTGGTCATTGAACTGTGAGTTTCTGTCGCGATAGTCATTTCTTGGCCGCTCAAAGTTTGTCCTACCTTTATTTCCCTGCTCTCTATTATCAAATTTATTAAATTGCTGTGGAGCTTTAAAATTGTCTATGTGCTTCTTTTTAGCACCACTTACCTCTGCCTGGGCTGCCTGATACCTCTCAGCAACATTTAAAATTTCCCCCAACTTCTCTGCACCTTGTTCCATGAGAAATTTTCTCATGTCTGGAGCCATGGACTCTCTCAATTGCTCAATCATGATCATTTCTTTAAGATCTTGGGTCTTCCCCAGAGCCATCCATTTCTCCAAATAGGTTTCTAGTCTAGCAGAGAATTGGTGGTATGTCTCCCCAGACAACAGTTTGGCATTTCTAAATTTCTTACGATAAAATTCACCATTCTTCTCGTACCTTAATAACAAAGCCTGCTTTAACATGTCATAATTGTCTTGGTCTTCCCTGTTCATTTTGGCAAATACTTCATAAGAAGTACCTCTCATCCCTGTGATAGCTTTAAGCTCCACCTCTCTCTCTCTAACCCATATGTAGTAGCTAATAACTCAAAACGTCCTAGGTACCCCTCTATGTCATCGTCTTTTTCAACAAAATGGTCTAAATGAAACCCCATAGCTGAGTTTGAGGCTCCCAGACTGGGCGTAGCATCTGAGGCAAAAGGGCTGGCACCATTTTCAGGAGCCTGGCCTTGTAATTCCAGCTCCCTTAGTCGTAATTCGTGCTCCCTTTGCAACCTTCTCTCTTCTGCCTCCCTTTCGGCCTTTTTATCTTCTGCCTCCCTTTGCTGTCGTTTTTCTTCTGCCTCAATCTGCAGCCTCTTTGTCTCAGCCTCAATTTGTAACCTCTTTTCTTCAGCTAACCTTTCAGCCTCTAATTTTCTTTCAGCCTCTTTTTCTAATCTCCTTTCTTCCCGTTCAATATATTTATCACATTCAGCCGTTACGTATTGAATTAAAATTTGACCATCCATTCCCATCTCCTTCGCGGTGAGCACAGCAGCTGATCAAAATTTTGCCAGCTCCGCCATACTTTTTAGACAATATAATAATATACAAGATAAATCTCTAACCAGTAAATACACTAAGTACTTCTAATTACCATATGACTATAGTCTAACTAATTCTAACTAACCAGTTAACTAATTAATTATTACTGGCTGTGAAGATTCACCAACTTTTATCTGCAGGGACACTTTTAATTTTAAAAGGAATTTTACAATTTATTTCCCTACTTTTATTTCTCCCACCAGGAGATCCTAATATTACTGTTGGGCTAATTATCCCTGGAAAGACCCCAATTTATGTAGTGGTGTTGATGGTATTGTATGATGGTGATATTACTAAATGTAATTGTATGAGGCCAGCTGTGAAGGCTCCTGAGATAAAATGTAGTTGTGAATTGTCAGAAGGCCTTTCTTGCTACCACTACGACCTCACACTTAATTTTTTTTAATGAATGTGGCTACGTAAAGTGTCTAGGGTTATGATATGTAGTGTGGTGTAATAGGTTATAGATATACCCACAGATATTTAACAAGACTAATAATATTAATAAATGTTAAAATACACTGAACTAACTCACGAGTGTAAAATTTATTGATAGAATTATATTACATTTATTTTGTTCTGGATCAATTTTTTAGGTTGACCAGAACTTAAAAGGATTTAGAGATTATGAAAGAAATGCATGGAATATTATATCATAAATGCAATAGTGTACATATATATGTACTATACTAGTTAGTTTTATTAAAATGTTCTAGTAGTCATCTACTGGGGAGGATAGTTAATGTTTGTGCTGTTGGGGTGGCCTCATCACACCTGTCTATATTGACTACACAGTGTCCAGAAAATGGTGGGAATTTTTATGGGGGTATTAGTAACTACAAAGCGTTGGTGAATGTCCAGCAGACCAGAGGCTCACTCATCTTGTAGTTGTAGCTCTGGTGCTGAAATCTGGTGGTCCCACCTCTCCGTGCTGGCGTGCAATAATGGTGGTCTCTGTCACAAGTACTGCACAGATACACTCGAGTAAGTCACCAACTGAATAGACACTGCTTTGTTGACAACAGAAACTCACAGCTCTGCAATCAAAGTATGGGCCATGTGTCAAAATCTATTCTCTACCCACGTCTGGACACAACACTGACACAACAACCACATCATACAGACAGGTCAGATCTCTCTGACCAAACAGCACATTTACCATGGTGGTTTTACATCAGATAGATCCTCCCAGACTATAGATTCTGAAAAATATTTATTAGTTTCTGCCCTAAAAGAGGATAGGTAATATGTTTCATTATTCTCAACACTTGCTCTGTCTTTCCTAACCCTTGCTGGAGTTTATGTATATTGTTGGTCCCTAGACCCTGACTTGGGCGGGGGGTCTAGAGCAAATCCCTACTTGTTTGTAAGGCTAGATTTCGATATGGCAGTATCAAATCACTCAAACATGAAACAATATTCAAAATATATAAAGAATAATTTCAATCTTACCAGATTATGAATAAATAACACAGAATTGCTAGCAAAACTCAGCTGAGCTGCTGGCTATAGTATGGCGTCCCTAAACTTCTTTCACTTTCTTTCATATGGAAATCACCACACTTTAAAATCTGTGTCTATCACTGAACAACTATTGAAGAATGGCCCCACTTTCGCGTCTGAGCGCTAATAATATGATTGTCTGTGGCCAATCACTGCCTAGGTTTATTTTAAATTCAAATTTCCTACCCTAAAGTCATTTCAGTCATGCTTCAGTCAAGTATGGATTTTTATCTGTTAGTCTGTCCGTCTCTACTTGTGTTTCTACAAAAATGTACTTGATTTTTGAACCAACCTTTCTCTCCCCTCCAAAATTTTGTCGTTAAAAAGTTATATTTAGACACAGCTACCACCAATGTCCCTCTCCGTCTCACATTCCATACTACGTAGATTTGAACACCTGCGTCTCCAAGGTCGTGTGTTTTGTGTGCAAATTCAATAGCGACACGACTTATAATAGATTCAATACAGTTCACTGTCGATGGATGTGAACAACAACTGTCTTTTGTCATTATTCTGAATTCAAATATTATCTATCCGTACATATTATGGTCCCTTTGTAAAATTAAGAAACATATTAGTTCACTGCTCAGAATGGGCCATCCGGCCAGCTAATTTTTATATTCCTAACATTAATATTAAGAAAAATTACTTTTTAATATTTTTCGAGTTAATATTCTTGTACATCTGCGTTTCTGTCTGCAGCCTGGCCCTGAAAATTCAAATTCAATGGGCTTGGTATCGCGCAAAAGCGTCCATGTCCGTACCTCGTGTCGTAATCTTCCCCCCCCCCCCCCCCCCCCCCCCCTAATGTCCCCATCCCCGCCCGATTAGCGTACTCCTTATTCCTTATGGCCAAACTGGCTGACTTCGTTCCGCCGTCCCCCCCCCCCCCCCCCCCCCCCCCCCCCCCCCCCCCCCAATAAATGACTGCGCCCCTTAGGCGTCTTCATAGTCCTGCCGCCATCTTTCGCGAATGTTACTAGCCTTTATTTTCCTGTGTGGACGTTCAATGACTTTCCCCTCCTTTCTGACAATTGTTCCCACCCCCCCCCCCCCCTCACCCCCCAATTGTCTAGGCGTCTCATTACTTTCCTAGTCCTACGGCAACTGTGAAACTTTTTCCAGTCATATTACCTATTTTGGAGATAATTTTGAACCGTTGTAGTTCCTCCCCTCCTGTCCCTACAAGATCATTGCTTATGGAATGATCGCCCGGTCCCTAAGGCGATACCCCAAGTACCACGCAATTACTCACTCCCACACATAAATGATTTTATTCCCTTTATTCTGTCTTAGAACATGTGCATAATCCTTTGGAGATATTTTTTTTACCCCCCCCCCCCCCCCCCCCCCCCCCCCCCCCCCCCCCCCCCCCCGTTGTATAATTTGCCCCCCCCCAATTACACTGACATGCTGAAGTCCCTGGTTTCAAAAGGCATCCCCTAGTTGCACTCAGGTCCCCCCCCCCCCTTACCCCCCCAACCGTGTTTCAGTTTAAGGTTGTATGTTCTTCGTGACAGTTAACTCTGTTCATGTGGGTCATGTGCATCATGAGGAGTGTGTGGGGGTTCCTTTTAGGTGGGTTGTGTGGGTCATCAGTCGTTGTCCATAATGGTGGTATACAAATTTTCCACCATTGCGTTATTGTCTGTTGCCTGTTCTAGTCTATCATCGCATCATGACTTTGGAGTAATATTTTTTTTTCTTTCTAGATCCGCGCGTTCCCACTCCTGGTCTAGCTCAATTTTTCTGGAGGGATGAGGACTTGTCTGGTTGTGCAAAGTCTATTTTGCCTAAAACATTCTTGTTCATCTTCATGTTGTCTTTGGAGATTTCTACCGTTGATCTCTGTAATTTCACTACTTGACTGAAGTCTGATGTTAAATACAAAGATGCATCATGTTTTAACAGTTTTATTTCTTGGTGCTAATATGTGTCTTCGTGAAGAATATTCATATCATCCACATATATATAATTATCAAGTTAAAATCATCGGGAAAAAGCTCAATAAATTTAAATATCTATCTATATAATCTAAATAATAGGAAGAAGAAGGTAAAGTTCTCAACAGTGCTGTCACAACATTCTTGACGATTGTACTCGAAATCCCCTTTGTTTTAATCCACATATATAAATTATCAAGTAAAGATAAAGCCTAATAAATACATATAATAAATAAAGGAAGAAGAATGGTAAAGAACGTCTGCAAACCGTAATGTAAACTTTGTTTTAGCTTTCTGCACGGTTAAAATATAGGCCTTCTGCAACATACACGCGTTTCCCAAACACACAATAAAATGTGCTGCCTTTCTAAGAAAAACCGTGAAATATGCAAGTTGACCTAAATTTTAAATTCCATTCATGTCTTTTTCTACACTGCGTTATCAAAACGAACGAACAGATGGACAAAAGGATAAAGAGAGAGGGAGGGCTGAAAATCAGGAACGCATGCAACACGCGTCGCGCGATACACAAATGCTGCCATCACGCGTGTAAGACTACATGCACTAACTTTTTTTCAGACGGACAGTGATAAAATACACTACCCTTCCCATACAGCACATCTTCGAAACAGGAGGTAGAAAATACATATTTTGAACGCAGCCACGTAGCTCTTTTAAATTTGGATATTTGGGTTCCTTAGGGCTTGCTGACAAAGAATATGTAAAACGTTACGCAAATAGTCCAGGAATTAATAAATTATAACCAAAATAAAATAGTGGGGATGCCTGACAACATAAAATCATTTCTGCTCATAAAATTTTTTTATAACGTGTTTGAAAAAAACCTTACTTTACATAAATAGCCTACCATGTAAACTCCAAATTGATTGGAGCGCAACAAATGAAAGCCTAACCACGATTGGTCGGGCTATAAATACTATCTTGGTTGTTAGGGAGACGTAGAAAGGTAACATTTTTTCAAACACTTGTCGAAACGTGGCCTCATTGGCTAGACTCGCTGATATACTCACTTAGGAGCGTTAGTTCGAGACCACTAGTTCAAATAAGCTTGATAAAGCAACAGTGCGTTGAAGCCAGCTCATATTTTTGCTAAATAAAAGCCTCGAACATAAGCAGATGGGAATTTGTGCCAGTAATTGAGCCAGAATTCATTGCTAATCAACGTATCTGTGTTTATTTCCATGAAATTGTGGTAAGCTTGAACCATTCAGTATCTTTTAATGAAAATTGAATGTAAATTGTTAATTTATGCCTGTATATATATGTGTAGTTCAGTGGCAAACAGGAGATAAAGCCTATAATGCTCCAGCCTGAACAGAGGGTGTCGGAGGGAAGTAAAGCGGCATGGAATGGCCAAATAGTACACTGACACCTGGATGATTGATTAGACAGAAATAATGCTGGAAGTGCAGAGGCGTGGTAACCATTAAGGAGGTAAATACTGGTATAAAGTATTTCAGATGAAGCTGACAGTTGGCCTAACGCTGTGAACTCAATGTTTGTGTTGTATTGTGCTCCGTGTAGAACTAGAGTATCAATTAGTTATGAAGTAGAAGGTACATCCTTCTTGTTTACAGGGACCGTGGTCTTGATGGTACTGAGCAGCACCTGGTCAGAGCTTTGCTGAATCCAGAGTCGGACAGCATACTCCTTGGTCCATTTAGCTATCAGTGAGGTGTCTCCAGAGCCCAGAGGAGAATTCGAGCAGAGGAGTCCTTTCCTGCCGCCATCACTCAAGATAAGCTGATTTGGCCAGCTGAGCTCAACATTATGTCCCCTCATCTTGAAAGGACTTTGTAAAAATAACATTCAGAGGGGAATTTAATTGTCTTAATATCAGGAACTGAGAACATCTCCAATACTAGTCCCAAAGACAAACTATTGAAGTCATGATGACAAATACCAACAGAGCTTGAACAAAACAAAACCAGTATTACCTCATATTACTACTACACAACTGACACACATAGGATATTTTTAATAATATATGTCACTACAATATTCATATTGATAAAGTCTGTACATATACTTGTAATTAAAATTGATTGTGATTCCTGGTTCCTTTGTATTTGAATCAGGACACATATACCTTATGATAACCATGAATACATATTGTTATTTGAAAAGTTATCAGTGACTCCTTAAGATATTCTCATAGAGTGTTATATGTATGTGAGTGTCACAGTGTTGTCAAGAGTAGTGGATTAAATTAAATTGTCTGTTGTTGTGACTTACACTTCATCATACACATACCCTAGACACATAACGTAGTCATCACACTATTCCAGAATAATTCTGACTGAGATATATAGATATGTGGTAGCAAGTAAGGTTATCTATAATACACTACTCTTAATAGATATAGATACCTTCACAGCTGATCTCAGTCAGTACACTAAGTCCCCTATAAATATTTATAACATCCCACTTCTCCACATATATTGGGGTCTCGCTCTTGGGATTTTGAATCTTTCCCTATTAAAAATATTGGGGGTAATTCACTTCAGGGAATATAAGAATTAAAAGGTATCCTTGGGTGGAATTAAATAAGGTTGAGCTCACGGTGCCTGTGTTGTCCATTATATATATTTAGAATTTGAATTGTTGGTTAGACATTGTAGAAATTTACCTGATAGACAATGGCGGACCTGGCCAAGTTTCGATCTGCTGCTGTACAGACTGCAAAAGAGTTAGGATTAGATGGGCAAGTTATGGTTGCCTATGTCACTACGGAATGTGACAAATTTATTGAACGCGAAGAAAGAAGATTAGAAAAAGAGGCCGAAAGAAAGTTAGAGGCTGAGACTAAGAGGTTGCAGATTGAGGCTGACAAAGAGGCTAAGAAATTGGAAGCAGAAAGAGAAGACAAAAGATTAGCTGCAGAAAGGGAAGCAGAAGATAAAAGATTACAAAGGGAACATGAGTTACGACTAAGGGAGTTTGAGTTTCAGGGCCATGCTCCTGAAAATGGTGCCAGTCCCTTTGCCTCTGATGCCACTGCTAGCCAAGGAGCCTCAACCTCAGCTATGAATTTTCATTTAGATCATTTTGTTGAGAAAGACGATGATATAGAGAGCTACCTAAATAGGTATGAACTATTAGCTACCACGTATGGGTTAGAGAGAGAAAGGTGGAGCTTAAAGTTATCTCAGGGACTTCGTGGGGCAGCTTATGAGGTTTTTGCAAAAATGAGCAGAGGTGATCAGGAAAATTATGACATGCTAAAGCAGGCTCTTTTGTTAAGGTATGAAAAGAATGCAGAATTTTATAGGAAAAAATTTGGGAATGCTAAACTACTGTCAGGTGAAACCTATCACCAGTTCTCTGCACGAATAGAGACATACTTGGAGAAATGGACTTCTCTGGGGAAAACCCAAGATCTTAAGGAAATGGTCCTTATAGAGCAATTAAGAGAGTCCATGGCTCCAGACCTGAGAAAGTTTCTCATGGAACAAGGTGCAGAGAGGCTGGATGAGTTGCTAAATGTTGCTGAAAGGTATCAAGCAGCTCAAGCAGAGGTAACAGGTAATAAAAAGAAACAAGTGGATAACTTTAGGGCACCACAGAACTTTAATAAATTTGATCCTAAGGATCAAAATAAAGGTAAGCACCAATTTGATAGGCCACGGTATGACAATAAAAATAAATTCCCACAATTCGATGAAAGGAAATATAATGAAAGAAAATCTTTCAATCAAGGAAAAAGGTGGTGTAAAAATTGTCAGATGGACAATCATGACACTGACCGTTGCAGAAGGAAACCTGTGTATATGGCAACCCTTCAGGTCAGGTCGACCTCAAGACAGGAGGAGGATATTATGTTGGATACCACTCCAGAAGAGATGAGGAAGGCACAGGCTGGGGATAAAACACTCAAGCCTTGTTTCAGAAAATTGTCAACTTGTCATACAACTCCAGGCAAGGGAGATTTTTACATGAAAAAACAAGTTGATGTATAGGAAGACTGGAGCTAGATCCAAAGGTCAAGGACAGCTGGTACTTCCTAAAAGATATAGGGCAGACTTAATAAGGAGCCTACATGTGAAACCAGATGGGGACCATGAGAAAATAGGTACCATCATTCAAAAGGTGGCTCACAATTATTATTGGCCCAAAGCAAGATGGGACATTGAGAATTTTGTAGAAAGGTGTAGCATAGCACATGAGGGAACACCCACAAGTGGGAACATGGATCAGGACCTGGACACGCCCCGGGGCAAAATTAGGCCTGATAATAAAAAGAGATATAAATTTGATAAAGTGGACCAAATGGAATGGGAAGCCCCTTTTCACGGACAAGCTTCACTTAACTGTTTTACAATGGCCACTATGCGGAGAGTGCAAAAGGATGTCTTACCCCAGGATAAGCCGAAAATCCCTCAATCGGACTTAAACAAACTGGAGGAAGAGGATGTAGAGAGGAAATCTCTCATCAAGAATTTTAAGTGGGGAGAAAGCCCCAAAAGAAAAATTGGTAGCGGTCGTTTTGTGAATGATAATTCTGGGAGGAAAAATCATCACTATAAAGCTTCGAGTGGAAGAGACCATACCGCTGCATGGACAAATAGGTCCACACAATTAAAGGTCCATATGTAGCTTTGTTAAGAACGTGGACTGATGAAAAGGCAGAGGAAAACATTACATCTTCATACCAATATGTGAATGAGCTGACCACTCGGTTAAAAACTGGCTGGAAACTTGCCAATGAAAATTTGAAACAAGCCAGGAAGAAACATGCTGCCTATTATAACAGGAAGGCGAAAGACAGAGATTTGGCTGTGGGAGAGAAGGTACTGCTTCTTTTGCCCGGGAGTCAGAATAAGTTACAGATTGGATGGCAGGGTCCATATACAGTTTTAGAGAAGGTATCTAGAACAAATTATAAGATAGATAAGAAGGGGAAAGAAAAAATCTATCATGTGAATCTCCTGAAGAAATATTGGAAAGAGAACATCAGGAAGAGACACACTTGTTGACCTTGTCCATCGCCATGGAGATGAAAAAGGAACCACTTTCATCATTTGAATATCCATTACACCCCTGTGAGACAGCAGCACAGGTGAAAATCAGTACACATTTAACGAAAACTCAGAAAGAGAGAGTGCAACAGGTTCTAAATAATCATGCAGAGGTGTTAACAGACCGACCAGGGCATACAAACCTATTGGAATATGATATGAAACTAATAGACTCCACACCTGTCTGTATGAAACCATATTCGATTCCGTTTGCTAAGGAGAAAGCTTTGAAGGAAGAGATAGACTATCTGTTGAAGGAAGGAATTATTTCGCACAGTGAAATCTTCGTATAGTTCCGGTGTTGTACTCTTAAGGAAGCCCTCTGGAGAACATAGACTCTGTATAGATTACAGGAGACTGAATGCTATTACAGAAGGACAGGTGGATCCATTGCCGGATACAAATCAGCTGTTTGCCAGACTAAATAAAGCTAAATATTTCTCAAAAGTGGATCTGAGTAAAGGATACTATCAGATTCCAGTTAAGCCTGAGGTTAGACCATACCTAGCTTTTAGTACCTCAGAAGGACACTATGAGTTTAATAGATTGCCATTTGGATTGAAGAATGCGCCTAGTGTCTTCTCTAGAATGATGAGAAAATTATTGGATCCTCTGAATAATCCCTGTATAACAAATTTTATGGATGATATCCTTATAGCAACAGAAACATTTGAGGAACACATTGACTCTCTGAACATGCTGTTTGATCGACTTAGGGAGGCAAATTTAACAGCCCGACCAACTAAATGTTGCGTTGGATGTAAAGAATTGGAATTTTTGGGACACACAGTTTATCAGGGAAACATGACCCCTGACCCAAAGAATTTAGAGAAACTACAGAAAGCCCCGAGACCACAAACCCCGAAGGACGTGAGATCCTTTGTCTCATTATGTGGTTTCTACCAGAAGTATATCAAAAACTTTAATTCCATATGTGCACCGTTAACTGAATTGACACGTAAAGGACATCCAGATCGCATTACATGGACATCACAATGTGAAATGACTTACCAAGAATTGAAGGAAAAGCTCACAAGTAAACCCATTTTGAAATTACCTGACTTAAGTCAAGAATTCATAGTAAGGACGGATGCAAGTAATAATGGGTTAGGTGCAACTCTACTACAGAAATCAGATGCATTGGATGGGGAATTAAGCCCAGTGGCATATGCTAGCAGAAAGTTGAATAAAGCTGAAATCAACTACTCAACTAGCGAAAAAGAATGTCTTGCAGTAATATGGGCGATAAAGAAATTCAATATTTATCTATATGGGAAGGCATTTAAGTTGCAAACAGACCACAAACCTTTATCGTTTCTAGCACAGGCTAGGCATGAGAACTCCAGGTTACTCCGATGGTCTTTACTTTTGGCTCCATATAATTTTAGCATTGAGTATATATCTGGAAAAACCAATTTGGGAGCGGATTTTTTAAGCCGCCATCCGTGTGATGAGAATCACCTTAAACCCCAGAAATAATAATAAATTTCTCTATGTGAAAATAGAATAAAGGACTGACATATAATGTCTGTTTTAAGAGGGGAGGTGTCGTGGAATATTCTAATCCACATATATAAATTATCAAGTAAATATAAAGCCTAATAAATACATATAATAAATAAAGGAAGAAGAATGGTAAAGAACAGTGCTGTCACAATGACAGTACTCGAAATCCCCTTTGTTTTATGCTTCGTCTGCAAATTGTAACGTTTCCACGTTAAATATAGGCCTTCTGCAACATACACGCGTTTCCCAAACACACAATAAAATGTGCTGCCTTTCTAAGAAAAACCTTGAAATATGCAAGTTGACCTAAATTTTAAATTCCATTCATGTCTTTTTCTACACTGCGTTACCAAAACGAACGAACAGATGGACTAAAGGATAAAGAGAGAGGGAGGGCTGAAAATCAGGAACGCAGGCAACACGCGTCGCGCGATACACAAATGCTGCCATCACGCGTGTAAGACTACATGCACTAATTTTTTTTCAGACGGACAGTGATAAAATACACTACCCTTCCCAGACAGCACATCTTCGAAACAGGAGGTAGAAAATACATATTTTGAACGCAGCCACGTAGCTCTTTTAAATTTGGATATTTGGGTTCCTTAGGGCTTGCTGACAAAGAATATGTAAAACGTTACGCAAATAGTCCAGGAATTAATAAATTATAACCAAAATAAAATAGTGGGGATGCCTGACAACACAAAATCATTTCTGCTCATAAAATTTTTTATAACGTGTTTGAAAAAAAACCTTACGTTACATAAATAGCCTACCATGTAAACTCCAAATTGATTGGAGCGCAACAAATGAAAAACTAACCACGATTGGTCGGGCTATAAATACTATCTTGGTTGTTAGGGAGACGTAGAAAGGTAACATTTTTTCAAACACTTGTCGAAACGTGGCCTCATTGGCTAGACTCGCTGATATACTCACTTAGGAGCGTTAGTTCGAGACCACTAGTGCAAATAAGCTTGATAAAGCGACAGTGCGTTGAAGCCAGCTCACATTTTTGCTAAAATAAAAGCCTGGAACATAAGCAGATGGGAATTTGTGCCAGTAATTGTGCCAGAATTCATTGCTAATCAACGTATCTGTGTTTATTTCCATGAAATTGTGGTAAGCTTGAACCATTCAGTATCTTTTAATGAAAATTGAATGTAAATTGTTAATTTATGCCTGTATATATATGTGTAGTTCAGTGGCAAACAAGAGATAAAGCCTATAATGCTCCAGCCTGAACAGAGGGTGTCGGAGGGAAGTAAAACGGCATGGAATGGCCAAATAGTACACTGACACCTGGATGATTGATTAGACAGAAATAATGCTGGAAGTGCAGAGGCGTGGTAACCATTAAGGAGGTAAATACTGGTATAAAGTATTTCAGATGAAGCTGACAGTTGGCCTAACGCTCTGAACTCAATGTTTGTGTTGTATTGTGCTCCGTGTAGAACTAGAGTATCAATTAGTTATGAAGTAGAAGGTACATCCTTCTTGTTTACAGGGACCGTGGTCTTGATGGTACTGAGCAGCACCTGGTCAGAGCTTTGCTGAATCCAGAGTCGGACAGCATACTCCTTGGTCCATTTAGCTATCAGTGAGGTGTCTCCAGAGCCCAGAGGAGAATTCGAGCAGAGGAGTCCTTTCCTGCCGCCATCACTCAAGATAAGCTGATTTGGCCAGCTGAGCTCAACATTATGTCCCCTCATCTTGAAATGACTTTGTAAAAATAACATTCAGAGGGGAATTTAATTGTCTTAATATCAGGAACTGAGAACATCTCCAATACTAGTCCCAAAAGACAAACTATTGAAGTCATGATGACAAATACCAACAGAGCTTGAACAAAACAAAACCAGTATTACCTCATATTACCACTACACAACTGACACACATAGGATATTTTTTTAATAATATATGTCACTACAATATTCATATTGATAAAGTCTGTACATATACTTGTAATTAAAATTGATTGTGATTCCTGGTTCCTTTGTATTTGAATCAGGACACATATACCTTTATGATAACCATGAATACATATTGTTATTTGAAAAGTTATCAGTGACTCCTTAAGATATTCTCATAGAGTGTTATATGTATGTGAGTGTCACAGTGTTGTCAAGAGTAGTGGATTAAATTAAATTGTTTATCTGTCTGTTGTTGTGACTTACACTTCATCATACACATACCCTAGACACATAACGTAGTCATCACACTATTCCAGAATAATTCTGACTGAGATATATAGATATGTGGTAGCAAGTAAGGTTATCTATAGTACACTACTCTTAATAGATATAGATACCTTCACAGCTGATCTCAGTCAGTACACTAAGTCCCCTATAAATATTTATAACATCCCACTTCACCACAAATAGTAACATAATTCCGTTGTAATTTGCGCACTCAGGTAACTCTCCCTTCTTAGGCAACTTGACTAGATATCCTTCCTTCCATGCTGCTAGCATTTCTCCCCTCTCCCAGACTTTACCAAGTAATTTGTTTAATTAATATCTCTGAAGAGATATCAATATCTGTTATGATGGCCTATGCTGCCTTTCCATTTTTTAGAAGCTTTGTGGCATTCTTTCCTTCGTTAGCCTCTCACCGTTGACTTGTAGCTCTTCTTCTGGGGGATTTTTTGAGCTGGCCTACTGAAAAGCTCTTCAAAACATTATCTCCACTTCTTCATTTGCTTATGTATATTGCTAAGCAATTTTCCATTATTGTTTTTGATGAGGCCATTTTGCATGATTGTATCATCAATCATGTTGATTGATGATACAATCTCTGTTCGTTTCTTTCTGCTATTGTCCATGTCTGCAGTTTCCTCTGCCTATCCTGTCGATTTCTCGTTATTTTTTTCCTTTTGGTTTGTTTTGATTCTGCTTCTTACTTATTTGATCGCTTCTATGTACACTTATTTAGCCTTGGCTTTGGGAGCTTCTGGTTTTGCTTCTATTTAAATTTGTAATCTTGTTTGTTTTTTGTTTTTTCTTTTTTGGTGTCTTTTATCTTATTGTTGGTTTCTGTTGTTATCCATGCTGTTGTGTGCTTGCGTTATCTTTTTCCCAGTATTTCTGCACATGTCTAATTCTATATAATTCTGATCTTTTGCCAGTGGTCTTCTGTGTAATGTTATATCAATTATAATCTTCAAATAATATAATGCAAATAAGTAGATTTGCCAGTCTTTTTGTTCTAACTAAGATCAATAAATATCTCATTAAATGTAAGTTTAACGTAAAACTTTCGATCGGGGCTGGCACAGATATCCTACAAGTACAAATGCCCTTTATCGTCTGCATGGCGCGCCGCGAATTCGCTTTTTCGTCGGTTTCTATGTAAGTGCATGTAAACTAGGGATCCTCCACGTTGACCTAATTAACTGAGCTCTAGCAAACATGTTTCCTTAGACATTAATGTAACTGCTCTATCGCTCTCTGGGTAGCACGTGCGGTTTATTATTTCTCAGATAAACTTGTGGGACTTACGCTCTGAACCTGGGTTAATTGGTGTTAGAGGGGACGACAACATTAGATAATAAAACCGCCGATGTAGGCCTCACGCCCGTCTGCTTCGTACAACCTCAGGTCAGGGGCAGGTCTTGACTAGCTATCTATCAGAAACGTGTGGCAGATGTGAATAACGTCATCGTCGCTATCGCCTTCTGCCATTTCACGTGTGAAGATTCTTGATACTTGTTTTCTTCATTTTTAAATAATTGGCCTCCTGGTCGGACTTTTGCTTTTCCTTGAGGGTTTTCCTTCTTGTGGCGAGACACGTTTCTTTCAACCTAGACTTAAGCCCATTGGTTATATCGGAGCGCTATTAGCCATTGCAAAATAAGCAATCTGTGCTAACTAAAGCACCAGAGGGGAAAATAACTAAGCCCTGAACAGATTACTAGCTTCCACCAGCTAGCATGAAGAAGCATTGAAAAGGGTTAGTCCTGAAAAGAACTATTAACTCACACAGCTACGGCAAATCCTAAGTCCTGAAAAGAACTGCTAGCGCACATAGCAATGGCAGAAAAAGTCCTGAAAAAGACTAATAGTATTTATCTGCCTACATGACGTAGCCACGAAAAGGACATGCTCTGCAAATGACTGCCAGCCACGCCATCAGTGTCTGTTCTGACCTGTAAACATAAAATGTTTTCAATACTTGGACTTGATCATCTTCGTCACCTTCATATTGAAGTACCGTGTTGACGTAGGGGAGCAGAAAATATGTCTCTCGACATTCTCATGTCCCTAGTGCTGTTTATCTATTCCGTTTTGACTTTCTTCTATGCCATGATGTTAGACTGTCCAGTCAGTGGCGTAACTACCGCCCTGTTCGACCGAGTACATCGAGGAGACCCTATCGAGTGGTCAGAAGGGACCCTCGCCCTTATACATATCATTCTAAATATATATTTTTTGTTTTGTTCATGTGTTAAATGGTATTTCATGTTTCAGTTTCTCATTCCTTATATAGGAAAATGTCCTTGGTACTTCAAAAAAGGATTTAAGTTCTGATTTGTCTATTTATATAGCCAACCTTGAGATACGATCATATTCTCTTGCCTTACAATAAATAGTCTGTAAATTACTGATTTCGAATATTATTTCCCTATAACTGACCTCTCTGATAGAGTCTCTATATAAGGAAAGTTCCACTTAATTTGTTCCCGGGGGCCCCAAAACTGTCATTAAACCACTTTGTCCAGTGGTTTCTCTGTAGCACTCTATTCATTTTCTTCAATCTTTTCTGTTGCCACAATTGATTCCAACTTCCTTGTGTTCGTAATGTGCCCAGTTTTAGTGGATTGCTTTCTTCTAAGATCACTAATGAGCTCTCTTTTCGCACTTGCCTCTTGCAGGATATCCTCATTACTCTTGTTAGCTGTCCATTGTATTCTTGACTCGCTTATGTGGCTTGCAGAGATTTTCCTGCTTGCCCACTAATTGTCCATGACGCACTTCCATATGTTATGATTGGCTCTATATAACACTGAAGAAGTCTCTTTCTTATTTCCATTGAGAAAGATGTGTGCATAAAATACCTGACAAAACTCTGTTTACGTCTGAGCTAATCTGCTCTTCATCTCAGAGATGCATTTTCCATGTGATGTTATTGGAGTTAATGTGATGTTATTGGAGTTAATGTGATGTTATTGGAGTTAATGCGATGGGATAAAATAAATGTAGGGGTTCCTCCATGAAAAAAAAAAAAATAGAATGGCGGAAATATTTCGCTTGACAAGGTGCAATGTATTAGAAAAGACCAACACAGAGAACTGTCCACAATTTTTATAATTTCTTTTTTTTTTAATTTCAGACAGGTAAAAGAAAAATAACGTATGAAAGAACAAATGAATTAATAAATGTAATTTTTTTTTTAAGGCATGAAGGTCTATTATTCATATCTTTTGCTTACATGACTTATAAATAACTCCATTAATGATTTGATTCTTGCTTCGTGACACTAAGTAAACCAGGTGTGAATGTATCATGAGGTCATGCCAATCACTTTCCAACAAAAGCCAGTCCGGGATTCATCTCCAACGAACAACGATATTGAAACGCGATAATAACTGTGGCAGTGCTTTCCCTGTCACGATAATCGTTATCTGGCACACCTCATGTCTATCAGCCGCCTTATGTAGTTCCTACAGTCAGTCCCACCTCCGTGTTTTGGGATATCTATTGTTTGTTCAAGCTTAGATAAAAGCAGAGGGTTAACCCTCTAAACTCCAATGATGGGAACGGAAAAACTAAAAACAAAACAAATAAGAGTAATGGCAGAAGAATAAAAACAAGGAGATGAAATTTAGTGCCGAAAGGGTGGAAATTGCAAGCACGTGACGGGTTCGGGGACTGACGTGAGGGTCGAGTTTCATTACAACCAACTGCCTCCCTCGTCGCACACCCGATGCAAGCTGCCTCAAAATCCCAGTGTCTGGATATTCCCACTACCGATACACGAGATTCGAGGTTCTATGAAATCCTCCTATTCCGGCGGTATCTTACCCCTTGTAGACCCAGCGCCACGAAAAAAGTAATTCTTCAACGCAACACAGAAAAAAAGAAGAAACAGATAAATGTAAACACTGGACCAACATTATTACCTACCACCCTTCCAGTTTTTTTTGTCATATGATGAAAAATACTAAATCTATATAAATAAAAGGTAAAGTATGTTTCTATGTTCTTAATACAAATCCGCATGCCTTATTATTAATTGATGAATTTTGGCAGAGAGTCTCCTTAGTTACCGCCGGGGTACGCCATGCAGTTATTTTATAATGTAATATTGTAATTATGACATTATGAGTAATTAAAGTTTTCGTAAGAAATGTAAAGAAGCCATTTATTTCTCAGGGGCCGTAATCAAATAAATACATATCCAATAAATGTCAAGGGACGTAACACAAATATTAAAACTATTATTTTATGTTTGTTATTAATGACCAAACGATTGCATATTTTACAAGATAATTTAAAATGTTTAACTAAACATTTTTACTTTAATAGGAAATAGAAAAAAAAAAGTTTTCTGTAGCACTTCCTTTTTTTTTCACTATGTAATTTTAATGGCACTCATTTGGCCAAGCGGTTTCAAATTCGATCAGAGCTGTATCGATACATATAATAAAACCAACGGATGTTCTTTGACGATCATTAACAATTCTCCAGACCTAAAGGTCTTTTATATTTGGAGATGCGCCCTAATATAACCGGCTAGGTTGAACGGACGCGGCTCGCCAAAACGAGGCAATATTTTTTTTAAATGACGATCAACATCCACTGTGCGTGTTTAATCTTAATGAAAATCTAACATGGTTAAAAGTATTTTTTTTTTAACGTATTCTAAAAATGCGTGGTCAAACGAATTTAAATTGTCTACTGTGCATGTTTAATCTGAATGAAAATCTAAAATGGTTTAAAGTATTTTTTACAGCATTTTTTAAATGCGTGGTTAAACAAATTTCAGCTGTAAAACAACTGTATCAACTCACTCGATAGTCGCTTTTATCCGTTGCAAATATTTTAAAGATATTTTATAGTAAAAACTTTAGTTGTTGCAGAAAACAAAATTATTAAATAGTTATGATCGTTGAAGGACTATTTAAATGGACGTAATCTTGTCACATGTTGCCAGGTAACATAATTTGGTTTCTACTGATATTGTTCTATGCGTAAAACAGGGCCGTAAACAGTGTCTATCTGAATCACGGGAAGCAATCCAAATGGTAAAATTATGAATCAAGGGAAACAATCAAAATGATAAAATTATTATTAAAAGGTCGTAATTTACAACTCTACATTTCTTTATTTTACATAGCAATTTAAATTATTTAAACAGACACTAATGCTTTATGCGAAAATTTAAAAAAAAATTACTTTGATATAGTATTTAAGTTATTATTACTGTTTATATCACATTTAATTACATTTTACCAAGCAGTTTCTGTTTATTTACCAAATATAATTAACTTTTTTTCACTACTACTGCCGGCAACATTAGCTCGGCAGCGTTGGCGTAGCTGGCGAGTCCTTTTTAGCGGTAGTCGTTAATTTAAACGAAAATTCATTTTCACTCGAATATTAAAATATTATAGTTTGATTTTTACATTTCCTAAGTTTCCTAAACAAATCTTGCTGAATATTTCCGTCAGATGAGGGCAAATCGTCTACGAACCTATTGTCATTAGTGACATAATAACCACGAAGAAGTGCGGCGAGGATAAAAACCTTACAGAAGCAGAGTATACCTCAGTTTTTTGCAGTTGCAATCGTGTGTTACCGGGGCCCGAAAGGGGAGCAATGAATAGTAACACTGTACCCAACCAAGGATGTTGTAGAAAGCGACTAAGGAGGGTTGGGCATGGGGCTGGTTACCCCATCCTGTAAAACATGTTCAACTACAAAAACATCAACAAACATGGATAGGTCAATTAAGGAAAATAAAACTCAGCCATCCAAGACAGGAGAAGGTCCTCTCGCAGGGAGACGTATGATGAAACACAGAGAAAGCCGAAAGGAGTCTGTGTAACTGACTAATCTTCTTTCTTCTAGGAAAACCTCCAGATTTGGCACCTGGAATGTTCGGACATTGAACGAACAAGGGAAAACGGCACAGGTGGCAGCAGAAATTAGGGAATATAAGATCAATGTCCTGGGACTGTGTGAGACAAAGTGGAAGGGGGTAGACAGGAAGAAACTCAGCACAGGTGAATTGGGTCTGTCCTCGGAACATGAAGACGAAAGTTCACACCACAGTGAAGGGGTAGCTCTTATGTTATCTAAAGAAGCACAGAAAGCACTCATTGAATGGGAAGCCGTGGGGCACAGAATCATAACAGCTACTTTCAAAACCCTTCTAATCTGTACAGGCACACATTTTTGTGACTGTTCTTTGAGTTATGGAAGGAAAAGACAGTCAGGAAGAGAACTGGTTACCGCAATTCTCGACGCTGGACCTAATATTGTGACATCTCTAACACTTCATTCCCCTACGGCAGTATCTGATATGGGACTACCTTTATCTTACACATTTATGGAAGTCTTTATTTGTCTTCTTTTTTTTTTCTTTTTTTTTAGTCTGGATGTTTCATTCAACAAGACAGCCTAGATATTTGACCTTGATATTTGAGCTGAAGATTCTTATTTTTATGTTGGATTTGACAAAGATATTGAGAAATAGTGATAACGACTTTTAAATTATCCCTGGCGTTGCCAAAATTAGTTCCAATCATTTTAAAAGATTATTGACAAACATGAAAAGTAATTTTGTTGGGCATGGTGACTTTTAGCATTTCTTTCTAAAATTATAAGAAAAGGTTGCGTCCAGTGACTGTAAGTATCTCTTTCTATAAAAATAAGAAACGTTTTTGTTCTATGGCTTTCGGTATTTCTGTCTACAAATATAAGAAACGTTTGTGTTCTATGGCTTTCCGAATTTATTTCTATAACTATAAGAAACGTTTGTGTTCTATGATTTTCCGAATTTATTTCTATAACTATAAGAAACGTTTGTGTTCTATGATTTTCGGAATTTATTTCTATAAATATAAGAAACATTTGTGTTCAATGGCTTTCAGAATTTATTTCTATAAATATAAGAAACGTTTGTGTTCTATATGGCTTTCGGCATTTCTTTCTATAAATATAAAAATGAAGCACCACAATTTTATATGGCATCTTTCAGTGTATGAAGTAAAGGCTTATAAGCACGGCAATAAGTTCAAAAGAAATGAGAAGAAGATGCTAGTCGTGGATGGCACACACATTATGAAAACCTACTAATAGCATTACAGGGTAGTTCGTGTTCTGGAAACCCCAGGGTAAGAAAGGCAGAGGGAGACAGAAGAGCACATGGAGAAGAGAACTTGAGACAGAAGTGAAAAAGATGAGGAAGACGTAGAAAAAACCTGAGCTGACGTCATGTGTTTGTTGAAGGCCTGTCCTCCTTGAGGAACTAAAAGGGGGTATTAATTGATTTGATTTATCTCGCTACGAAGCGACCATTGAAGTCTACAGGTTCTGACAAGGGACTAGTTGCGACTGCTTAATCCCCTAATTAATTGATACAGAACGGATATGGAAGACACGGAAGAACCTTGATCGAACATCGCAGGATAGGAGACTTGTCGGGAATTAGTTGAAGGTTTATGCGTCTTGGGCTGCTGAAGAGTATTGATGAATATAACTGCTGGAAGAACATGTGTGCTTTGTGTGCTTCCGAAAATCTAGCAGTAAAATAAAATTAACATTTTCATTTTTGGCTCCGTATAGAGCAGTGTTTCTTAACCTTTTAGAGGGTTCGCACCCCTTTACAACATCTTACTGAGCCTCGCACCCTCGCGCCCCTTACCGCATCTTTCCATGCTTCGCACCCCATTATCTTCTATTCTAGCTAGCAAAATTTGCCAGAAATGCTAAAAGAAAAATAAAAGAAATAAAAATATGTTTTAAGAAAACGTTATTTACAACATGTTATTAAAGTTCAGTATTTAATTCATGTTGTCACTGTTCTATTTTGAACAAATACATTTCTTCCTCTTCTTCGTACACTCTCAGATGTCCACATGAATGTTTTCAAAGAAAGCAGTAGTCAATTTGAGGTTATTTGAATCTCCGTAGAGCTTTTCCACGAATGGTACTGGTGTCGGCCATATGCACTTTCTCTGTTCCGCATAGGTTGAGCATCTGTGAAGCAGATGTTCAGCAGTCATTTTATCAGTGCCACAGTTACACTGATCAGTAGTCCCTATCTTTAGCTTGTTGAATAGATGGTATCTCAATCTGTTGTGGCTAGTGCAGAGTCTGAAGGTTACTACTTGATCTCTTCTGTTGAGCTGGTAGTATGCAGCATTTTGTGTGTGACCTGGATGCTCTACATCCCATTTATTTCTGTATCTGATTCTGATAAAACTCTTTGCCTCCTCGAAACGTATGCTTGCATCAGGCTGAGGTAGATTTCTATCTTCCTTTGCCAATCTTTCAGCCTCTTCATTGCCGGTGATGTTACAATGAGATGAGATACAAAGACATTTGAGTTTTGTGTACTATACTGTGTTTATGATGATTCTGACATATCTGGCATGTCTCGCACCCCCAGAAGGTGAGTCTCACATCCCTAGGGGTTGCATGTACCCCTGGTTAAGAAGCGCTGGTATAGAGCATGGCGCCACCATTTTATCTGATCTCCCTGCAGGAAGCTTGCATTCATGGAATATTGCAGCAGTAATTTCTGCACCAATGTGTTTACAATATGACTATGTGATCCCTATGCACCAATTTTTTTACTATATGACAATGTGATCCATATGCACCAATGTGTTTACTATATGACTATGTGATCTATATGCACCAGTGTGTTTACTATATGACTATGTGATCCCTATGCACCAGTGTGTTTACTATATGACTATGTGATCCATATGCACCAGTGTGTTTACTATATGACTATGTGATCCCTATGCACCAGTGTGTTTACTATATGACTATGTGATCCCTATGCACCAGTGTGTTTACTATATGACTATGTGATCCCTATGCACCAGTGTGTTTACTATATGACTATGTGATCCCTATGCACCAGTGTGTTTACTATATGACTATGTGATCCCTATGCACAAGTGTGTTTACTATATGACTATGTGATCCCTATGCACCAGTGTGTTTACTATATGACTATGTGATCCCTATGCTCAGCCTCACATTAGTCGCCTCTGATGGGAGCAGTAACCCTATTTTTTCTTTGTGTCCTCAGATGGACTAAGCCTAACCCCCACCCTAACCCTAACCCCATACTCTAACTCTAAATGGTTACGAAAAAACACACATATTAAAGTACTCGACGGCACTAAAGGTTAAAGATTACCAATTAATATTGCGTACATAATCAAAATCTGACTAGTTCGGAAAAAATAAAATAAAAGAAACGAAAAAAATATGTTTTTTTAATATCTTTTCCTGTTCTCATTTACTTCCCAGTTAGAAAAATAATATCATTTCCGTTGTGTGTTGTACATTTATCTGTCTGTGTGTAAGTGTGAGTGAGTGAGTGTGCACGCGCACGTAATTTATTTTATTGTAAATCATTCCCCTAATCCACCGCCCACGGCAGAGCTCGCATATGGCTTTCATTAACAAGCCAGCGTACGTTTTTTTTGATCACTAACTGCTTGGGCTCTAGTTTTCCGCCCAGTTCGTGAATTGGCTTTCTATTTTGACTAATTGGCGCATGTGAGGCCAAGGTAGATACTCTAATTAACGCACAGAGTTGCAAGGAAACATTATATATGGGAGTTAAGCTCTCTTAAACGCAAGTTATTAGCGAAATAAACTATCGAAGATCTGTGGATTTGTTTGTTTGTTTTGGTACATGGGTTAGCCAATGTTGCTCAATTTTTTTATTTTTCTCTACATTGTATCTGAACTAATCTTTCAAGGTTGCGGTTGAGTTCTGATTCCATTGCCACCTGATTTCTTATTTGTTCGGAATATTGATTTCTGTACGAATTGTTTTGAATTGTGTATAAAACTCTGATTTATTTTACTGTATTTATTTATTTTATTTTATTATTTTTTTTTTTTTTGCTTTTGTTGTTTTTTTTTTCAATACTTTCTTGTTTGTTTAAAAAAACAAAATGTACTTAATTTTCATTATGATTGCATACTGTAAATGTGTGCTGTTAAATTACCTTTATAATGTTGCATGAATTTAAATTAATGCTTAAATAACATGTGGGAATGAAATGATACACCAGGGGCGGATCTACATTTTGGGGGCCCTGAAGCTTGAACCATAGGAGGGGCCCCTTTTATTAAAAAAAAAACAATAAAAAATTTGTGAGGATGGGACAGAAATGTATTATAGAGATAAAAATGGACTTGTGAGGACTAAAAAGTTCTAGTCTTTAATAGTGATCCACAACAACACACATATAAAAACTGAAGACAAATGAATTAATTTTCTAAAAAGAAGAAACAACTATGGCTGGGAGTTGAATGCTGAAACATTTGTTTGGAAGGCATAAGTGTTCTGATCACTTAAATCCAATATCCACCTAGGTATATGGTGATGTTTAAAATCTTAAACTATTTTAATGTTTGCCTCCATCATTCAGAATTAGTTCGTTGAGGTCATACCAAGAAAATTATAAGATAGAAAATTAGCAAATGAGGAAAATATATAATATTTTAATTACAGTTGTTAAAAAAACAAGGCTGACAAGGTGTATACCATAAGAGATTTGTGCTCCAGAAGGAAAAAGTTTAAATCTTACCATGGAACATAATACCATGAAAGCACATTTTTCAAAATACTCTTATTTCTTGTTTTTCTAGCAACATAATTCACATACAGTTTTTGTTCATATGAGAGCTTCTTTGCAATGTCATTTTTAGAGGAACAATATGCATATAGACAAGCGCTCTTCAGTCATGGTAGACGAAAATTTAGTTTGAACAAATCCTTCTGCTTCACTAGCTTTGTGATGGGTGTGGCCGAGTGTGCCGAGAGGTTATAGATGTTCCCAAACTACGTTGTACTCAGAGTGAGGTCAAGTATGTAAGTCCCTGGAGTCTAATTGTTGGATGATGATGTATTCTCAGGGTACCTATCCGTACCTCTCGAAGATCTCACTCCGAGAAATCTTTTTTGATAAGGTTATGTGGTTTTATATGGCTACGTATGTCGTAGGGTTAATGCAAGTATAGTGTTATGTGCATAAAAGGAAACACAACGGTAACTCAATGAAATTGAATTTAATAAAGATGGGGTTAAGTTTCGATATTTATTTTACAATTTTTATTTCCTGTCCTCAAAAAAAAATCTTTTTGGGGGGATGGTTAAAAATGAAGAGAACGTATTTAATTAATAAATAATAAGTAGGAATCATTGCCCTATCTTGATAATAAACAATGTCATTAGGTGTATAACACAGATGTGATGTAGTACTGTCTAAACGTGAAGTCAAAGGTGGGAAGGGACTATTCAAGGACTATTTTTGTCATCGATGCACAAATAAGATAGTACACATGTGGGCATTTTTAAGAATAAGTTCTCAGAGCCACGTAAGGGACTTCACCTGATGTTTCTAGGTTGATGTAGGTTCAGTAATACCATAACCGTTAATTAGTATTTAAAATGTTTCTGCATAAGGTCTTTCTTTGGCCATACAAATGCAGCATAAGTTTTGTTGAGGCTTTCCTCTCCAATTATGTCTTCAATAGGTTTTCCTGTTCACCAGCGGGTAACAGGAAATTATAACCTGAAACAGAAGGACGTTCCTCTACTTTTATAGCTAGCTAATATATTTCACAATTACTCCAAATTACAATCATCGTGGTCAGGCTCGTGTGCAATATTTGCACTAGCCCTTAATTTATTTGACTCACTTTGTACTGTGTTTTACATTTTTCTTCCGTTATGGCTGCAACGCCCTGGGCACTTAAACATTGATTTTCTTCATACAATCAGATAGGTATACAGTGGTCTTCTTGATACCTGTTAATCTTTTTTTGTGAACTCAATTCTAAGCATGTTTTCTGACGTCATTTTTCGATGGTGACACTGCAGACGGACTGCCAGTCGCTTTCGGGACTTACAGTCGTAATGGTTTTTGTTGGCAATATTCAAACATAATTTACTTTCGTTTCTCAATAATTCTGTTAGGCATGCTTGCTTGGCTGGTGTAATGCTTTTCTGGGCCATGGCGTATAAAAAAATTTTGGCCCCTATCTGGGTTTGTCTACCTATGAACAAAATATATCAAAAATTATTTATCTTACCGCAATCAATGAAATAGTGGCACACAAAAGTAAGATTTAACTGGCGATCTATGGCACAGGGTTAGATCGCTGTCGCCCAAACTGGAAACAAAGGCATTAAGGGTCACAAGCTTTAGCGTCTGATTCTCTTAACTACTATGTTGGAATATTTTTCTAAGTGGTTGGCAGCGTATTTGGTAACTCGTTAGTTTTATTCCCCCTCTCCTAAACTATCGTTTAACCATCAAACGAGTCAAGCAAATTTGATTGTTCAAAAACGCGTCCCTAAAAATGTAACTTTCGAAGACATGCAATATTGAGCAATTCCTCAGTGTGTTTGTCAGTCCGTCTCAATTTTTAGTTTCTACAGTATCTCGTTATTATTGGGTGATTTCAATTTTTAAAAGTGATTCATAAACACCTTTGGCCTCTATCACCCTATTAGTTTTCATCTAACTCTTCTTATCGTTTTCAATCTATGTACTTTTTCTCTATATTTATTTTGAAGCAAATACTTTTCTATTCGGCAAGATAAATTTATTATAAGGGAATAGTATGGTATTTTAATAAACATATTAATCGTTATAATTCAATACCTCCTTTGTATTTACCCTCTATATAATTATCTACGTTCTCTCTTTCCCCTATCTGCTCAATATTAGGTTTCTGTTTCAGTTTCAAAAGCATAGTTAGCCTTGATTCTTTCCATTTTAATCCCCCTCCTTTTCCTCTCTCCTGTTCAAAGGCGAGTATCAATTGGCTAGTTGCGATTACTCTGCTAAACGTTCTTTCTAAATATTGGTAGGGTAGACTGTTTTTTATTTTGTGACTGGTGGTTTAAAAGGGGACGGGTACTTATTTTGCGCTTGCGTAAAAAGAACTTAATCTTGTTACTGTGTTATCATAGTGACGCTGCAAAAACTGGAGCTATTTTAGTTTACAACCCTCCACTACATAATAGGGGCGGGTGTGTATACGGATTAGGGGAAGGTTACCCTGTTTTTTCAAAACTATTGTGTTAGGAAAAGTCAAGTATTGTCCAATTTACGCAGACGTATGACTGTGCTCTTGGCAATTTCAACTATAGTAGTAGTGGCTTATAATGTAAATTTCTTCTTTTTGACGTTCGTTCATAAATATTCAAAGGGGTGGTATTACGGGTGTCAGGATGGGTTGGTAATTGTTTTTACTTGCAGTACTAGGTTTTTTTTAAATCGGTGGAAATTTTGGGCGGGGAGGAACACGGAGCAATTTATACAATGGGCTTGTCAGTACGCTTTAAGCGCAGTAGTAATAATTGGGGAAACACTACAATTAGGTGTTGCTCACACTAAGCTGAAGAACTTGGCGCATTGCATTTTAGTGGCGTGTTTTTTCTGTGTTCTGGGATTTCTAAGGTGCAAATATTCTTTGCCCCTGATAACACTCGTTTACAAATTTGTGATCAATAATCTTTGTACTACGATATTATAGTTTAATCCTGTCCTCATCCAATATCGAATTTGTTCACCAATTTGAGCGGAACTTGAATCTTTTCGCAATCTGCTATATGGGTCAATTCCTCTTGCGTAACTGGATTATCAAGCAGTCATAGAGTTGATATCGAACTATTATCCTAAATTTGTCAGCTTCCTCTCAAAGAAGTAATACAACTTGTCCTCTGCTTTTTGGAAAGCATCAGTATAACTTGAAGTGATATCTACACACAAACCTTTTTGGCTTCTGATTCATAGTGTGCAATTCTATCGGTGAATTTTCTCTGAGTTCTTTAACAAACAAAGTACAGATAAAAAGCAGAAGATATCCCTTCAAATACATCAAAACCAGGGTTTGGAGTTTCTTACCTTGTTTTGTTGAGCTCAGCACTTCTTCAAAACGATGTTAAAATAGACATATTCCAGCTGTACCAACTTGTTGTATAAATCTTTGCAACTCGTTTACATTCAGGCTACTTTTGTAGTCTTCAAAAATATGTTTGAGGAGTGTGTAAAATACCATATATATCCATTTTTTAATTGCCGGACTGACTTCATAGTGTGCGACACATTAGTTACGCTTAACGCTTTAAGATAAAAATGTAGATTGGCCTGTGAGTTTAAAATCCCCCATCTTCGTGAGATCCAGAAAAGAAAACATACGCTCCTGCAAAATGCCAAAATAGTCAACAACTTTCAGGTACAAATAGACATGCATTTTCTCCAACAAGGTAAGTGAATGGGCTGCACATGGTACATGTCTGCGTACCGTTATGTTTTTAAAGAGTGCTTGCAGCCTTTCGCGAGCCCTTCATGTTGATGCATTTTCGTAGGACCTGAGACGGATCTTTTCAAGTGAAAGCTTAGTTCACCCAGGACTTGTTGTATTTTGTTGAACAAGTGTGGATGAATGGTTTTCTTTCGGTAAAAATTGTTTAAAAATCTCTCACAGGGTTTTTCCATAATTGCAGTATCGCGCCACATTAACAGCGGGTCAACATGTGTCAAGTCCGGTCAGGCGTAGAATCAACACGAATAGAGTAGTTTTGGTGTCTTGGTTGGTGATTGATTCACAATTTCATCTTGCACATGTTTTCCCATAATTCTATCAATTCTTCATATACACGGTTTTGCATGGTAAGTTGCATTTACTTTTCATTTTTACATTTCTCGAGATGTTCATGTAAAATGGGTCGAAATTCTGCAATAAGTTCAATGGACCCATGAAGTTTCCTTATTCTGGTGAGCCCCATTCTCCTCATGTCCTCTAAATGCCAAACTCTTCACTTAAAAAACTTTATAACAGTACACTCTTTTCAGTACTTCAAAATAGTACTTGTATGGTTTTTGTCATCTGTTCTTCAAAGTTGCGATTCCACAGTATTTTTTACTTCACTTTCTTGCTATCAAACACAACATGCCCTCTTATGTTCCATGCTGTCTTCATGATTCTCCAGGGTTGTGAGTACATTCATCTCCACTGTGTAAGTGATGTATTGGCATGTAGAAAATGAGTTTGCAAACAAAAACTGTATATACAGCCTTTGCTCTTTGAGTAAACTAACCAGATCTCAATCACCCGGAGAGTTGGCCTTTTTCAATCTATTTTTCATAATATTTGTTTGAGAAACCTCTGTTTTGCTCCATTATACACCGTGCTTGATTTGAATATATAATCATCTGGTTTTTTATTTTGAAAAAAACCGTTGAAATTATTTTGGTTTTTCTTTTTTGAATTAGGACAAGCTCTGTTATGAAATCAATATCACTGTTATGGGCCAGTTTTCGAGGTCACTGAAGTCTTTGAAATCACTGAATTTGCTTCCTGTTTCATGTTTTTGCTCAGTCTCTGCTTCGTTCCGCTGGGTACTTTTCATGTTGACCACTGTTGTCGTCATCTGTATCAAACGCGCAACAGTGGGTTGATTATTGCTAGAAAGAGCTCCCACAGTTTGATGCACTATTATTGGCTTAAATGGTGTTTGCTAGGCTTGTTTAATTGTAGGTGTTGACAAATCTTGAATTGCCAAATAGTTTGTTAGTTTTTGACATTTAGAGATTTTCGTCAGATCGCTTTTCTTAGTTTGGCGTTTTTGTATAACTTAAGTACTTTCGTGAACCTCATTGTTATTACTCTAGGGTCTTGCCTCTGTTATAAGGGGGGGGGGGGGGGGGGGGGGAGAAAGAGAAATTACATTAGAAGCAGAACAGCAACATACGCGGACACTCCACCTTTACAACATCGGTGGGCTACTGATCTCAAACTTGGGGATTGTTGAAATATATACAAAAATAAAATTAATCAATTTGAGTCGTGCGACTTTTTGTTTGCATGCTTTGAAAGGAAAAAATGTTCGGTCTACTTTCTGAGAAAGCGTTCGTTTTTTTTCGTTTTACGGTTAGCTACATGATGACTTTAATAACCTTTTAATTTTTATTTTACTAATATGTTGTATGAATTAATAAATATTAATATTATTATTTCTTAAAAAAACCCCTTTTCATACAGCAGACCCAACATTTTTAATCAATGTGGACTAAAGTCGCTTTTGGGGCCCCTCCGGGATTGGGGGCCCTGAAGCTTAAGCTTCATTAGTTTCATAGTAGATCCGCCACTGGGATACACTATGGAAAATAAAAGAGAGTGGGAGGGCAGAATGTTAGACGAGCCTGCGCGCCAAATTCTTAATCCTTTGAAAATAAAGTTCGTTCGTTCGTTAATGTGTGCATCACCTTTCTTTACATCTGATTTAAGGTGATGTATGTTCTAAATTTATAATGTTATCAACATAAGGATGCAAGAGGCAAAGGAGTTTTGATTGCGTGGTTCTTTTTTCGGTTCGGTTTTTGCCTTCTTCTGGTGAGGCGTGAACCTTTCAACCTATTTGGTTATATCAGAGCGCATTTACCATCCAAAAAAAGTCAACTCAGTTGACTGCTAACCCGATCAGCGTTGATAGATACTAAGTCCTGAAAAGGACCAACATTATCTGTCTGCTAGTATAAAGCCCTAAAAAGGACTCGCCAGCTACGCCAACGCCCGAGCTAGTCTGTGTTGGAAATATATTGAGATCAAGAGAAATGAAGCCCAACACAAATGTCAGAAGCTTCAACTCAGATGCCAAGTCAATCCTATTGTATGCCTCTGAAACATGGAGAACAGCAGAAACTACAACCAAGAAGCCACATACTTTTATAAATGGGGGCTTACGTAGAATAGAAGGATTGAAAGGTATGACAAGATCATTAATATTGAACTGATGCCACGAACCAGGCAAGTGCAAGTGGAACAAGCGATGAGAAGAAGACGATGGCGATGGACAAGACAAACACTGAAGAAATCCTGTTGATAGTATTACAAGGCAGTTCTTACTTTGAAATCCTTAGGGTAAGAGAGGTTATAGGAGACCGAATAACACACGGAGAAGAGAACAGGAGACCGACATGAAAGGAATGAGGAAGACACGAAAAGACCTTGAATGATGGGACGGAACAGGAAGACTTGGAATATGGTTTATTGAAAACCTGCTCTCCTTGGGGACAGAAACAGCCAAAGGTGTCGAACT